>JAMPIV010007838.1:0-470979 GCA_024509875.1 Oreohelix idahoensis | reverse complement strand
TCCATGTAAATATACACATACTGCCTGTTCAAACAAAAAAGACACTTATCGAAAAACTGATATTTTAGTTATACTGATGTTTAGGTTATACTGGTTTCTAAGTTATAATGATTTCGGTAATTTCCTATCTTTCGTACCTTTTTGCTCCGCAGTGAATATGTATATCAAGTGTTGTTTGTAGCGCTTAGGGTTAGGATTAGGGTTAGAATTAGGGTTAGGATTAGGGTTTGTGTTAGGATTAGTGTTATTAACCATAATACTAACCCTAATTCTAACCCTAATCCTAACCCTAAGCGCTACGAAACAACACCTAACTACATATATTCACTGCGGAGCAAAAAGGTACGAAAGATAGGAAATTACCATGATTTCTAAGTTATACTGATGTTTAGGTTATACTGATTTCTAATTTATACGGATTTCTAAGTTTTACTGATGGTTAGCTGATGTTTAAGTTACACTGATTTCTAAGTTATAATGATTTCTAAGTTATACTGATGTTTAGGTTTTACTGATTTCTAATTTATACGGATTTCTAAGTTTTACTGATGATTAGCTGATGTTTAAGTTACACTGATTTCTAAGTTATACTGAGTTATATTTTTGTAATGTATTCTCAGCATGTCGTGCCGACATGCTAGCATTAAAGCCATGTCTCATTGCTTCCTACTGTTTCTGTTGTCTTGAATCAGCTGTAATTTGAAATTCCTCCATTGTTACTTGAGCGTTTGACTGATGTATTTCTCTTTGTGGGTTGTTCTTCGTTATTTTATTATTTTTAGTAGAATTTCAGTAGTTGATCCCACTTTCCCCAAACTCCTTCTCTCGGAGATATGCCCACAGAAATGAAATCGTCTGTGTCCTATGTTGTTCATTCATTGCAGGCTTTATACATACTTCTGCAAATCTTTTCACGTATGTTTTCGCCATTTTCACAAATGTTTTACCATTCTTTCTATCAATTCTGTACACTTAAGCACCCCAATAAACTTAGGACGTCAACATGTTAAGTGCCCCGGTCAAGCTCAAGGGCTTTCTATGACTTCCTAATTATTTTCATTTTTGTTTTCAGATCTCTTCTCTGTGTGTGTGTGTTTTTTTTTTTTCTTTCTCGTTACACCACTGCTTCTCGTACCCCGGGCATTCCCGAACAAGGATTGGTTGGTACTGGTATCAACAGGTTATGGCACGCGACAGGAGAATTTGGCACGTATTTTTGAAAGTCTGTAATTGCTCTGTGTTAGCGTAGTCAATGTTCAATGCCTCGTGATAGCGGAGTCAATTGTCAATGCGTTGCGATGATAGCTAGTCAATGTTCAGTGTCTCGTGATAGCGGAGTTAATTGTCAATGCTTTGCGATAGCCGTTGTGGATTGTAAGGTTCTCCAGTTTAAAGGCAGTACAATAAGAGAAAACTTACCTTTGACCGCGTAAAAGTTTGCACACATAAAGAGAATGTAGCCAGTCATTGCAATGGGGATAGTCCACTTGCAGCCAAGTTTGCCGATGACGAAGTTTGGCAGAAACATACAGGAGACTATCATGGTGACGTAGATAGTGGACATGCTCCACGCTCCAACACCTGCAAATAGTTCAGCAAATACTAACTTTGGAAAAGTCTAATCTGTAATAGATTTACAGTTCCCACTAGAAGGAAGGAATCCACTATCGTTCGGCAGTTATGAGAAGAAGAAAGTTGGAATGCATCTTGACAACAGGAAAGATCGAAGGGATTAAAGATAGCGGACGACAAAGAGAGAAGATACTGGACATAATCAGTTTGACATCATGGCATGTAACGATGTCACTGGACAGTTTGACATCATGGCATGTAAAGATGTCACTAGACAGTTTGACATCATGGCATGTAAAGATGTCACTGGACAGTTTGATATCATGGCATGTAAAGATGTCACTGGACACTCTGACATCATGGCATGTAAAGATGTCACTGGACAGTCTGACATCATGACATGTAAAGATGTCACTTGACAGTTTGACATCATGACATGTAAAGATGTCACTGGACAGTTTGACATCATGACATGTAAAGATGTCACTGGACAGTTTGACATCATGGCATGTAAAGATATCACTGGACAGTTTGACATCATGGCATGTAAAGATGTCACTGGACAGTTTGATATCATGGCATGTAAAGATGTCACTGACAGTTTGAAATCATGGCATGTAAAGATGTCACTGGACAGTTTGACATCATGGCATGTAAAGATGTCACTGGACAGTTTGAAATCATGGCATGTAAAGATGTCACTGGACAGTTTGACATCATGGCATGTAAAGATGTCACTGGACAGTTTGACATCATGGCATGTAAAGATGTCACTGGACAGTTTGACATCATGACATGTAAAGATGTCAATGGGCAGTTTGACATCATGGCATGTAAAGATGTCACTGGACAGTTTAACATCATGACATGTAAAGATGTCACTGGACAGTTTGACATCATGGCATGTAAAGATGTCACTGGACAGTTTGACATCATGGCATGTAAAGATGTCAAACACAGAACTGATAAACAGTACTAGAGACAGGAAGTTGAGGAGAGACGTGATGGACTACGCCACTAAACAAGGCACTCGAAGAAGAAGATAATACTAACGTTGTTATACTACAACATTTTCTGTACTCAATGATTTTCATCATTATCGTCACATTCATCATCATCTGAAACTTATTACTCTGAATATTTAAACTCCATTCTTCTTGCTGGTGTATGCCCTTCCAAGACAGAAATGTAAAAGGCTCGTGCGCTAATTTCTTCACAATAACAAGAAAAAAGACGTCATTAATTTTTTTTATATCGTTGTATTTATCATTATCAAAATGAGTGAGTTTATGGCTAAGACAGCCATCATCATCATCATCGTAAAGAGCCACTGAACCTTGTCTCTGGTAGGCGACCATCACCCTAGCTTGTATGTATCCGCTACAATAATATTTCATAAACGTGTGTTCTGTTTGTTCATACGAAGGACTATGGACATATCATCATTATCATCATCATTGTCGTGACACATTCTAAATCCACATATATAAATTAAAAGGTAAATGTAAAGCCTAACACATAAATTCAATAAAAGGAAAGAGAAATGGTTAAAGACCCGTGCTTTCCAATAGCGTACGCCTGTGTTAATAGAACGTCATGCTAGTTGAACAATAAAAACCCTTGTTTTCTACTTCGTCTGCAAATTGTAACGTTTCACGTTGATAGTAAAGCCTACTGCATCACTACACGCTTTCTACAATAAAACGTGTACTGCATTTCTAAGAAAACCTTGAGATACGCAAGCTGATTAATGACCTAAATTAATACTAGCATTAATTACACTACGTTAACATAAACGAAAGGACAGATGGACTTAGGATAGAAAGAGAGAGTGAGGGCTGAAAGCAGGAACGCATGCCACCCTAACACGCGTCTCGCGATATACAATTAATGCCACCCTCCCCAAGCGAAAGGCCAGAAGCAATACTTTTTTTCAGATGGACAGTGATAAAAAAAACACTACCCATACGAGAGTTAGGTTTAAAAACCTGAAAAATGCTTATTGGGAAACATGACATTATACTGGTTTACGTTTGAAAGCCTGACAGTACCCAGACACCACATCATATCGAAGTGAACAGGAGGTAGAAGAAAATGCACATTTTGAACGCAGCCACCGAGCTCCCTTAAATTTATATAATTGGGTTCCTTAGGACTTGCTGACAAAGAATATGTTAAACGTTACGCAAATAGTCTAGGAATTAACAAATTATAGCCAAAATAAAATGGTGGTGCTGTCAGACAACACCAAAATCAGAATTGCGCAGTGGCAGGTTTTGAAACCACCATTTTACGGGAAATGGGCCACCATGTAAAATCCTATTTGATTGGATAGAAATAAATGTAAGGCTAAACACGATTAGCCGGACTATAAATACTAATTCTTTGTTGTTAGGGAAACGGTAGTAAGGGTACTTTTTTTGAAAAGCTGGGTAAACATGGCCCGATTGGTTAGACCCGCCAATATAGTCAATTAGGAGCGTCAGGTCAGTGCCACACTTTAAAATAAACTTACTAAGAAACAGTGCGTTGAGAGCCAGATCATATTTTTCGAAATAAAAGTCTGGGACAGAGGCAAATCGGAATTTGTGCCATTATTCATCGCCAGTCAACGTATCTGTGTATTATTTCCATGAATTGTGGTAAGCTTGGTATATTCAATATCTTTTTAATGAAAATTGAATGTAAATTGATAATTTATGCCTGTATATGTGTGTGGTTCAGTGGCAAACATGAGGCAAGGCCTAAATATTGCTCCAACCTGAACAGGAGGTGTCGGAGAAAAGTAAAACTGCATGGAATTGCCAAACAGTACACTGTCACCTATCTTATTGACTAGAAGGAACTAAGGCTGAAATTGCAGAGGCGTAGTAACCATTTAGGAGGAGAATACTGGTGTAAATTGTTTCAGATAAAGATAGCAGTTGGCCTACCGCTCTGAACTCAGTGTTTGTTCTGTATTGTGTTCAGTGTAGAAATAGATTATAAATTAGATCTGAAGTAGGAGGTACAACCTTCTTGTTTCAGGGACTGTGGTCCTAGTTATTGAAGCAGCACCTGGTCTGGGTTTTGCTGAATCCAGAGGCTGACAGCATACTCCTGGGTCCCGATAGCGACCAGTGAGGTGTCTCCAGAACACAGTGAAGCAATCGAGCAGAGGAGTCTTTTCCTGCCGCCATCACGAAAGATAAGCTTCTGTGGCCAGAGTAGCTAAACATTATGTGCCCCCTCAAAAACTGACATTTTGTTAACCACAGAGGGACAATTAATTAGTTCAAATGACAGGAACTGTGAAAGTTTCCCAATACTATTTCCCCGATAATCAAACACTTGAAGTCATGATGAAAAACAACAACCAAGCTTGAACAAAACCAGTATTACCTCATATTACTACTGCACAAATTACACACATAGAATAATAATAATAAACTATGTCAATATAAAGTTCATATATATAAACTGTGTAAATAATACTTGTAATTACATTTGATTGTGATTCCTGGTTTACTGTGTAGTTGAATCAGGATATCCATTATTGACAAGAATTAATACATATATTTTTAAACTTAATCACTTGACTCATTTAAGATAGTCTTATAGAGTGTTATATGTGTGTGAGTGTCACAGAGTTGTAAAGTGTTGTAGAATAAATTAAATTGTTTATCTGTCTGTTGTTGTTGTGACTTACACTTCATCATTTTCATAACCCTAGACATTTAACGTAGTCATCACAATATTCCAGAATAATTCTGACTGAGGTATAAATGTGGTAGCAAGTAAGGTCATCTGTAATACACCACACTTATTAGATACAGATACCTTCACAGCTGATCTCAGTCAGTACACTAAGTCCCCTATAAATATTTATAACATTCCACTTTACCACAATCATCATCACCGTCATTTTCCTTTGCGCTCCTTACGTAGCATGGAGCAGCTGATCCCCTTGCAGGAAGCTCTCACGTGATATTACAGTGGTGGTTCCTGTGGCAGTTTGTTTTGCACGATGAGGTTGCCAGCCAAATACGCAACCTCATATTTTGTGCCTCATACGACATGCCTAACTTCTATTCTTTCTTTGTCTCTTCAGAGACTCCCGAGAACTAAACGGTCTCTGAAACAGGGAGGATATCAACAAACAACAGCAACCAAGAATGTTCCAGACTGCCGTGAATGGGATGATTGAGTGGAATGGGATGATTGAGTGGGATGGGATGATTGAGTGGGATGGGATGATTGAAATGTTACGACAAGATCACCAATGTAGAACTGATAACAAGAACCAGACAAGTGTTTGTGGAGCACGAGGTTGTGAGGAGTTAATGTGATTGAATTTACAACAGGCCCCAAGTTTCGGTTCCTAGCATTTATTTACGTTTTTCAGGGAAAGATTACGGTGGGATTTTTATCTTATTCGTTTTTTTATTTCTCTTTGTATAATAATCGAGTTTGGTTTTTTTGTGTAGATTAAGAATTACGGTTTCTAGAAGAGATGGTAGTTTTAACTTTTAGACTGGCACCAGCGTGCTGTTTCATTGAGAGAATTCGTTCATGTAGAGATTTTCTAGTGTAACAAAAATGGCAGAGCATTTCTGGTCCTTTCTCAATGAGCGCGTGGAACGGAATTTTTCCGCTTGGAGTTCTAAATTTAGATCATGACCGCGGACGATTCCTGGCACGTTGGTTGGTTCATAGATCGACCCGCTTAAGAACAAAGCCAGGGAGGGACGCACGCGTAGCGTGGTCTCGGGTAATAAATAAGCGGGGTTCCCTGGCAGAAGTCGGAGATTTTTTGAACTTCTACGCCTTGGGAGAGAACTGCCTGTATGGTATATACAGAGCCGACTTGCTCTTTCGAGAGAAATTCGTGCTGGTAAATATGAAGTTCATTAAGCTTAAATAGTTTATAAGATTTTTGCAGAGTTGTTTCTAGGAGTTAAAGTTAATTCATAGAAGTAGAGCCATCAATGCTAAATTTTTAACTGAATATAACTGACAGCGCAAGTAGGTATTTTGTGAAAAGGTAGTAGGGAATTTTGATAGTTTCCTCAGAGTAGCTGTTTGTATAAATTGGAATATTACTGTTATTTGTCAGAAGACAGGGGATCTAATTTTTCCTGGATTTGTGATTTTAAATGGTGCAGCGTAAAACACGCTCGCGGAATTAAATCAATTTTAGTTCATAACGGACATGCCATGAGTTACCCTCTTATCTAAATTATTATCAGAGTGCATTCATTCTTTTTATGAGATAATGAAAGCTTAAAGATGTGAGATGTTAAATACCATAAATTTGAGACACGATGCACGTAATTTCATTTTTTTTTTTTTTTTTTTTTTTTTTGCGTTCGCCCGCTAATACTCAAGGCGAAATCTCAGGTTATTATTTTTATGTCTAACCTGACATTGATTTTACGTGAGTATCCCTTTATTTCTTGTACAGAGACAGGTGTCCCTCGCCATTCAGGCAAATACTCGCCGATTTCGGAGGTACCCATTGCAGCTGGGTCGGCTCAGGAGCCGCCAGTCCCTGGTCGACGACACTCCTTCAAATGTCCTCGCCAGGTCTCGAGTTAATCCAGTCCAAATCCCGGTCGACGAAAAATCCTCAAATGCCGTCGTCCGGGTTTGATCCTGTATCACCCGGTCGCCAGAGCGGTGTTGTAACCACTACGCTAGCGCGGCTCCCAATTTCATTGTGATTTTCGAGGATTTGGAGAGAGGGGTACCTAAGCACGTGCTGCGTGTCTTTTCTTAGAGGGGTGAATCTGATAACGGAAGGAGAGGGGAGATAGCGGTGTATGCATTGTAAAATAGGATTTCAGTTCCTTTATAGATCTAAGTATGTATATTGTTATCGGAATCGGGTGTAAATAATATTCCCGACACGTGGGTGAAGATTTCCCAATATTTGATTTATAATGTTGGGAAAGTAAATACTCCAGATATTTGCGTGTGTATTTAATTGTTCTTCAAGTGTGTATACATTACCAGCGGACCAATTTGGGTCACGCTGTTGTTCAGAATGAGTGACTTTAAATGTTAGAGCAGGGGAAATTGTGTATTTTTCTCTGTGTGGGGAAAACCTACATTTTAAAGTCAGCAGTTACGGGTCTAGTTGGGATTTTTAATTAGTCCTTATCAAATAGACATATGTTTATAATGGTGAATTCATGGAGACGGGAGATTATTGTCTCGGGTGAAGTCTATTGTATTTTGGTAGCCAGGTAAACACATCGATCATTGTTAAATAGTAGGCCCAGGAATTTACCGGCAACAGTTTCATACAGTGGTCAGAATGTTGTGACGGCTAACCTAAGCTGCCAGCATGTAAGAGATTAAGCCAGCTGAGTCTGGAGAAGAGTGTCGATAGGACAGTATTTGAGGGAAAGTGGGGGTAGGCATGTTTACTAATCGCTGAAGCGATACTAGAGCATGGGAGCTGTATGGAAGATTTGAAAACTTAAGTGTTAGAGATTTGAAACTTAAGTGTTAGAGATTTGAAACTTAAGTGTTAGAGATTTGAAACTTTAAGTGTTAGAGATTTGAAAACTTAAGTGTTGAAGAGTTGGGATTTAAGTGTTGAAGAGTGAGAGTTAAGGGTGTTAAGTGTTACGGATATGGGAAATTTGTTGTGCGATATATATTCGTTATTGTTTTGTCCACAGCAGATATTTTCCAGGCGTGGCAGCTAGGGCTACAGTAGTCCTTCAGCTGGCTAGAAGTTCGCCGGTCTTCTCAGGAGAAGAAGAGTCGGCAGAGCCTGAAATGAAAGTGGAGTGGTGACAGGGTGGTCACTGGTGCAGAAGTCAGTTTTTGTACCCAAGAGAGAGCAGGGAGCTGGAAGCACAGACTTCTTCAGCAAGAACAGATGTTCTTACCAAAATTCGGAGCTAGTTACGCTCCTATTAAGCACACACTGATCCTAGGCGCAGGGCCTAATAAGTGTCGTGAATTTCGGGCATAATAATCCCGACAGCCTTGAGCCCAAAGGATCCGGGCTACTGCAAAGTAAAAATTCGTCTATTTGGAAGCAGCAATAGACCACGTCTCGAGTTTAGTTTACCAAGCAAGTCAGCAGCTACAACAGGCGGAGAAGAGGGGAAAGGGTTAAAATCCCTCTTTACTGCACCAGATAGATAGAGAGAAGGAGAGTAGTGGAGGAGTCGTTTCTGTAGGAACTAGGAGTATCAGACAGACACTGAACATAACCTTAGAACTCAGCCAGTCATCTGTAAGTTGTGTCGGAGATGATAGAAGGGTTCTGGTCGTGGACTTTGTGATAGTCAGAGAATATTTAGCCTATAGTGGAGCAGCGGTGGAGGCATGTCATTTGCGTAGAAACACGTCTGCAGACAGACGGACAGTAGGAGTTAGGGTGTGTTTACATGATATCAGGTTGATTAGGAGAAAGACGGATCTGGTGTTAGAGATCCTCCTTCACATGTTGTTGTATTACTTACCTTTCTTCCTTACAGGTGGAGGGGAGGGCGACTGTGTGGGGTTATCATACCTAATCACTTGAAATTAATGGTTATGTTCTTTCCAGGTGTGGGAACACGCATGTTTATTCTATTTTGTAGTATGTTATATGAATTTTCTGTGGTGTAAATAAAATCCATTGTAAATTTTTCCAGGCTGGATCAGTCACTTTATTCAACATACATGTTGTCTGTAAGTGGTGTCTGTGGTGTTAAGTAATTAAACCTTATCCCAGTCTTGGTAGCTAGAGGTAGTGAGGTTATCGCAAAACATTACGTCACCTAGTGGCAAGGGAGAGTCAATTTAGGTTCTCGACCCTTGACGCCAATAGCCTCATCTCCCACAGTCACGGTCATTTTTCTTCTGAAATCTATCTTCTTAGTCTTTCCTTCCACTAGAGTCGTGTCACTATATGTAGGCAGCCTCTAGTCCTAAATCCACTTCGTGACAGAGGTAAAAACAAGACAATGGTGTTAGATATGATACACTGAAGAAACCAGTTGATAGCATTACAAGGCAAATCTTTGTTGCGGAATCTCCAGGGTAAGGGAGGTAAAAAGGAGAATTTGAGACAGACATGATAGAAATTTTTTTAAAAATAAGGACACGGAAAGACTTTTAAAAGGTGTCACATGACAGGAAGAGTAACAGAGAAGGAAATGTCGAAATTGTCCTCCTTCCACACGATCTGCCTAAGGACAATTCTCCGATCTTTTGGCCGAATACCATCACCAATCAAGAACTGCTTACTCGGAGCAACCAAGATGACAGGTACACCATCATAGCTGGCAGACGCTGGAGTTGGTTTAGCCACGTCCTCAGAAGAGACTGATCCCATCACAAGAACAGCTATGCTATGGACCCTTGGAGAAAAGCGAAAGAGAGGCCGACCAAATACAACATGGCGGAGAACTGTAGAGGCCGAGATGCAAAGAATGAACCAGAGTTGGGACACTGCACGAAGGATGGCCGCCGACCAAGCAAAGTGGAAGCAGTTTGTTGCTGCCCTGCAAGACGCCACAAGGCGTGATGGTTAATGACTGCTTTGACAGTTGGCAGCTTGGGATCAAAGAAGAAGACATGACAGGAAGAACTTACAGACGTTTGTTGAAGGGTTTATACTCCTAATGGAGCTGAAGCATAATTTTGATGATGATGATGATGATGAGAGAACGTAGACCACTTTCATTGTTCGTATTTTGTCTTCAATGATGGCGATCTTCGGGTTCAAGCCACAGCTGCTGCTTCCAAAGTTCTTCTACACATGACGCTGCTATGACATCATCATCCCCATTCAACAGCCCCAGGAGCATAAACTTGTAACAAACATTTACAGTCTTCCTGTAACATGTCATCAGCTCAAGGTCTTTCCATGTTTTCCGGATCCTTTTTATACATGTCTTCTGTTACGTGTGTTCTTTGGTCTGTGTTCAATACTAATTATATTACCTTGAACCTCAATACTAATTCTATTACCTTGAACCTCAATACTAATTCTATTACCTTGAACCTCAATACTAATTCTATTACCTTCAACCTCAATACTAATTCTATTACCTTAAACCTCAATACTAATTCTATTACCTTCAACCTCAATACTAATTCTATTACCTTGAACCTCAATACTAATTCTATTACATTGAACCTCAATACTAATTCTATTACCTTCAACCTCAATACTAATTCTATTACCTTGAACCTCAATACTAATTCTATTACCTTCAACCTCAATACTAATTCTATTACCTTGAACCTCAATACTAATTCTATTACCTTGAACCTCAATACTAATTCTATTACCTTGAACCTCAATACTAATTCTATTACCTTGAACCTCAATACTAATTCTATTACCTTGAACCTCAATACTAATTCTATTACCTTGAACCTCAATACTAATTCTATTACCTTGAACCTCAATACTAATTCATTACCTTGAACCTCAATACTAATTCTATTACCTTGAACCTCAATACTAATTCATTACCTTGAACCTCAATACTAATTCTATTACCTTGAACCTCAATACTAATTCTATTACCTTGAACCTCAATACTAATTCATTACCTTGAACCTCAATACTAATTCTATTACCTTGAACCTCAATACTAATTCATTACCTTGAACCTCAATACTAATTCTATTACCTTGAACCTCAATACTAATTCTATTACCTTGAACCTCAATACTAATTCATTACCTTGAACCTCAATACTAATTCTATTACCTTGAACCTCAATACTAATTCTATTACCTTGAACCTCAATACTAATTCATTACCTTGAACCTCAATACTAATTCTATTACCTTGAACCTCAATACTAATTCTATTACCTTGAACATCAATACTAATTCATTACCTTGAACCTCAATACTAATTCTATTACCTTGAACCTCAATACTAATTCTATTACCTTGAACCTCAATACTAATTCTATTACCTTGAACCTCAATACTAATTCTATTACCTTGAACCTCAATACTAATTCTATTACCTTGAACCTCAATACTAATTCATTACCTTGAACCTCAATACTAATTCTATTACCTTGAACCTCAATACTAATTCATTACCTTGAACCTCAATACTAATTCATTACCTTGAACCTCAATACTAATTCATTACCTTGAACCTCAATACTAATAATTACCTTCAACCTCAATACTAATTCATTACCTTGAACCTCAATACTAATTCATTACCTTGAACCTCAATACTAATAATTACCTTCAACCTCAATACTAATTCATTACCTTGAACCTCAATACTAATTCATTACCCTTGGGATTTCAAAACAAGGACTGCCTCCTTACGGCATTTTCCGAATCACGAGCACCCTTTACCGTAAAACTGTCTTCTGTCTTGCTTTATTGAATTAAATTATTTTCTTATTTTAACGTGCCCGCTTTTTTTGGTGGAAAATTTTTTGTGGCTTAAAATTTCTATATGCTGGGGAAGCCGGTCCCATGTCCAGCCTTCCTTCGTCGCTTTTTACGGCACTGTGACAACATCTATAAAAATACAAGTACTATAATAAATAAGTGATCAGGAGACGACTGACACTATCATCCATTCCATTTACGTTAGCAGAAACAACAAACATGGAGAACTTCTATAACACATAAGGAAGGGAAACCCGAGGCCTGTAAACAGTAAATAAATACAGTAGAACCTCCACAGTTGACCACCTCCCGAAGTTGACCACCTCCCGAAGTTGACCACATTTTCATAGACCGGACACGCACCACATGTACTCAATGGAAGACGACCTCTATAAGTTGACCAGCTCTGTAAGTTGTATCTTGACCACTTGGACTATGACACACAATAGTAATTTACCCTCTATTACTTGACCAGTTTAAAAAAAAAATCAGTGTCTTTGAATGTTGTCAGCACAGGCTTTCTGACCGCTTTTCGAATGATGCTTGCCGACAAAGAAAATTAACCTAACCTCTTTGATTTTTTCGCAAACATGCAGTATAAAAAGACCAACTTCTAAGCAAAATCTTCATTCTTGCTATGACTGCCCTGCCGGTTGATAGTAATTCAACTACTAAACTGTAAGTTCTCTCTTAGACTGTGTTTTATACACTTTATCGTTGACAAAATTAACCTAACCTTTTTGATGGCCCAAAGGAAAGAACTCAAGGAGCTGACAATGAAGGAAAAGGTTGATCTTCTACATTTTCTGGAAAGCAGCAGCCAAAGAAAGACGGCAGAACATTTTGGGGTTAGCAAGACCACAGTTAGCAACATCCAAAAACGTAAACATGAGTACTCGGAGAGATGTGGTAAGGAAAGCGGAGATCTACAGCGGAAAAGGAGGAAAACTCCCCTAGATGAAGTCAATGAAGCCACATTAAACTGGTTCAAACAAATGAGGGCAGTTAACACCCGAATCTCCGGGCCGATGATTCAAGAAGTTGCTAAAAAATTCGCAAGAGAATTCGGGGTGGCAGAAGATTTCCAAGCATCAAGTGGTTGGCTCGAGAAATTTAAACTGCGACACGCGGTCTCACAGAAAGTGTTGTGTGGTGAATCCAATGAAGTTCCAGTAGAAGCTGTGGAAGAGTTCATCAAAAAGTTTCCTTACTTTGCCAGAGGCTTCAAAGACGACGACATCTTTAATGCTGACGAGTGCGGACTCTTTTTCAATGCGATGCCTGACAGGAGCCTCGCCATGAAGGGTGACAAAAGTAAGAGCAGAAAACTTTCCAAAGAATGTTTCACAGTTATGCTTTGCGCTAGCTCAACCGGAGAGAAACTAAAGCCCTTGGTGATTGATAAATCGGCAAAGCCACGCGCATTCAAGAACCTGAAGCCCGAAGACCTCCCCGTCACTTGGAGATCAAACAAATCCGCATGGATGACTGGCGCCCTATTTGAGGAGTGGGTAAGGGGCATTGACCGAGAAATGAAGAAGAAGAAACGGTCTATTCTACTGACAGTAGACAACTGTCCTGGCCACCCACAAGTGGAACATCTCACGAACGTGACACTGAAATTTCTGCCTCCAAACACGACCTCAAAAACCCAACCTCTTGACCAAGACATCATCAAAACATTTAAAATGCACTACCGGGCCCAGCTCCTGCAGTGGGTCATTACTAAAACACAGATCTGTGGAAGCAACTTCATCCGCTGCATCAGTTAACGCTCTGGATGCTGTCCTCTGGATCAGTTCTGCTTGGAATAAAGGTCAGCCGGAAACGATACAGAAATGTTTCCAGAAATGTGGATTTGTCACAACCCAAGAGCATGACGTTTTAGCCCCATCGGACAGTCCATCGCCAATGGCAGAATTCGAAGGAGTAGATTTTGAAGGTTTTGTGGCAATGGATGATGAGGTGGCAACCTGTAATGAACCTGACCCAGAAGGAATTTTCCAAGCGATATTGACCGAAGTACAGACAAGCATAACAGTCCATGAAGCAGCTGGTGAAGTTGAAAAAGCAAGTGACGATGACACAGAAATTGCAGAGACTCCGAAAGAAGAGGCTGTCAGGCATCTGATAATGCAGTTGAAGTCATTTGCTGTGGGAAAATGCCCAGGTATGTTGAGTAGTGTAGCCAGCGTTGAGAGTGCTTTCTCCACTTATGTTTGTAATAAGAATAAGACACAGACCAAGATTGACTCCTTTTTTCAGAAAGAATGATTAAACCATGATAAAACATATGTTGATGATTTGATTTGATGTTGTGATTATGTATGATTTCGTATGATACTGTATTCTCCAATATAAGCTGTTCAAGGAAGTAAAGTATCAGAACAATAGGCCTCGTTCCGTATGTTGACCACCTCCGTATGTTGACCGGTTTGCTACAGTCCCTTGGGTGGTCAACTTATAGAGGTTCTACTGTATTAGACAAACATAAAGGTATGTTTACAGGCACTCGTAAGAAATAAAGAAGTAGAAAACTAGACAACAGAAAAACAACAGACGTGAGTGGCTTACCCAGGACTCGAACCCAGGACCTTCCGTGCGACAACCCTGCCTAGCTATGCAAGCGAATCACACTATCCTCCCTGCCATCTAGGCATCACAAAAAAATGATGCTTCGATGACGGGTCATTAGTGCGATCCGTAACACATAACACCGGAAATTTAACATGGGCAGTCCAGCCTATTAATGATGCAATCACTTCTGTCGTTCCCCTATTATACAGTATAGGTCAGTCCACACAAGACAAATACCTTAATACTGTGTCTAGTAAATGATAGAAGACTAAGAACAGTAAGTACAGGACAGAGGGTAGTTTTTGGTATTGTATAAACATTTATAACACTTAAGGAAGGGAAACTTCCAACAATGTTCTTACCTTCTTCCTTATTGAGGCTGGTCTGAAGGTTTGCCATGGAGTTGAAGGCCGTGAATAGAAAGGTGAACCCAAGACTTACAACAAATACATTTTTCAGAATCGTTGTCGTGCTCATTTTAGGTTTGTTGTCTGAAATAAAGAAAGAAACAACATGGCATACGGACACGAAATGCAAACTGTCCTGAACTTATGACGTGAGCTCCATTCCGACGAATTTATCGTCAGTCGACGTGGTCGGAACTTACTATATACTATATGAAATGAACCATAAGAATATATTAACATGACTGAACGCTAAAATGTGTCGGTCTGTTCTGTTAACTTTTAAAACAAAACACTTTTTTTTTTAAATAATGAAATAATATACTGTACACATTATGACATAAAATAACATAATACAATTTATAAATTACACCATATTAGGATTGATGGACTGGCCGTCGTAAGTACGAGTGGTCGCAGGCTGTGGATATACTGAGGAAGCAAAGAAAACGAGAAAAGGCAAAAGACGAACAAGAAAAGAAAAAAACCCAAAAGAGTAAAGTGTACAGACAACACCGGCTTGGAAGAAATCATGGGAAAATGCTGGCTAGGAATAACGAAAGAAAATGGAGAACTTTCCACAAACTTCTGTGTTTCAAATGAACTGGCTATAGGAGGAAGCATGTTCACACACAAAAGAATACACAAAGCAAAATGGATATCACCAGACTAAAGAACACAAAACCAGATTGATCGTAGATGCATCTACAAGAAGTTTAGATCATCATTGCATGATGTAAAGGTATATAAGGAGCAGATATGGCATCCGACCACAATATTCTGATAGCCAAAGTAAAGATGAAACTAAAGAGATATGCAACAATACATAACTATAGACAACAGTTTAATGTAGAACATTTAAGAAAGCAAGAAACAAGAGAAATATTTATGGTCACAATTTCCAACAAGTATCAAGTGTTCCAACAGCTGCAAGATGTAGCGCGAATATAGAAAACAACTGGCAGCAAATCAAAACTATATTGAATGTGACATGTAACGAAGTTATAGAAAAAAGTGAACGTCAGCACAAAGCATCGATAACAACAGACACCATCAATAAGATAAAAGACAGGAAAAAAAATGATGCAGGTTTAAACAGAAGCAAAGCCAACAGTCCAAAGCTAAAGCCCAAGAAGTGTACACAGAAGTATTTTGGCTCATTCAGAAACTAAAGTGAATTCCGTGGCCCATTTCCTGCGTTTTCGTCCATTCATAATGAATTAACCTACCTGCTCGACTTGACCCACAGGTGTATGACATAGATAAAGTCGTCGAGGAAATAGGAATGGGAATGGAGAAGTAGGAGTGGTGTGAGATAAAAAAAAGCAGACAGGTAGAACTTGGAAGATTAACCAATGACTGCCTTCAGAACTGGTGAATTCACACTACAAAGTGCAGAAATCAAATTTAAAAAAAAAACCACAATAGACAAAAAATGTAGATAGGTAAACCACATTGTGACAAGTGCATGTGCGTAAGCACTTCATCAACCTCAGAAATATGCTGCTCAGTAAACACGCCCAAAGCATGACAATGTGTGCTGCTGCTGAAAAAAAAAATTGGCCTAAGACATGAAGCATACAATATTATGCTCATTATCAGAAAACAAAGCACACATTCTCAAAAGTTTAGTGACATGTTCGTGTGCTGAAAAGAGTATAACTGGACACACATATTACTGCACTAGAGAGAACAGTTATCTCAAATAGGTATCCCACATTTGTTTGGAACACAGACTTATCACACATGTCAGGTCGAGCGAGGGGTAACTGGCCCGGCACCTTCCCTCATTGATAAGATGGCTTATACGGCCGGTAACCAGCTACCACAAGGACGCAAAGATTGCAATATATGTGCTGATGATGCCAGCTTTTAACTACACACCCGGTCTAACTCCTCACCCCAGCTTTCGTCTTCTACCATGACATATGGGGAGGAACCAGCTGTGACCCCAAGCGTGCAAAGTTCCCGGGCAAGGGAAGCTTTAGCTGGACCTTGAACCTCAAAGAAGCGTCGAAGTCATATACAGACTAGGCCAGTTCCGTTTAAATTTTTTTTTCTTTTTATTAAGAACAACAAAATATCACACATTCTCAAAGACAGATTATTATCGCATGCTAAAATAAGTATGACCTGTTTCATATGCAACTGTACAAGAGGGAAACGTTATCTGAAAAAGATATTAGATATCGTTATTTAACACAGACCTATCGTACATTTAAGATTGAGCGAGGGATAACTGGCGCAGCATCTCCCCTCATTGATAAGCAAGGACATTATCATTGGATAAGTCCTGCTTATCGAGTGAGACTATGGCCGTTAACCAGCTACCACAGGGACGCACTGTTGCCGTCATTTTTGTCGGTTCCAGAAGATGTAAATCTATTTAAGCTTTTGATGGTCGAAGGTACAGAACTGTATGTTAACTCCCTGACACAGGTTGATGAGGGGTTACCTTCCCTGTGTTTATTCTTTCTTAAGACGGGATAAACTGTTCTCAAATCTGTTCTGTCTACGCATGCGCTAGTTTTTAGCGCGAACCGAGCAGACTTCCGTCTGTGAATGATGAGCTGGTTTTCTGCCGGACGAAGATGTCCGTTGTTTCTTCTCTGCATTATCTGGGGGAAAGATAGTCTTGTGATCTTTGTGATTCTCCCCAGAGTTATTCTGTTCGTCTGGAATGACGACAGGTGTTATTTGTGTATTTCTCGGAATTCTGTCCAAGGTAAATAACTTAATTATTATGCAAAGCTTGCAGAACATTTAGTATGAATCTGTGAGTAGAGCTCACAGTTCTTGTGATCCAGAGTCCATTATGTGTGCTTGACGTAGCCAATTAGGTCTATTCGTTGAAGTTCCTTACAGAAGCACAATGAACATATATTGATATGAAACCCGCAGGATGGCGGTACGTTTCAGCGTGGAAGATAATACATGCCTATGAAAAAAAGCACAGTTGTTTATCAACCATTATAAGGCCCGTCATTACGGCCTATAACTTTGAGCAGAAGAAGAAGTGCCTGGCAGGTGAAGCCAGATGAAGTCTTGACTTTAGTTACAAGTTCACAGACTTCTATATTAAGCAACTATATTTGTTAAGGACTACCTGACGCGTTCAGTCAGGGGCCCTGAGCTACAGTAGGAAAAGAATATGTTGTCAAGCCAGCGTTATTAGCATCATACCTACGAGCTATACAAAACTGATGATGTTCGATATTCCTAACTATTACCACATATGAACAGTTGTTAAAGGACAGACCATTGTCGATAACGTCCTTATAGATGAGTGGTTCAAGCTTTATATGCCAGATGTTTTGCCAGTCATTTCCAATATATATGATGTCCTTGATTCTCGTCCATTGACTGTAACTGTTGATGTCACTGTGTCACGTAAATAAATGGTTGAAAGTTCCAGCAGTTTCTACAATTACTGACTACTGCATGTGAGTGAGTGGGTGCCTTGTTTACCTATCAAAGATCCTAAACGCATTCGTGTCTCTACACACCCACATCACTTGTCAACCATAACAACTTCGAGTACCTCACTGTTACGCACAGATTCTTTCGTAGGCAATATATATATAGGAGAATATCTACCTGTCTGGTGGAACACTTCATTTGATAGTCAAAGGTACACAACTCTTGATTAAGGTGATGTTACATTTTATTATGTTGGTTACCTTCTCTTGGATCTTAACCTGGCGGATGAACATTAGATTTACGTCGGGTTGTTTCCTTGTTTGGACAGAACAGATCGGTCTTTCTTGTGACGTTTATGTTGAGTTGATGTTTATTCCCTGACCATTTAAGGCGATTTGGTCTTGTATCTTTGTTGGGTTGTGTCCAACATCGGCCCATCTTGAGTTGAACTCTGGAGTCATGCGCTTTTGCGCATGTGTCATTTTTAGGTTGTTGAAGGGACTTCCGTGATGATGGGATCCTGAGTTGCTGCGCGGACAGAGAGGTCCGAGGTTTTGTCTCTGTGGGTAATTCTGGGGAATGAGATATTCTCTTTTTATGACTATCATGTCATTGATTCTCCCCAATGTTCATTCTTTACGCCAAGGGATGGCGTGTGCTATTTGCTAGTGTGATTTTTCTAGGACAATAAGGTAAAAAAGACATTTACTGAACTTTTCCTATGCCTAGATGTGCAGACGTGCTATCGTCTGCCAATATGAGTGATTGACTATGTTAAGACGACATTTTTCCTAGCAGCACTATGTATTTGATGTACGCAGCACCAATTATAGGATATGCAGAGTCCAATATATTTATATCATGAACAGATCCCTTTACTTGTGCTCCATTCTACATCTTCGCTGGTGAGTGCAGCTCACCGAAGATAGGACTATTTTTGGATCCCGCCTTTGTCTAGCGGAATATTGATCAGAGAACAGAGATGCCTTACTATTTAGAGAACAGGGATGCCTTATTATCTGATTATGATTCAGAGACCTGCCTACTATGGAAATCCACTACTGGTGGTTTAAGATTGTCGTCAAACAAGCCAGCTAATTGCAGCCGGTAATTCTGCAACAGAAGAGGTTCTGTCAGGGAACCATTGTTTATGTATACTTATATTTGGAATGATTAACTGACGCGATCAGTCAGTTAGGCCTGAGATTAAATACAACTAGAACCATGTGTGACTGTCTACTAACGTTCTGTTGTATCCACATTCAATACGAATGCATATTTGATGTCGTAGACCATTTTCAAGCATGCAATGTTTTGCCAACCTGTTCAAGTGACTGTATCTGTGATGTTAGAGTGCGTCCATTATTAAATGTATGAAACGTCATCAGTAGTCTACACTTTATTGACATCCAGCTATGATTGAGTGAGTGACCTGTCAACTTAACAGAACTGTACACCCATTCGCGTAAATTACATCTACACTCTCACTCTATGTCTACACTGTCCCTTGTCAGCGCCTCAACACTTGACGAACAAGGTGACCTAAATACTTAACACTGTGTCGGAACGAGTTGACCATTCTACTGTGTGCCTAGCTCTAACAGTGGCATACAAGTAACATTGGGATTGACACACAACACCACAATTCATTCATTCTACATCAAGAGAGCATTCATCTATGTGTCCAGTATAACCTTATGAAAGCACTTATCAATACAAAAGCTCTTTATCAATGTGGTGTCCAAAAATTAACTTTATCACTCACATACAAGAAATGTCTGAGGTTTGTATGTCAACATGACACCCTGTTAGCACCTCAACGCCTGGTGAGCTATTCATGCATAACAAAGCTGCTTGGCCCAGGTCGGACTGACAACAACAGTACACAGAAAGGATATTGTTACGTTCCTACATAACATAACGTAAATCCCACCTTATCATTTGTGGTGACCGTAAATATACGGTAACATTTGTGGTAGGCCAGATCATGGGTCTAAAGCTGTCCATTGGACTGATTGAGGACATTATTTGATGATAACACACATTGATGATGAACTACACATTGGAAACTGGACAAGATCATTTATACTGTTCAGCACAGAACAGCAACACACCTTCAACAGTTTGAAACTCGTCGATGACCTTCATTGTGAACGATCACGACTCGTGTTTACATACAAGTTCAGCTGTTGTGGACAAGTCTCATCACTGTAATTTTCAACGGTGGAGCTTCCTCGCATTGCTGTAGATTGTCAGACAACATTGTTGACTAAGGCCAAGATTATATCTAAGATAAGTGGCGGTTTTTTTTTTCGGAAACTTTGTACCGTTATATTGTGAATAACTGAGCCTTCTTACAACACACTTTATTAATGCATTCTTTGTTTACATGTTCTTTGTTTACTTGTTGTGTTAGTGTGTGTTTCGCGGGTTGGTTGGGCAGGTGACTCCGTTAGAAGATACCACGTAACAGAGGTTCTATCGAGAGCGTTGTCTGTAGGGACTACGCATATTTCCCACAGCGGAATTTGCGAGCGACGCGTGTTGCTACTTTTCATTTTGTTTTTCTTAGCTGTGACGAGATGTGTTAGTGTCGTTTTCGTTATTTTTTTTTCCATTCTTTGATTTCGATTTGTTTTGTTTGTATCTGTCCGCCTCTTCTTCCTTTCATTTATTTGTATACACCCTTTTTGTTTATAACAGTGTTATGATCTGTTTTGATTTTTCGCAGTTATCATTGTAATTTTTTACAACATTAGATTTAGTTAAGCTTTATTTATCATTTGACTTCTGCGAACGTTTTCGGTTGTTATACATTCTTGTCTTTGTATTGTTATCGTCTACTTGTTCATCATACACAGTCTATATATATACTTGGTCATGGACTATTATTGTTGATATGATGCACTTTTCAGATAGTGGTTATTTATGATCATATTATTAGAAAGAAAGAAGGTGAATATACACGTTTTTGATTAAAAGACTTGTCTCCCACGGAGATTGGGATAGAATAAAGTGAAGTGAGTATACAAGTCTAGGATTACAGACTTGTCTCCCATTGATGTTGGGATAAGGTAATTTATTCAATTTTTCAGGTGTAATCTCATATTTTTAGACAGGATGTCTACATTAGATGTCTTTATTGAGCAAGGGAAATTTCTTGGCAAAACTGGTGACAAATTGGAAGAGTTTGCACTTGCTCAATATGCCAAGGCACAGAAGGCTGAAGAGAAAAGGATGCAAATGCAGTTGGACAGAGAAGCTGAAGATAGAAGAATACAGCAACAAAGAGAAGCTGAAGAGAGAAAACTTCAAGCTGCTGCTGAAGCTGAAAATAAAAGATTAGAGAAAACTTCAAGCTGAGGCTACTGCTGAGGAGAGAAAACTTCAAGCTGCTGCTGAGGAGAGAAAACTTCAAGCTGAAGCTGCTGCTGAGGAGAGAAAACTTCAAGCTGCTGCTGAGGAGAGAAAACTTCAAGCTGCTGCTGAGGAGAGAAAACTTCAAGCTGCTGCTGAGGAAAGGAAAGCACAAATGGAACATGAGGAAAAACTATTAGCTTTGGAGTTGGAGAAATTAAAGGTGATGAATATGAGTGCTCCTCAATCAACTTCGGGTAAGATAAAGGAGAATACTTACAAGGTTAAATTACCTCCTTTCAATCCTCTTAAGGACGACATAACCTTCTAACTGGATAGATTTCAATTAACATGCGTAGCGCATAAGGTAGATAAGGAACAATATGTCGAACAACTGATGGGGTTACTTTCAGGTGAACCATTGAGTACTGTAATGGCAGTAGAGGAAACTGTTAGAACTAATTATGATGTTGTCAGGGCAACATTACCTTCTGCAGCACCATATGGCCCTAACTTTATGAATAAATTCCAAGGTGCTCAACACAACTTCAATAAAAAGAGCAATCGTAATTATGATCAGAATCAGGGTAACCCATAACATAATGGGTCTTTTTCAAAGAACTGGAGGCGATCTGATAGTCCTCGTTATTTCGGGTCCTATAATTATGGAAATTTGCGGAGAGGTAGTCACTATAGACACTTTCAAGGCTATCCTTCGCGGGGGCATCGTAACCAAACAGGTAAACACTATGATCATTGGGGTAATGACAATAGTGATTATGGAAACAGGGATTCGAACCAGAGCGGTGGTCAAGGTAGATCAAACTATGATAATTTCAGAATTTCATGGAGGAATACTGTTGCCAGTATGCCACCGCGCATCCCCATGCTACAGTTAGCAATTCTAAAGTGAAAGAAGGGTTGCCAGTTGCTTCGGCAGCACCATATGGCCCTAATTTCAATAAGAAATTTCAGGGTGCTCAACAAAACTGGAATAGAAAAAGTAATCAGAATTACATTCATAAGCAGAGTAATCCAACATATGAAGGTTCTTCTTCTAAGAACTGGAAACGAGATGGTAGTTCTCGTAATTTTTGTGGTAATAATTTTAGACACTATCGCAAAGGTTATCACAATAAAAACTATCCGAGCTTTTCTTCTCGGGACAATCATTCTCGACGTCAAGAATATGACGATGGTGAATATACAAACCGGGATTCAAACCGGAATGATAATTACAATAGGCAGTATGATAACAATTACAGGGGAAATGATAATCGCGTAGACCTAGATATAACAAAAGAAAAGCTTACCAACAGGCAAACTCTGCACAACAAGAGTTTAATGGAGCCTATAATCAAGTAAATGATAGTGGGAACTCTAATACTATCACCGTTTGTGCTTTCGATTTTGGGAGAGCAACTGAATGCCCCCAATGCTCAACATTGTTCGAGCCATCGTCTGTATCTACCTTAATTTGAGGTCACCCTCTTCCCGCTCTTCCTGCTACAGCTGTGCATGATGGGAGAGGATCTCTCATCTTGCATAAAGGTCTAGTGAATGATAGTCCAGTCTCAGTGCTTTTTGATTCTGGATGTACTACTGTCGGGGTTAGACAGTCTCTAATAGATAAACGCTGTTACACGGGAAAGGTGGTCAAATGTGTTACATTTGGGGGTACCATGGAAAAATATCCTACTGCTGTCACTAGCATTGATACTCCCTTCTTTACAGGAGATGTCCACGCATGTCTTCTTCCTAATCCTATTTCGGATCTTATAATCGTTCGTATTCATGGGGTTAAGGAATGCACCCCGCAACAAATTTCTATTTGGGAGGAACAAAATATCCAAACGGTCAATGCAGTGGTAACAAGAGCCCAAGCTCTTATCCCTCCAACTTCATCTGATGATAGTAATGGAGTTGATAGGCAAGACGATCCCTTGGTGATTTCGCATGACTCGTTTGTTAAACGACAAGAAGAAGATCCTTCTTTAAAGAAATTATTCCTTCTTGCAAAGAAAGGTGATCCTAATCAGAATACGAATCACAGATCGTATATCACTATGAAGAATGGTATATTGGTACGAATGGTATAACACTCGGACAATTCTATGCATTCGCAAATTCTTGTGCCTAAGCGTATGAGAGCCTTAATTCTTTAATATGCACACGATTCTCAGTGTGCTGGACATATGGGTTTTTCCAGAACTAAGATTAGAGTCCTTGCGTCTTTCTTTTGGCCATTCGTGAACAAAGACATACGAATTTATTGCCGATCTTGCAAAATTTGTCAAGAGGTCAAGTCTAGAGGTCCAAGACATGCTGCACCTATTCAGGCCGCAGATATTTCTATTCGGCCGTTTCAGAAAATGGCAATAGACATTATTGGCCCGTTTAAGATTAAGTCAGCCAGAGGACATTAATTTATCCTTACTTGTGTTGACATGTACACGCGTTGGCCAGAGGCTATTCCTCTTAAAAGCATATCAACTGTCGATATTGCAGATGCTCTTTGGCTAATATTGTCTCGTCTGGAATTCCCCGGAGAAATACTGTCAGACCACGGCACTCAATTAATATCGGACACTATGTCTCAGTGTCTTACTTCCCTCGAGGGAAAACAGACTTCTCATTTCCTGGAAAGGTCCATACACTATATTCTCTAAAATTTCGGATGTCGACTATATTGTCGATGTTGATGGAAGGCATAAAACCTTTCATATAAATATGCTTACGGAATTTATTGAACGACCAGACTATTTACAGCCTATTTTCCAGGCGACGGACGATTCTCCAGTCCAACATGGTCATATCTCATCCCTGTCCGTTATACAGGATGAGGAAACTACTTTTTCGGATGTTAACTTACCTCTTCCCGTGATTCCACTTAATTCTACTGAATCATGGAAAAACGTTACCGTTTCTTCGAACTTACCTTTTGAGGAACAGTGTCAAGTATCTTCTACGCTACAATCATTTCAGGATGTCCTTACCGACATTCCTGGACACACACATGTCATTGAACATGACATCATACTTACTGATCGTAATCCGATCAGAGTAAGACCATACCCTATACCTAATCATTTTCAAGCACAAGTCGAGAAAGAATTGGATGAAATGATTCAATTGAAAATAATTGAACCATCCACTTCAGCTTATTCTTCGTCGATGGTTATTGTTCGAAAGAAAGACAATAACATACGTCTTTGCGTTGATTATCGCAAATTAAATCAAGTTACGAAGTTCGATGCTGAACCTATGCCTTTATTAGATGATCTACTTATTAGACTTTCTAAAGCTAAATTCTTTACTAAACTAGACTTGTCGAAAGGTTATTGGCAAGTCCCTTTGACGGAAAACGCCAAACCTATCACTGCTTTTTCAACATCTAGGGGTTTATTTCATTGGAATTTTATGCCTTTTATGAACGCCCCAGCAACTTTCGTGCGCATGATGCGACGGATTCTATCATATCGTACAGATGTCATCGCCTATTTGGACGACATCTGTCTGTTCAGTGATACTTGGGAAGAACACTATTTAGGTTTAAATGAATTACTATCTACTCTACGTGAGCATAGTTTGAATGCAAATCCATCTAAAGATTTTGTTGGGTTTAGTGAAATTTCTTTCCTAGGTCATCGGGTTGGTCATTGTCTGTTAAAGACAGAGGACCAAAACATTTCTAAGATATTAAATATCTCAGTCCCGAAGACAAAAAAGCAAGTACGTAGTCTCTTGCGATTAATACAATTCTATGGAAGATTCATTGATAATCTATCCTCCATTATGGCACCACTTTCAACGTTATTTAAAAAAGTTCTCCTAATATGGTGCGTTGGTCCCAAGAATGCCAATCGTCATTGGATCAGGTTAAGAATTTGTTCTCATCTCATCCTATCTTAAGACTACCAACGATTGATAAGACTTTTGTCCTTCGTAGTGATGCCTCTTCCACTGGGATTGGAGCGGCACTAATGCAGGAGTATTCAGGAACTCTGCATCCTGTAATGTATATTTCTAGGAAGCTGAATGTGGCAGAAAGGAATTACTCGGTTTTAGACCGTGAATTGTTGGCCATGGTTTGGTCCATTCTTAAGCTGCAAAGGTTCCTTCTGGGCGCGCATTTCATTATGGAAACCGACCAAAAAGCTCTTACAGCTATGCAAAGTAAGGATTTGAAGAGCTCGAGATCTACTCGTTATGCTATTGCTCTTCAACCTTTCCATTTCACGGTGCGAGCTATTCGTGGTTCGAATAATGTGATGGCAGACATATTGTCTAGATGCACACATGATTCCATTTAAATATTATGTCCTAGATTTCCTGATACACTTCCAGACTTATGTCTGTTCTTAATATCATAATATATATTAACACAATTGTGTCATTGATACCGGATGAAATTCTGATACTGCATAGGTTGATCGTGCTGTAATATGAAGCGAATGCGTGACATGAAAGTTCGTCAAGGTGGACATCTGTGTAGCAGTGCAGACTTGTATCACAACATGTAGCATACAAGGATGTGTGTGGCACTCATCACATTGAAAGGTGTAGATGTAGGGTTGATGGAACCATATGTGTACGTGTTACAGGTATGGAGTCAAAAATGTAGGTGAACAGCTGTATACGTTTTTTTCACCATTTATTATAGTCACTGCAACAAGACGTAGACAAATCCATGTAAACATGACACAGGAACATGGCGGATATGAAGACAGTTCACTGCAATTGCATGTACATAAGTTCCAGTAAATATATGATTATCAAAGTGTTGCTGACTCCAACTTATCTCTCATTCAACAACTAGCAGAAAAACCCCACATTACAGACCGGGTAAATAACTGTGTAAATATCCAACAGTTTCATTCTGACTCTTCTTAAGTCGACCCCCAAACATGGCGGGCGACGAAAATAGCATAGTCCATCCCTCTAATCGGACGTATCGAAGATAGGCTGTCCTTTCGAAGATAGTCTTATATAACTCCCTCGTACATCAGGCGAGTTTTCATTTTCAAAGTTATAATAGCAATAACTTGTAATTCATCTGGTCTTCCACTCCAGATAATTATATATTAGGCCTCTATCAAACAGTAAACACTGTGGATTCCTCATGTGTAGACATAAGTGTCTAAGTTCAAAATATACCGCTAATCATGCGGGTTTTAGAATAACATCTATTCTCCTGGGTCTCTGTGTGTAAATCTAAACCTAACGGTCTTAGATGGCTCCAACGAGCATAACAAGTAGAATACTCTGCCTTCCAACCATTCGTGAGCTCTCGTCACCGGTTGACTCAAAATATGATCCTTACAAAGGAAGTGTGAAAGTTTCGTTTTTTACCTTGCTTCGAATTCCTAACACAACTTAGAAGCAACTGTCTTCTCCTGACGAACAGAAATAACACAGGGGACTTTAAATAACAGTGGAAGAGTTTCCATCCCCAGAGGCAATGCAGAGACGTAACCACACATTTCGTCTGATGGACCCAGTTCAACAAAACGGCCTCCCGCACAGGAAATCTTCTTCAAACTCCCTCTAGTTCGGGCATGCGCTGTTCGCATCACCTCTGACCTAAGCAGTCAGCTGGTATAACCTTTTAGAGGAGTAACTACATATTTACTTTCCCTCAAAGCAAAAAATGAGTATTCGCCCTTAGATTAGGGTTCTAACGAAAAATACATTAAACCCAAAATCTTATTCAAAATATTTTCAAACATAACAAGTATACAGACCGACTACATTACCAGTTATGAAAAATGCACGTAACAGTCTTACCACACCTCCCGGGAAAAAAAAATGAAACATTTTTTTTTTGAAATACATCTAGGAGCAACATTCAATAGGCTCACAACGCATGAATAATGCGCAGATGAAAAGTATAAATAATAAACATAACGCCAAATGTGAGGCTAAGTCGACATATGGAGCGACTGGTGAGAATATATCTCATAATCTCAGAGAAAGCGTTTCTCTAAGTATAAATGTTTCCAGAGAGGTGTCACCAGCTTATACTACAATACTGGCAATGACACAATGCATACAATAATTTCATACAATAATTTCATATTAAGTATATTAAGTTCATTATTAACAAAGAAGAAAAATCATCAAAGAACAGTGGTGAATATACATCAATGAACCGCTAAATAGTGATACAATCACTATATTACAAATGTGTACCTAACTTGATATATAAAGGAACTATTATAGATTTAGACGTATTAGGAATTCCAAGACCTAACAGGTGGAATCATGTGGGCATCTAGACAAAATGTCTGCCATCACATTATCTGATCCACGGATAGCTCGTACCGAGAAATGAAAAGGTTGAAGAGCAATTGCATATCGAGTAGACCTCGAGCTCTTCAAATTCTTACTCTGTATAGCCGTAAGAGCTTTCTGGTCGGTTTCTACTATGAAATGTGCGCCTAGAAGGAATCTTTGTAGTTTGAGAATTGACCAGACCATAGCCAACAGTTCACGGTCTAAAAGCGAGTAATTCCTTTCTGCAGGATTAAGTTTTCTGGAGATATACATTACAGGATGCAGAGTTCCAGAGTACTCTTGCATTAGTGCCGCTCCAATCCCAGTGGATGAAGCGTCACTACGAAGAAAAAAATGTCTTATCTTTAGTAGGTAACACTAAAATAGGTGGTGTTGAAAACATAGTTTTGATTTTATCTAGCGAGGATTGGCATTCCTGAGACCAGTGAACCATATTAGGAGAAGCTTTCTTTAGTAGTGTAGAAAGAGGTGCCATGATAGAGGATAGATTCGGAATGAATCGTCCATAAAATTGTATAAGACCTAAGAGACTTCGCACTTGCTTTTTAGTCTTAGGAATAGAGATGTTAAGTATCTTAGTGATATTATGGTCCTCTGTCTTTAGGAAACCATGACCGACTCGATGGCCTAGGAAAGAAATTTCGCTAAAACCAATGCAGGCTTTAGAGGGTTTCGCTGTCAGGTTATGCTCGCGTAAAGTAGACAGTAATTCAACTAACCCCGAATAGTGATCTTCCCAAGTATCGCTGAAAAGACAGATGTCGTCTAGGTATGCAACGACATCTGACCGATAAGATAGGATTCGACTCATCATGCGTACGAATGTAGCTGGGGCGTTCATAAGGCCGAAAGGCATGAAATTCCATTGGAAAAGGCCTCTATGTGTAGAAAAAGCCGTAAGAGGTTTGGCGCGTTCAGATAAAGGAACTTGCCAATATCCTTTAGACAAGTCAAGTTTAGTGAAAAAATGAGATTTAGAAAGCCTAGTAAGTAGCTCTTCTAGTAAAGGCATAGGTTCAGCGTCAAACTTCGTAACTTGATTCAATTTGCGATAGTCAACGCAAAGACGTATGTTATTGTCTTTTTTCCGAACAATAACCATCGGCGAAGAATATGCAGAAGTGGATGGTTCAATTATTTTTAAATCTATCATCTCATCCAACTCCTTCTCAACCTGTGCTTGAAAATGTATAGGGATAGGATAAGGTCTGACCCTAATAGGATTATGGTCAGTTAGAATAATGTCATGTTCAATGACATGAGTTTGTCCGGGGATGTCAGTAAGGACATCCTGAAATGTTTGTAACATAGCCGAAACTTGTCGCTGTTCTCCTAGAGATAAATCAGGAGAGACAGTAACATTTTTCCATGATTCACTAGAATGAAGTGGAATCATCGGAAGAGGAAGATTTACATCTGAAAAACTTGTTTCCTCATCCTGTATTACGGACAGTGATGAGTAATGACCATGTTGGACTGGAGAATCGTCCGTTGCCTGGAAAATAGGCTTAAATAATGCGGACGTTCATGGAATTCCGTAAGCATGTTGATGTTGAAGGTTTTATGCTTCCCGTCAATATCGACAATATAGTCAACATCTGAAATTTTCGATATTATATCGTACGGACCTTTCCAAGAAATAAGAAGTCTGTTTTCCCTACAAGGTAGCAAAACAAATGCTTTGTCACCAGGACAAAGTTGTCGTAAGGTTCTTTTCTTATTGGCAAATTGCCTTGCCTTCTGTTTAGCAAATTCAGAAGAAGAAGTTGCTAATTTGCATGCTTCGATAATCTTTTGTCTACGCGCGATGACATATTCGTAAGAGGATTTTGTGTCATCGTTAATATTATCAGCGGTTATGAGATCATGAAGCAAAGACATAGGGCCGCGCGGTCGCGCGCCAAAGACAAGTTCAAAGGGAGAAAATCCTGTATGTTCATTGGGGACCTCTCTGTAGGCGAAGAGGGCCGCAGGTAAAACCCTGTCCCAATCTTGAGGATGATCCTCAGTTATCTTCCCTAATAAGTTTTTGAGTGTTCTATTTAGGCGTTCGACCATCCCATTAGACATTGGGTGATAGATACTACTCAAAGATCTTTCTATCTGCAGAGTAGACATTACTTGAGACATGGTATCCGATATTAGTTTGGTGCCATGGTCTGATAATATTTCTCCGGGAAATCCCAGACGAGAAAATATGAGCCAAAGAGCATCTGCAATATCAGCAGTAGTAATGCTCTTCAGAGGAATAGACTCTGGCCAACGTGTGCACATATCAACACACGTCAAGATAAACTGATGTCCTCTGGCAGACTTGATCTTAAACGGACCAATAATGTCTATTGCCATTTTCTGAAACGGCCGAATAGGAATATCTGCAGCCTGAATAGGTGCAGCATGGCGTGGACCTTTGGATTTGACTTCTTGACATACTTTACAAGATCGACAATAAATCCGTATGTCCGTGTTTACTAATGGCCAAAAGAAAGCCGCAAGAACTCTTGACTTCGTACGGGAAAAATCCATATGTCCAGCACACTGACAGTCGTGAGCATGCTGCAAAATTTTAACTCTCAAATTCTTAGGCACAAGAATCTGAGAATGACTTGACTTAGTGGAGTCTTGAACCATACGTACAAGTACGCCATTCTTCATTGTAATCCAAGATTTACGATTTGTATCTTTATTTGATCATCTTTTATTGCAAGAGTGAAGAATTTCTTTAGAGTGGGACCATCTTCTTGCTGTTTTATACATGAGTCACGAGAAATTACCAAGGGATCATCTTGGTTATGCACTTCATTATCTTCAGTAGATGAAGTTTGAGGCATATGAAGAGCTTGAGCTCTAGTGACTACAGCATTAGCAGTTTGCATATTTTGTTTTTCCCAAACGGAAATTTGTTGGGAGTGCATTCTTTGACTCCGTGATTACGACCGATGATAAGATCAGCGATCGGATTCGGCAGAAGACATGCGTGTACATCTCCTGTAAAGAAAGGAGTAGCAATCTTAATGATAGCAGTAGAGTATTTCTCTAAGGTGCCGCCAAATGTTACACATTTGACTACTTTTCCAATGGCACGAGAATGATCTACGAGTGACTGCCTGTGGTGAAGTGGGATGTTATAAATACTTATAGGGAACTTAGTGTACTGACAGAGATCAGCTGTGAAGGTATCTATATCTATTAAGAGTAGTGTATTATAGATAACCTTACTTGCTACCACATATCTATATATCTCAGTCAGAATTATTCTGGAATAGTGTGATGCTACGTTATGTGTCTAGGGTATGAGTATGATGAAGTGTAAGTCACAACAACAGACAGATAAACAATTTAATTTAATCCACTACTCTTGACAACACTGTGACACTCACATACATATAACACTCTACAAAGATATCTTAAAAGAGTCACTGATAAACTTTCGAATAACAATATGTATTCATTACTGGCATGAATGAATATGTGTCCTGATTCAACTACAAGGGAACCAGGAATCACAATCAATTTAAATTACAAGTTATGTACAGAATGTATTTAATATGAATATTGTAGTGACATATATTATTACAAATGTTCTATGTGTGTCAGTTGTGTAGTAGTAAAATGAGGTAATACTGGTTTTGTTTTGTTCAAGCTCTGTTGGTATTTGTCATCATGACTTCAATAGTTTGTCTTTAGGGACCAGTATTTGAGATGTTCAAAGTTCCTGATTTTAAGACAAGTAAATTCCCCTCTGAATAGTATTTTTATAAAGTTATTTCAAGATGAGGGGACATAATGTTGAGCTCAGCTGGCCAACTCTGCTTATCTTGAGTGATGGCGGCAGGAAAGGACTCCTCTGCTCGAATTCTCCTCTGGGCTCAGGAGACACCTCACTGATAGCTAAAAAGACCAAGGAGTATGCTGTCCGACTCTGGATTCAGCAAATCTCTGACCAGATGCTGCTCAGTACCATCAAGACCACTGTCCCTGAAATCAAGAAGGATGTACCTTCTACTTCATAACTAATTTATATTCTCTTTTACACTGATCACAATACAGCACAAACATTGCGTTCAGAGCGTTAGGCCAACAGTCAGCTTCATTTGAAATACTTTATTCCAGTATTACCCTTCTTAATGGTTACTACGCCTCTGCACTTCCAGCATTATTTCTTTCTAGTCAATCATCCAGGTGTCAGTGTACTGTTTGGCCATTCCATGCCGTTTTACTTCTCTCCGACACCCTCCGTTCAGGCTGGAGCATTTTAGGCTTTACCTCACGTTTGCCACTGAACTACACATATATATACAGGCATAAATCAACAATTCACATTCAATTTTCATTAAAAGATATTAAATGGTTCAAGCTTACCACAATTCATACGAATAACACAGATACGTTGATTAGCAATGAATTCTGGCACAAACTGGCACAAATCTCCATCTGCTTATGTTCCAGGCTTTTATTTTACACAAATATGAGCTGGCTTCAACGCACTGATGCTTTATCAAGTTTTTTTTTAAACAAGTGGTTTCGAACTAACGCTCCCAAGTGTGTATATCAGCGAGACTGGCCAATGAGCCACGTTTCGACAAGTGTTTGAAAAAAATGTTACCTTTCCCCGTTTCCCCTAACAACCAGGATAGTATTTATAGCCCGACCAATCGTGGTTAGGCTTTCATTTGTTGCGCTCCAATCAATTTGGAGTTTACATGGTAGGCTATTTATGTAACGTAAGGTTTTTTTCAAACACGTTATAAAAAAATTTTATGAGCAGAAATGATTTCATGCTGTCAGGCAGCCTCACTATTTTATTTTGGGTATAATTTATTAATTCCTGGACTATTGGCGTAACGTTTTACATATTATTTGTCAGCAAGCCCTAAGGAACCCAATTTTCCCACTTTAAAAGAGCTACGTGGCTGCGTTCAAAATATGTATTTTCTACTACCTCCTGTTTGGAAGATGTGCTGTCTGGGTACTGTTATGTTTTCAACCGTAAACCCATCTAATGTTATCTTTTCTAATAAGAGTCTGTTATGATTTATAAACCTAACTCTGGGAAAGGGTAGTGTATTTTATCACTGTCCGTCTGAAAAAGTTAGTGCTTGTAGACTTACACGCGTGATGCCAGCATTTGTATATCGCGCGTCGCGTGTTGCATGCGTTCCTGATTTTCAGCCCTCCCCTCTCGCTATCCTTTTGTCCATCTGTTCGTTCGTTTTGGTAACGTAATATAATTAATGTTAGGATTAATTTAGGTCATTACGCAGTCTCTCAATGTTTTTTTTCCAAGAAATACAGCACACGTTTCATTGAAGAAAGCGGGTATAATACAGTAAGCTTTTACTATCAACGTGAAAGCGTTACAATTTGCAGACGAAGCAGAAAACAAGGGGGATTTCGAGTACATTCCTTGTGACAGCAATGTCATTTTACCATTGCTCTTCTCTTTATTAATTTTATTTGTTAGGCTTCATATTTACCTAATAATTTATATATGTGGATTAGAATATTTCATGACACCTCCCCTCTTAAAACAGACATTATATGTCAGTCCTTTATTCTATATACACATAGAGAAATTTATTATTATTTCTGGGGTTTACGGTGATTCTCATCACACGGATGGCGGCTTAAAAAATCCGCTCCCAGATTGGTTTTTCCAGATATATATTCAATGCTAAAATTATATGGAGCCAGAAGCAAAGACCATCGGAGTAGCCTAGAGTTCTCATGCTTAGCCTGTGCTAAAAACGATAAAGGTTTGTGGTCAGTTTGCAACTTAAATGCCTTCCCATATAGATAAATATTGAATTTCTTTATTGCCCATATTACTGCAAGACATTCTTTTTCGCTAGTTGAGTAGTTGATTTCAGCTTTATTCAACTTTCTGCTAGCATATGCCACTGGGCTTAATTCCCCATCCAATGCATCTGATTTCTGTAGTAAAGTTGCACCTAGCCCAATATTACTTGCATCCGTCCTTACTATGAATTCTTGACTTAAGTCAGGTAATTTCAAAATGGGTTTACTTGTGAGCTTTTCCTTCAATTCTTGGTAAGTCATTTCACATTGTGGTGTCCATGTAATGCGATCTGGAAGTCCTTTACGTGTCAATTCAGTTAACGGTGCACATATGGAATTAAAGTTTTTGATATACTTCTGGTAGAAACCACATAATGAGACAAAGGATCTCACGTCCTTCTTGGTTTGTGGTCTCGGGGCTTTCTGTAGTTTTTCTAAATTCTTTGGGTCAGGGGTCATATTTCCCTGATAAACTGTGTGTCCCAAAAATTCCAATTCTTTACATCCAACGCAACATTTGGTTGGTCGGGCTGTTAAATTTGCCTCCCTAAGTCGATTAAACAGCATGTTCAGAGAGTCAATGTGTTCCTCAAATGTTTCTGTTGCTATAAGGATATCATCCATAAAATTTGTTATACAGGGATTATTCAGAGGATCCAATAATTTTCTCATCATTCTAGAGAAGACACTAGGCGCATTCTTCAATCCAAATGGCAATCTATTAAACTCATAGTGTCCTTCTGAGGTACTAAAAGCTAGGTATGGTCTAACCTCAGGCTTTACTGGAATCTGATAGTATCCTTTACTCAGATCCACTTTTGAGAAATATTTAGCTTTATTTAGTCTGGCAAACAGCTGATTTGTATCCGGCAATGGATCCACCTGTCCTTCTGTAATAGCATTCAGTCTCCTGTAATCTATACAGAGTCTATGTTCTCCAGAGGGCTTCCTTAAGAGTACCACCCCGGAACTATACGAAGACTCACTGTGCGAAATAATTCCTTCCTTCAATAGATAGTCTATCTCTTCCTTCAAAGCTTTTTCCTTAGCAAACGGAATCGAATATGGTTTCATACAGACAGGTGTGGAGTCTATGAGTTTCATATCATATTCCAATAGGTTTGTATGCCCTGGTCGGTCTGTTAACACCTCTGCATGATTCTTTAGAACCTGTTGCACTCTCTCTTTCTGAGTTTTCGTTAAATGTGTACTGATTTTCACCTGTGCTGCTGTCTCACAGGGGTGTAATGGATATTCAAATGATGAAAGTGGTTCCTTTTTCATTTCCATGGCGATGGACAAGGTCAACAAGTGTGTCTCTTCCTGATGTTCTCTTTCCAAATATTTCTTCAGGAGATTCACATGATAGATTTTTTCTTTCCCCTTCTTATCTATCTTATAATTTGTTCTAGACACCTTCTCTAGAACTGTATATGGACCCTGCCATCCAATTTGTAACTTATTCTGACTCCCAGGCAAAAGAAGCAGTACTTTCTCTCCCACAGCCAAATTTCTGTCTTTCGCCTTCCTGTTATAATAGGCAGCATGTTTCTTCCTGGCTTGTTTCAAATTTTCATTGGCAAGTTTCCAGCCAGTTTTTAACCGAGTGGTCAGCTCATTCACATATTGGTATGAAGATGTAATGTTTTCCTCTGCCTTTTCATACCTTAACAAAAGAGCCTGCTTTAGCATGTCATAATTTTCCTGATCACCTCTGCTCATTTTTGCAAAAACTTCATAAGCTGCCCCACGAAGTCCCTGAGATAACTTTAAGCTCCACCTTTCTCTCTCTAACCCATACGTGATAGCTAATAGTTCGTACCTATTTATATAGCTCTCAATATCATCGTCTTTCTCAACAAAATGATCTAAATGAAAATTCATAGCTGAGGTTGAGGCTCCTTGAGTAACCGTAGCATCAGAGGCAAAGGGACTGGCACCATTTTCAGGAGCATGGCCTTGAAACTCAAACTCCCTTAGTCGTAACTCATGTTCCCTTTGTAATCTCTTCTCCTCCTTTTCTGCTTCCCTCTCTGCAGTCTGTCTTCTTTCCTCGGCTTCCCTTTCTGCAGCTAATTTCTTCTCTTCTGCTTCCAATTTCTTAGCCTCTTTGTCAGCCTCAATCTGCAACCTCTTAGTCTCAGCCTCAGCTTGCAACCTCTTAGTCTCAGCCTCCAACTTTCTTTCGGCCTCTTTTTCTAATCTTCTTTCTTCGCGTTCAATAAATTTGTCACATTCCGTTGTGACATAGGCAACCATAACTTGCCCATCTAATCCTAACTCTTTTGCAGTCTGAACCGCAGCAGATCGAAATTTGGCCAGGTCCGCCATTGTCTATTATGTAAATTTATACAATGTCTAACCAACAATTCAATCTCTAATGGACAACACAGGCACCGTGAGCTCAACCTTATTTAATTCCACCCAAGGATACCTTTTAATTCTTATATTCCCTGAAGTGAATTACCCCCAATATTTTTAATAGTTAAAGATTCAAAATCCCAAGAGCGAGACCCCAATATATGTGGTGAAGTGGGATGTTATAAATACTTATAGGGAACTTAGTGTACTGACTGAGATCAGCTGTGAAGGTATCTATATCTATTAAGAGTAGTGTATTATAGATAACCTTACTTGCTACCACATATCTATATATCTCAGTCAGAATTATTCTGGAATAGTGTGATGCTACGTTATGTGTCTAGGGTATGTGTATGATGAAGTGTAAGTCACAACAACAGACAGATAAACAATTTAATTTAATCCACTACTCTTGACAACACTGTGACACTCACATACATATAACACTCTACAAAGATATCTTAAAAGAGTCACTGATAAACTTTCGAATAACAATATGTATTCATTACTGGCATGAATGAATATGTGTCCTGATTCAACTACAAGGGAACCAGGAATCACAATCAATTTAAATTACAAGTTATGTACAGAATGTATTTAATATGAATATTGTAGTGACATATATTATTACAAATGTTCTATGTGTGTCAGTTGTGTAGTAGTAAAATGAGGTAATACTGGTTTTGTTTTGTTCAAGCTCTGTTGGTATTTGTCATCATGACTTCAATAGTTTGTCTTTAGGGACCAGTATTTGAGATGTTCAAAGTTCCTGATTTTAAGACAAGTAAATTCCCCTCTGAATAGTATTTTTATAAAGTTATTTCAAGATGAGGGGACATAATGTTGAGCTCAGCTGGCCAACTCTGCTTATCTTGAGTGATGGCGGCAGGAAAGGACTCCTCTGCTCGAATTCTCCTCTGGGCTCAGGAGACACCTCACTGATAGCTAAAAAGACCAAGGAGTATGCTGTCCGACTCTGGATTCAGCAAATCTCTGACCAGATGCTGCTCAGTACCATCAAGACCACTGTCCCTGAAATCAAGAAGGATGTACCTTCTACTTCATAACTAATTTATATTCTCTTTTACACTGATCACAATACAGCACAAACATTGCGTTCAGAGCGTTAGGCCAACAGTCAGCTTCATTTGAAATACTTTATTCCAGTATTACCCTTCTTAATGGTTACTACGCCTCTGCACTTCCAGCATTATTTCTTTCTAGTCAATCATCCAGGTGTCAGTGTACTGTTTGGCCATTCCATGCCGTTTTACTTCTCTCCGACACCCTCCGTTCAGGCTGGAGCATTTTAGGCTTTACCTCACGTTTGCCACTGAACTACACATATATATACAGGCATAAATCAACAATTCACATTCAATTTTCATTAAAAGATATTAAATGGTTCAAGCTTACCACAATTCATACGAATAACACAGATACGTTGATTAGCAATGAATTCTGGCACAAACTGGCACAAATCTCCATCTGCTTATGTTCCAGGCTTTTATTTTACACAAATATGAGCTGGCTTCAACGCACTGATGCTTTATCAAGTTTTTTTTTTAAACAAGTGGTTTCGAACTAACGCTCCCAAGTGTGTATATCAGCGAGACTGGCCAATGAGCCACGTTTCGACAAGTGTTTGAAAAAATGTTACCTTTCCCCGTTTCCCTTAACAACCAGGATAGTATTTATAGCCCGACCAATCGTGGTTAGGCTTTCATTTGTTGCGCTCCAATCAATTTGGAGTTTACATGGTAGGCTATTTATGTAACGTAAGGTTTTTTTTCAAACACGTTATAAAAAAATTTTATGAGCAGAAATGATTTCATGCTGTCAGGCAGCCTCACTATTTTATTTTGGGTATAATTTATTAATTCCTGGACTATTGGCGTAACGTTTTACATATTATTTGTCAGCAAGCCCTAAGGAACCCAATTTTCCCACTTTAAAAGAGCTACGTGGCTGCGTTCAAAATATGTATTTTCTACTACCTCCTGTTTGGAAGATGTGCTGTCTGGGTACTGTTATGTTTTCAACCGTAAACCCATCTAATGTTATCTTTTCTAATAAGAGTCTGTTATGATTTATAAACCTAACTCTGGGAAAGGGTAGTGTATTTTATCACTGTCCGTCTGAAAAAGTTAGTGCTTGTAGACTTACACGCGTGATGCCAGCATTTGTATATCGCGCGTCGCGTGTTGCATGCGTTCCTGATTTTCAGCCCTCCCCTCTCGCTATCCTTTTGTCCATCTGTTCGTTCGTTTTGGTAACGTAATATAATTAATGTTAGGATTAATTTAGGTCATTACGCAGTCTCTCAATGTTTTTTCCAAGAAATACAGCACACGTTTCATTGAAGAAAGCGGGTATAATACAGTAAGCTTTTACTATCAACGTGAAAGCGTTACAATTTGCAGACGAAGCAGAAAACAAGGGGGATTTCGAGTACATTCCTTGTGACAGCAATGTCATTTTACCATTGCTCTTCTCTTTATTAATTTTATTTGTTAGGCTTCATATTTACCTAATAATTTATATATGTGGATTAGAATATTTCATGACACTGCCTAACACCAATTGTGGTGCATCTAGAATTAAAAAGAACTGAGACTGGATTATCATTTACTAGACCTTTATGTAAGACAAGAGAACCTCTTCCATCATGCGCGACTGACGCAGGAAGAGTGGGAAGAGGATGGCCGCAACTTAAAGTAGACACCGTAGTTGGTTCAAATAATGTTTTGCATTGGGGGCACTGAGATGCTCTCCCAAAATCAAAAGCGGAACATGCCATATTATTAGCGTCATTATTATCTTTAGTCTGTTTATAGGCTTCATGGGACTCTTGCTGTGCAGAGTTTGCCTGATAATGTGATTTATGTTTTTTGTATTGTGATCTACCTCGATTATTAATAATAATAATAAATTCTTTAAGCGCCAAACATGGCGCATAAGGCAGAAACCAGTGCTCTCCAGGTTGTTCGTTGTGACGCCACTCCTCTTAGCTCTTGCACATTATTTAGGCCCAACGTTCTTCCTTCTCTTATTATTGTTCTTCTGAGTGTTTCTTTTGGTCTTCCTTTTTTCCGCTTACCCTCAGGAACCCAAGTGAGCGCCTGTAGTGGTATTCTGTTGTTTTGCATTCGTAGGACATGACCGATATATGACCATCGTCTTTTCCTTATATAGTCGGAGACATATTTCTGCCTAGAGTCTTCTCTTATTTGTCGATTAGTCTTGAATTCTTTCCAACTGATGTTCATGAGTTTTCTAAGACATTTGTTCTCGAATGTATTCAGCTTGTTCTCCAATGATTTTGTTATTTTCCAACTCTCACAGCCGTATGTTAACACTGAGATAACATTTGAATTAAACAGACGAAGCTTGGTATGTATATTCAATGATCGTAATTTCCAAATGTTAGATAATCTATTGAAGGCGCTAGCTGCCAAAGCAATTCTAGTATGGATTTCTCTTGTTGTGTCACCATCCTGAGTCATTTTACTGCCTAAATAATTGAAACTTTCAACTTTCTGTAGTTTTTTCCCGTTCAAGATGATATCAAAGGTCTCGTTAGAAAAGTTCATAGCTTTAGTTTTAGAGGCATTTATTTGGAGACCAATTTTAACCGAGAGATGACACAAATTATTTATTGCTTCTTGGGATTGTCTTGGTGTTGAACTTAAGAATGCTACATCATCTGCGAAATCCAGGTCCCCCAGGAATTTTCCATTTGTCCATTTTATACCCTCGATTATTATTGCCTCTGTAATCATTATTGTTTCCTCTATTGTAACCCCTATTTGGGTTTGAGTCATAGTTCTCATGGTTACCATTATCATGTTCATTATAATGAGTATCTCTGTAATTATGATCTTGTTGTCTCCATGACGGATAACTTGGATAGTTTCTATAATGACTTCCTCTGCGGAAATTCCTATAATTGTGATAACCCCTGAATCGAGGGCTGTCGGCTCGTCTCCAGTTCTTCGAAGAAGAACCCTGAAATGATTGGTTACCTTGGTTTTGATAACTATTATGGTTACCCTTTTTATCATACCTGTTTTGTGGTACCTGTAATTTGTGTGAATAATTAGGATTGTATGGTGTTGCTGAAGCAACTGGCATACTCTCCTTAATCTTAATGTTGCCAAAAGTCACGTCAGGATGTGCAGTGACATATTGGGAACAATATTCTTCCATTTGTTTTAGTGTTTTTGGTTTACGCTCATGTATAAATTCAAGGAATGGTTTATTTACACATGACATAATTTTATCTCTGAGCAACAAATCCATAAGTGCTTCATATGTTTTTTCTGTTTTGGATAGCTCAATCCATCGTGTAAATGTAAGACGTGCCTTTGCAATGAATTCTGAGAATTCTACTCCTGCCTCAGGCACCATCGTCTTAAACAAAAGACGATAACCTTCTTCTGTCAATTGATATTTTTTTATCAAGGCTGCTCTAATAACATCATAATTATCTTTATCAGCCTCTTCTACCAGACTTAAACTAGTCAGAGAATCACCTCTCAAATTCTCTGATAACTGATTTGCATATTGTGATCTATCCACATTATGAGTACGACAAGAACGTTCAAATCTATCCAGCCAGAATGTAATATCGTCACTGGAAGGATTGAACAGTGGCAGCTTAACCTTAAAAGTAGAAGGTTTACCATCATTACCAGATGACTGATTAACCTTACTCATATTTGTCAACTTTAATTTTTCTATCTCATAAGCTAAAAGTTTCTCTTGATGTTCCATCTTTGCCTTTTCTTTTCTTTCTTCAGCCTCTATTTCTAGTCTCTTTTGTTCAGCTTCTCTGTCTAACCTCTTTTGTTCAGCTTCTCTGTCTAACCTCTTTTGTTCAGCCTCAGCTTCTCTGTCTAATCTCTTTTGTTCAGCTTCTCTGTCTAACCTCTTTTGTTCAGCCTCAGCTTCTCTATATTGTTTTTCCATTTCCATTTGGAATCTCTTTTCGTCCACCTGCATCTGCAATTTCTTTTGCTCAAATTCTAATTCCAATCTTTTCTCCTCATCTTTTTGTTTTTTCTCTTCAGCCTTCAGTTTATCAATTTCCAATTTTTGTGCTTTTTCATATTGACTGGTAGCATACTCCTCCAACTTATCACCCGTCTTGCCCAGGGATTTCCCTTGCTCAATAAAGTAACCTAAAGTCGACATAATGTCTAACAATATGTGACTAATATCCATGAAATAACAAATTAATTTATTTCAACCAAACAGGAGCAAGTTTTTAACAAAAACTTGTATAATCAGCTCCCTTAATTTCAATGTCTTTTGAAGACCAGTCTTTTGTAAGAACTTGTATGATTATTTTACAATAATAATACCATCAGACATTTATATCATAAGTTCAATCAAAATGTTAATAGTGTATGTCTAAGTATGTGTACCAATAGCAAACAAAACAATAACAATAATACGAAGACAAATATTCAAAACACTACGATAACATTCGCAGAAGTAAACTAAAAAACTAAACTGAAGGAAATCTCACAAAGGATGTGGTGATAACTGCGAAAATGTAAACAAAACAAATGACGTCACAGTGTATAAACATAAAGGTGTATAGAACTAAATGACAGGAAAGAGTAGACCTACAAATACAAACAAATTTAATCAAAACTAAAGAATAGAAAAAATGTTACAAAAACAACGAAAAAAAAAGCACACCTCGTCACAACTAACACAAATAGCAACAAATTGTCGCTAGCAAATTTCCAATTAAGAAAATTCGCGCCTATAGAACACTAATATAAGCCCTCTATTACGTGGGAAATCGTATATTAGACACACACCCAACCTCCCGCTGAAATATATACTAATATAATACATAAACAAATGACATGTAACATGTAAACATAAATACATATAGCATAAGTATGAAAAGTGTTGCAAACTGGCTTAGCTATAACATACAAAGTATAGTTTACAACATGAAATGGGCCACTTTTTGAATAATTATATTGTTCAATAGTCAAGAACAGACAATTTTCTAGGAATGACGTTCCAACGATGAAAAAATATACTACTGATTCTGCTTCAGGAACTGTGGCGATGGTAGAATCGGATTTCTTGTTCTTCGAAACAGTAGTAACAGTTATCAATAAACTTGGTCTTCTGAATAGAAACAACCATGGCAACTTCAATTTGACAGGCAACGTCGGGTACTTTGCATTCTGTAAAAATCAGAGTCTCACCTTGTAGACCCACGTATTTGATCACCACTGATACCGGATGAAATTTTGATACTGCATAGGTTGATCGTGCTGTAATATGAAGCGAATGCGTGACATGAAAGTTCGTCAAGGTGGACATCTGTGTAGCAGTGCAGACTTGTATCACAACATGTAGCATACAAGGGTGTGTGTGGCACTCATCACATTGAAAGGTGTAGATGTAGGGTTGATGGAACCATATGTGTACGTGTTACAGGTATGGAGTCAAAAATGTAGGTGAACAGCTGTATACGTTTTTTTCACCATTTATTATAGTCACAGCAACAAGACGTAGACAAATCCATGTAAACATGACACAGGAACATGGCGGATATGAAGACAGTTCACTACAATTGCATGTACATAAGTTCCAGTAAATATATGATTATCAAAGTGTTGCTGACTCCAACTTATCTCTCATTCCACAACTAGCAGAAAAACCCCACATTACAGACCGGGTAAATAACTGTGTAAATATCCAACAGTTTCATTCTGACTCTTCTTAAGTCGACCCCCAAACATGGCGGGCGACGAAAATAGCATAGTCCATCCCTCTAATCGGACGTATCGAAGATAGGCTGTCCTTTCGAAGATAGTCTTATATAACTCCCTCGTACATCAGGCGAGTTTTCATTTTCAAAGTTATAATAGCAATAACTTGTAATTCATCTGGTCTTCCACTCCAAATAATTATATATTAGGCCTCTATCAAACAGTAAACACTGTGGATTCCTCATGTGTAGACATAAGTGTCTAAGTTCAAAATATACCACTAATCATGCGGGTTTTAGAATAACATCTATTCTCTTGGGTCTCTGTGTGTAAATCTAAACCTAACGGTCTTAGATGGCTCCAACGAGCATAACAAGTAGAATACTCTGACTTCCAACCATTCGTGAGCTCTCGTCACCGGTTGACTCAAAATATGATCCTTACAAAGGAAGTGTGAAAGTTTCGTGTTACGTACATTTATTACCTAAGGGGGTAGTCTTCGGTCCTGCCAAATGTACGCACCAGTCTTTATATATTTTATTATTTGAGCGCTCGATTGATTCACGCACTGACGTGCACAATGCAGTGTGAGTTGCTTTGGACGCACGGGTAACCTAGTTTGGGGATTGTGACGTCATGTTTTGAACGGGGCAGTGCGGACTTTGTTATGTCCGAGATATAGATTATTGGAATTTTCTGGCAGTTTTGTATAAGCCAGTATGTTATATTGATTCAATTGGTATTCTTGACGAAGCCAATGATGGAAGGATCATGTAAGTGTCGCCCCGGTTATATTTGTATATTTATTGCAGTAAACTAAAGTATCAGGCCGCTCCCAGTTGTAGTCTAGCGGGAAGTCATCTTAGCATGTAATTTCCTAGAATGGACAGACGGAGTCGGTAGTCATATTAGATTACCGTAGAGGAATAATACCTACGTGTAAACCAGTTTATTTATTCGTATGCTTCATATTTTATATGCCGTACATTCAACAATGCCAGAAGCGTGGCATAGAATGGGAGAGGTTAGTCAACTGGAATCTCTAACCTGTTCGTATTATCGTGTATGACTTTGTTTGAAACTATATGCTATCTAACGTTATGTTTTGGAGAACGTATGGGATTGTGAAGTGTGATATGGAAGATTTTATCCTGGAGTATGAATACGTTACCATGATAGACGTCCTTGAAGGAAGGTCAATGGACTTGAATGAGAAGAATATTATACGGTAACAGTTTTGTGATCCTTAGTCACTTGAGTCAGAGGACTTTATTGGTAGAGAATCTTCAGGAACTTTAAAAGTAATTACCATTATGCTGATGTATGATCTTTGCGCCTGTGACGATGTTAGTCTTGTCCACTCCGTATGTGTCATGTTGAATAAAATCTATGTACAGTCATCACCGACTTATGTACTGCCAGTACTTGCCCAGTTCACCCAGTTCAACACTACTTGTTGAAGTTCGTTTGAAGAATATTGTTGACATTCGTTCATTTTAACCATTCGCGTTTTAAGCTACCTCTTCACCAGTATAAACTGTACTCAACCATAAAACGGAGTCAACAGTAATTGGTGTGCCAGTCTGGTTTTGAAATCAAGAATTTCACAGGAAACGTACCCAATACAATTATCATTAATGGAAGATCTGAATTTTCAAGGCGACAACATCTTGGGATCATCTGAAGATCTGAACTTTCAAGGCAACAACATCTTGGGATCATCTCTTTGTCACTATTACGTGCAAGCTGTGGTCTAATACTCAGAACGAAGTATTTTATCCTCACACGTACATACACGGAGACGAGGCACATTGGTTTTTTTTTTTCCTGCACGCGAGATGAGTATAACGTGTTGTCGTTGTACCCTTTATTACGTTTAGCTGTGCCTTAAATAATTATGTCCATATTTATATTTTCCTTGTTATATGTTATATGTTGTTCATTTGTCGTGGGAGGTAGGGAGGTTGATCTGACGAACGAGATCCATCTCGAAGCCAATTCGGGCTCTTCGTCAGACGTTCTGTAGGGCTCGTCTTGTAAGTTTCAATTGAGCGATAATTCCGGTACAAGGCTAGAAACCTTGCCGAAGTTCCGATCGCTAATTGTCCCTTATAATAGTTTCTGTTTAGCTGTTCCGTCAAGTTTTTATTGTTGTTCTCGTAGTTATTTTTATTCGTAATTTAGTTTTATGATGAATTTTGTTTGTATTTTGCGTCCATCTCACCTTTCCTGTCGTTCAGTTTTTTACAAAACCTATGTTTTTACACTGTGTTGTCAACTGTACTGTTAATTATCTGATCGTAGTTATCGTCGTATATTTTTACGATATTCTATTTTAGTTACACATTTTTATTTTTTTGATTTCTACGATTGTGTTCACCCGTCCAGTTTATCATGTCTTGTCGATTATGTTTCTATTGTCTTTCTCGTTGTTCATTTCATGACATTTGATTACATAAATTTATTGATTAATAACATATTTAATAATTATATGATAACATTATACCGTTCTAAGGACAGGAACGAAGAACACTTGTTATAATAACAAGGTTAACTAATTTATATTGATTAATTATCATTTTTATAAATCAAGAGTATTGTGACTACTTATAAAGCATAATGTATTCACTCGATTATTTCATTAAGCAAGCAAAAGCTCTTCAGATGGCTCCTGATGAAGCAAAAACATTTGCACTTGCAGAATATAGGAAAGCTCAAGAAATAGAAGCCGAACAGAGAAAGTTAGAAACTTTAAGACTAGAAAAACTTCAATTTGAGGCAGATCAAAAACGGATTGAGGCTGAGGAACAAGAGAAGAAGATGAAATTTGAGGCTGAGGAACAAGAGAAGAAGATGAAATTTGAGGCAGATCAAAAACGGATTGATGCTGAGGAACATGAAAAGAAGAGGAAATTTATAGCTGAGGAAGAGGAGAAAAAAATGAGATTAGCCTCTGAATTAGAAGAGAAACGATTTCAGCGAGAGGCAGAACATAAGCAAAAGGAGGCTGAAAAAGAAATGGAAAATAAACAAAAAGAAATGGAAGAGAGGAGATTAATAGCTGAACAAAATGTAAAACGACTTCAGCTTGAGATGGAAGAGAATGAAAAAAAAAAACGACAGCATGAACTGAAATTAGCAGAGTCAGAATATGAGAGAATTAGGTTTACTCAGGAAGCTAATTCTCAGAGAACTTTTGAAAGCCAAACTCCATCCAGACATGATTATTTTAAGGAAATTCACCTTAAATTACAAAAATTTAATCCCCCGTCTGATGACGTAATATTCTTCCTAGATAGGTTTGAGGCCACTTGTGGATCTTATAACGTGGATAAAGCGCTATACTGTACATATTTATCCAGATTACTTACAGGGGATGCATTAGCAGTTTATCATACCACCAGCATTGGTGAGAAAAATGACTATAATGCTCTTAGAGCAGCACTTCTGCAAAAATTCCAAATGACAGAAGACGAATATCGTTTAAGATTTCATACATTACTACCTCAATCTAGCAGAAATTTCAATGATTTTCTGTCACAAATACGACTAACACTAGAAAGATGGATTGAATTATCCAAAATTGAAAAGTCATATGAAGGTCTCTTCGATTTACTGATGCGCGATAAGGTACTATCGTCTGTAAATCCTACATTTCTCGCATTTTTGCAAGAACGGAAACCTTTATCAATAAAAGGCTTAGAAGAACATGCAAAAAATTTTTGTACTGCTCACCCAAACATAGATCTACGTAACGCACAGATTAAGAATGAATTGCCTGTTGCTTTTGCAGCACAACAAAACAATTTTTCACGAAATCGTTCCTTTAGTGCTGACAGGTATGTCAATAAGGGAAATAATTACAATTTTAACAATGATAACTTTTACAAAGGGAAGCAATTTCAACAATCTGCTCCATTTAATGTTTCTTGGAACCAAACTCACAGATCACAAGATTTTGGTAACAATAATTTTAAAAATAATCAAGGACATTATAATAAACAAAACTGGAGATCAAAATCTCAGGGTCCGCAAAACAGACAAGGTTCTTGGAATAAAAATTTTAAAGAACAGCATAACTTTAATTATACAAACTATCGGACTCATCCAAATTTTAACTCTAGTAGAAATGACAATTATGGCAATTTTAATGCAAATAATCAAAATCGATCGCGTCGCAGAGATAGATCGTCAAATAATACGGGTAGACATTCTAATGTCGCTTTAAGTGATACACAGGCTAACATTGAACAGGGTAAAGTAACTGAAACTCACAATGCTATGTCTTGTTCTCTTGATTGTACCCAGGTGAAAGACTGTCCAGAATGCTCGACTCTTTTCCAGCCTAAGGCGATCACGACGCTGCGTTGCGGACATACCTTGCCTAGCCTACCTATAGTCTGCACAGCCACTGCTACGTCAGTACACCAGGGACAGGGCTCTCTTAAGTTTAACAAGGGATTTGTCAACAACATTTCATGCTCTCTCCTATTTGACTCAGGTTGTAGCACTGTGGGCGTCCGGACTTCGCTGATCGACCCTAGTTGTGCGACGGGCAGGGTTGTGAAATGTGTGACGTTTGGCGGAACTGTGGAAACATTTCCCACAGCCATTATAACACTTCATACACCATTTTTTTCAGGAAAGATCCAAGCATGTCTTCTTCCAAATCCAATATGTGATGTAATACTTGGTCGCATACATGGTATTAAAGAGTGTACACCGCAGCAAATAGCTGAATGGGAAGAGCGACATATTCAAACTGCAAATGCAGTAGTGACTAGAGCGCAAGCTACTAATATGTCGCATGATACACCTATTGAACCTACAGTTCATACCACTTGTGATGATGATGCTCCTATTTCACGGGAGTTGTTTACTACATTGCAAAAGAATGATGATTAATTAAAAAAAATTTTTCAGTATGTTAACAAAAAGAATACAAGCAACAAACTTGCAAAATCTAGACATGACTTTATATTTAAAAATGGGATTTTGGTGAGAGTAATACGGGAAAAGGATTCATCCTTATGTTATCAGATCTTAGTCCCATCCTCTATGAGATCTCGTATATTACGACATGCGCATGACTCGCAATGTGCGGGCCATATGGGTTTTTTCGCGTACCAAATCCAGAGTGCTTTCGGCATTCTACTGGCCAGGCGTTCATAGGGACATCACTCTCTATTGTCGGTCCTGTTTGATATGTCAGGAAGTTAAGGTACGGGGTCCATTTCATGCGGCTCCTATTCAAGCTGCGGACATCCCGATTAGACCATTTGATAAAATGGCTATAGACATTATTGGTCCTATGCTACCATCTGCTAGAGGGCATACGCATATCCTTACGTGCATTGATATGTGCACTCGTTGGCCTGAGGCCATCCCTCTCAAGAACACTTCATCTGCCAGTGTAGCAGAGGCATTGATGTTAATCTTCTCACGCATTGGTTTTCCACGGAAAATCTTGTCGGATCATGGGGTTCAGTTCATTTCTGAATCCATGTCTCAAGTTATGAAGACATTAGGTATAGACAGATCTCTTAGTTCTATTTATCATCCGATGTCAAATGGGTTAATTGAGCGTCTCAATAGGACACTCAAGCAGTTGTTGGGTAAGATGACTCAAGACCATCCCCAAGACTGGGATCGGGTCCTACCCGCTTGTCTCTTTGCGTATCGCGAAGTACAAAATCAAGCAACGGGGTTTTCTCCATTCCAGCTTGTTTTTGGCATGCAACCACGCGGTCCGATGTCGTTAATCCACGACTTATTGGTTGATGAGAATATTGAAGAGGAAACTCAATCCTCTTATGAGTATGTGATCTCTCTGAGAAAGAGAATCATAGATGCTTGTAGACTAGCTACTGCATCATCTGAACAAGCCAAAGAAAAAGCTCGTCTATTTGCAAACAAGTATAGACGTCTTCGCCAGCTCATACCTGGTGATGAAGCTTTTGTCTTACTACCTGCGCATAACAATCGTCTTTTAATTACCTGGAGAGGTCCTTTCAGGATCATCTCAAGAATATCCGATGTCGACTACATCATTGATGTTAATGGTAAACATAAAACCTTCCACATTAACATGTTGAAGGAGTATTACTCACGTCCTGATTATCTACAGTCAGAGTTTCAGGCAACTGACGATCCTACACCTCCTATTCAACACTATTCTAGTTTGTCAGTCATCCAAGAAGAAGAATCTTCTTTCGATGATGTACAACTACCAATACCAGTTGTACCACTCCATTCCACTGAGAAATGGAATGATGTTACGATCTCATCTACTCTTTCCGCTGATCAACGTCAGCAAGTCTCTAATATTCTACACTCGTATGAGGATGTCCTCACTGACATCCCAGGTCATACGTCAGTCATCCAACATGACATTATTCTGACTGACGATACGCCTATTCGAGTTCGCCCATATCCTATTCCTTTACACTTTCGTGATAAGGTTGATAAGGAATTGGATGAGATGCTCCAATTAAATATAATTGAACCATCTTCATCACCATATTCTTCTTCCATGGTAATCATTAGGAAGAAAGACAACAATATACGTCTTTGCGTAGATTACAGGAAATTAAACAAAGTTACAAAATTCGATGCGGAACCATTACCTCTTTTAGATGACTTATTGGAGAGATTATCTCATGCTACATTCTTTTCGAAATTTGACCTTTCAAAGGGATATTGGCAAGTGCCACTCACTCCTAAAGCAAAGCCATTCACCGCTTTCTCGACACCACGGGGTCTTTTTCAATGGAATTTTATGCCATTCGGGTTAATGAATGCGCCAGCTACCTTTGTACGCATGATGCGCCGCATATTGTCTCATCGTCCCGATGTCATTACTTATATAGATGCCATCTGTCTTTTCAGTGACTCTTGGGATGAACATATTCAGGGTTTAAAATCTTTACTTTCTATCTTACGGGATTATAACTTAACAGCGAAACCTTCAAAGGCTTTTGTCGGTTTTCATGACATCTCATTTCTGGGTCACCGCATAGGTCATGGTTTCATGTATACAGAAGACAATAACGTCTCTAAAATTTTAAACATCTCAGCACCTAAGACAAAAAAACAAGTTAGGTCGCTTTTAGGACTAATACAGTTCTATTCAAAATTCATCCCTCATTTGTCTACTATAACTGCACCTTTTTCTTCTCTACTGAAGAAAGGCACATCTAATGTAATAAAGTGGTCGCAGGATCACCAAACGGCTTTAGACTATATAAAACAATTTTTTTCAAATGCACCTTTTTTGAGGTTGCCTGACAAAAATCTCACCTTCATTCTCCGCAGTGATGCAAGTTCTTACGCTATCGCTGCAGTTTTGATGCAGGAATATAACGGCACCTTATTTCCGGTTATGTACGTATCCAGAAAGCTTACGACGAGCGAGATGAAATATTCCGTTCTGGATAAAGAGCTCCTTGCTCTTGTCTGGGCAATCACTAAACTGGATCGTTATCTCCTCGGATCACACTTTGTGGTGGAGTCTGACCAGAAAGCTCTTACCGCACTGAATACAGGGAACGTTAAGTCATCAAAGTCAGCGCGTTACGCTATAGCGCTTCAACCGTTCCATTTTGAGATACGAGCTATTCCTGGAGTGCAGAATGTGTTCGCAGACTGTCTTTCAAGATGCCCAAGCGAACTTGTCGAAACTAAGCCACTTCCAGATGTTGGAACATCCTCACCGATAACATGAATAACTTTGTACATTGTTATTGATACTATATTAACGTTTTATTAGAACGAGAACATTGGTACTACAGTAACTTTTTATTAATATGGCAACATTGTTAAGAGCGACAAATATACATTTGTTATTCCTATGGAACATATTACACTACATATCGTGTTTGAGCAAATATTTTATCGTGTATGGAACATTGAGAACATTGTCTCGTCGATTACTAACTAGTTGTAACGGAACAGCGACATATTGATAGGGATATTGAAATTATTTAGAATATATTAGTAACTGTTTATTTGTTAGTAATTAAGGAATATATAAATTAGATTAATTCAATTTAATCTATTTAATTGATTATGGATCACACACATACTAACTTTCTTAGTTGTCAGGTAATACCTACATTCACGGGTCTTAGTTATGATATCTCACTGTTAGATCACTAGTCAACCGTACTAGTGTTAGAAAACATTAAGTGTGTTGATTCTTAAAGTGTTTAATTTTGCATTGCTTCATTTTTGCACATTGTATTTTCAATTTTTCTGTTTCATTGATTCTCTTGTCATTGATCATCATCAGTGTTGCTGTTCATTTTCATTTTTGAAATCATATGTTTCAAATTTTGTTGAAAACTTAGTTGAATTTTATTATCATCTTTTTTTTTTTTTTATGGTTTTTTTCATTTTTCATTTTCAAACTTGTTTTACCACATCGTTCCAAAGTAGGTCGTTTGTGGATGTGTGCTTTAATGCATACTATTTTAGTTATATTGATTTCTTTTAATATTCTTTTCTTAATATGGTATAACTTTATGCATTTCATATCTTGTTGAAGTTTTGACTCACCTCTCTCGGGTATTAAGTTCAAAAAAATTAATAGAATTAATTTTTTTAAGGGGAGGTGATAAGGGAGCTGTTACGTACATTTATTACCTAAGGGGGTAGTCTTCGGTCCTGCCAAATGTACGCACCAGTCTTTATATATTTTATTATTTGAGCGTTCGATTGATTCACGCACTGACGTGCACAATGCAGTGTGAGTTGCTTTGGACGCACGGGTAACCTAGTTTGGGGATTGTGACGTCATGTTTTGAACGGGGCAGTGCGGACTTTGTTATGTCCGAGATATAGATTATTGGAATTTTCTGGCAGTTTTGTATAAGCCAGTATGTTATATTGATTCAATTGGTATTCTTGACGAAGCCAATGATGGAAGGATCATGTAAGTGTCGCCCCGGTTATATTTGTATATTTATTGCAGTAAACTAAAGTATCAGGCCGCTCCCAGTTGTAGTCTAGCGGGAAGTCATCTTAGCATGTAATTTCCTAGAATGGACAGACGGAGTCGGTAGTCATATTAGATTACCGTAGAGGAATAATACCTACGTGTAAACCAGTTTATTTATTCGTATGCTTCATATTTTATATGCCGTACATTCAACAATGCCAGAAGCGTGGCATAGAATGGGAGAGGTTAGTCAACTGGAATCTCTAACCTGTTCGTATTATCGTGTATGACTTTGTTTGAAACTATATGCTATCTAACGTTATGTTTTGGAGAACGTATGGGATTGTGAAGTGTGATATGGAAGATTTTATCCTGGAGTATGAATACGTTACCATGATAGACGTCCTTGAAGGAAGGTCAATGGACTTGAATGAGAAGAATATTATACGGTAACAGTTTTGTGATCCTTAGTCACTTGAGTCAGAGGACTTTATTGGTAGAGAATCTTCAGGAACTTTAAAAGTAATTACCATTATGCTGATGTATGATCTTTGCGCCTGTGACGATGTTAGTCTTGTCCACTCCGTATGTGTCATGTTGAATAAAATCTATGTACAGTCATCACCGACTTATGTACTGCCAGTACTTGCCCAGTTCACCCAGTTCAACACTACTTGTTGAAGTTCGTTTGAAGAATATTTTTGACATTCGTTCATTTTAACCATTCGCGTTTTAAGCTACCTCTTCACCAGTATAAACTGTACTCAACCATAAAACGGAGTCAACATTTCGTTTTTTACCTTGCTTCGAATTCCTAACACAACTTAGAAGCAACTGTCGTCTTCCTGACGAACAGAAATAACACAGGGGACTTTAAATAACAGTGGAAGAGTTTCCATCCCCAGAGGCAATGCAGAGACGTAACCAGACATTTCGTCCGACGGACCCAGTTCAACAAAACGGCCTCCCGCACAGGAAATCTTCTTCAAACTCCCTCTAGTTCGGGCATGCGCTGTTCGCATCACCTCTGACCTAAGCAGTCAGCTGGTATAACCTTTTAGAGGAGTAACTACATATTTACTTTCCCTCAAAGCAAAAAATGAGTATTCGCCCTTAGATTAGGGTTCTAACGAAAAATACATTAAACCCAAAATCTTATTCAAAATATTTTCAAACATAACAAGTATACAGACCGACTACATTACCAGTTATGAAAACTGCACGTAACAGTCATATTTTGGATGATGTATATGACTTTAACAAATTTGGTTATGTCCATCCATGATATTTATCCATTAGATATGCTGATGGTATAGTATTGTAGTTCATGATATTTGTATATTGCTATAATTATAGTATTTGACAATTTTTGATATCTATGATTGGTATTGCCAGCAACTTAGGTTTCTTTAATGGTACCTCCCGAGTTTGTTTTGCTTAGAGGAAATATTTTCTCTTATGATGGGGGATGATTTTTACTCTCTCCAGACGCTTTATTTATGCGTCTATTGTACCTATATTAGGATCATTCTTTCATGGGCACATAATTGATGCTTGTGCTATCTTGCTCATGGATATATTTTAAAAAAAGTGTCATTTTTTTTACAGGGAAGGGGGGGGGGTGTGTGCAGTAATATGTTGCTGTCATTATTGACGGAGTTTCAAACGTCGATTTATTGGTTGTATGTTTTTCACCCTGGTCAAAGTTGGGGAACTATGTCTTAACTTTGCTGTGTCAGGTTGATTAGGGGTTATCTCCCTTTTTGGTTCATTCACTCTGTTTGACCTCTGGGTCAATGGTAAACATTTCTGGGCTTTGTGCCATGCGCAGTGGTTGAGCGAAAAATTAGACTTCCGTCAGGGAGAGTGCGAACTGGCTTCTGTGGGGACGTGAATGTCCGTTGTATCCTGGGGAAGGAAAATCTTCGAAGTGACTGCGTTGTCAGTTTTCCCTAGTGATTTTATGTACGTCAGGAATGACGATAGTGTTATTTCTTATGTTCTGAGGATTCGTTTCAAGGTAACACCGACTTTATCATTACTATGCATTCGGTTGCAGAATTTGTTAAAGGCTTTCCTAGCCTGTGAGAACAGCTCACAGATCCTGTAATGCAGAACTTATATTTTGTGCTCAAGATAGCTATGTAAGACTATTCGTCTTTATATGATCAGAAGTCCAGTGACGAAATTAAATATGGTGGAAACCGCAGATTGGTGGTATATTTATACAAACATTATAGCATGGTTTAGGCAACCTGCTTATGAAGAATACACAGCTGACGTCATATCGAGGTCTGAGTAATGGCCACTATTCTACCGCATGAAAAGATGTAACTGGCGTGTTATGCCAAGTTGAACGACGGCCCTGGTAATAGGATTACATGAGTTAAGGGCTCGTCCATTGTATGACGGAGTTATTAAGGTATCTGACGCGTTCAGTCAGGGATACCAAAGCGGCATTATGAACTGTACATTAAAGAACATACCCCTATTGACCATGCCCACATATTTGAATGTTCACCAGCCTTAAAATGCCTGATATGTACCAAGCGATTTCAATTAACATGATGTACATGAACCTGTTTACATTGACTGTTCCTGTGTGATTCTACTGTTAGTCCTGCGAATAAATGTATGAACTGTCACCCGTAGTTTCAACCATCATTGGCTTCAGTACGAGTGTGATTGGGTGTATTGTGTAACTATATATAAGCCTAAACGCATTCGCGACTACACACCCATGTCTCATCATCATCGTACAAGGACCATGTATGCTGTCAGCGTGAGCGACCCAGATCTTCACCGCACCATTACACTGTTCAGGTGACATCAACATGCATACCTGGCCAACTACACATCACGCATAAAAAACAACTAACATTTCTAGTGGCCATTACATTTCTGGCCTTAACATTCACATTGCTACTCCTTTCTTTACGGGAGATGTCCACGCGTGTCTTCTACCTAACCCTATTGCGGATCTTATAATCGGGCGTATTCACGGGGTTAAGGAATGCACCCCGCAACAAATTGTTGCCTGGGAAGAACGGAATATGCAAACAGCTAATGCAGTGGTAACAAGAGCACAAGCTCTTATTCCTCAAACTTCATCTACTGAAGTTAATGAAGTAGTTAGCCAAGATGATCACTTGGAGATTTCGCATGACTCGTTTGTGACACTACAAGAAAAAGACCCTTCTTTAAAGAAATTCCTTCTTCTCGCTAAAAACGGTGATCCGAATCAGAATACAAATCGCAAATCATATATCACTATGAAGAATGGTATACTAGTGCGTATGGTACAACACTCAGACGCGACTATGCATTCTCAAATTCTCGTGCCCAAAAGTATGAGAGCTTTAATTCTTCAACATGCACACGATTCTCAGTGTGCTGGACACATGGGTTTTTCCCGAACTAAGTCGAGAGTTCTGGGATCTTTCTTTTGGCCATTTGTCAATAAAGACATACGAATTTATTGCCGGTCTTGCAAAATATGTCAAGAGGTAAAGTCGAGAGGTTCACGGCATGCTGCGCCTATTCAGGCAGCAGACATTCCTATCCGGCCGTTTCAGAAAATGGCCATAGATATCATTGGCCCTTTTAAGACTAAATCGGCCAGGGGACATCAATTTATCCTTACGTGCGTTGATATGTGCACGCGTTGGCCAGAGGCTATTCCTCTTAAGAGCATTTCCACTGCTGATATCGCAGACGCTCTTTGGCTTATATTTTCCCGTTTAGGTTTTCCTGGGGAAATATTGTCAGACCATGGCACACAATTGATATCAGAGACAATATCGCAGGTAATGTCTACTCTGCTCATTAAGAGATCTCTGAGTAGTATTTATCACTCAATGTCTAATGGGTTAGTTGAGCGTCTTAATAGAACACTCAAGAACTTACTAGGGAAAATAACTGAGGATCATCCTCAGGATTGGGACAGAGTCCTACCCGCGGCTCTCTTTGCCTATAGAGAGGTCCCCAACGAACATACAGGATTTTCTCCTTTTGAACTTGTCTTTGGCGCGCGACCGCGCGGTCCTATGTCTTTGCAGCATGATCTTTTAACTGCTGATAATATCGACAATGACACACAATCTTCATATGAGTATGTCATTGGTCTCAGAAAAAAAATCATTGAAGCATGCAAGCTAGCAACTTCATCATCCAAATTTGCTAAGGAAAAGGCAAGGCTATTTGCTAATAAGAAGAGACGCCTACGTCAACTTTGTCCTGGAGACAAAGCGTTTGTTTTACTTCCTTCTAGGGAGAACAGACTGCTTATTACATGGAAAGGTCCATATACAATAGTCTCGAAGATTTCCGATGTCGACTATGTTGCCGATATTGATGGAAGGCATAAAACATTCCATATAAATATGCTTACGGAATATCATGAGCGACCAGACTATTTGCAGCCTATTTTTCAGGCGACGGACGATTCTCCAGTCCAACAAGGTCATATCTCATCCCTGTCAGTTATACAGGATGAGGAAACTACTTTTTCGGATGTTAACCTACCTCTTCCTATGATTCCACTTACTTCTACGGAATCACGGAGAAACGTCACCGTTTCTTCTAATTTGTCTTTTGAGGAACAGCGACAAATATCTTCCACTCCACAAGTATTTCAGGATGTCCTTACCGACATTCCTGGACACGCACATGTCATTGAGCATGACATTACACTTACTGATATACTCCGATCAGAGTAAGACCATATCCTATTCCTATTCATTTTCAAGCACAAGTCGAGAAAGAATTGGATGAAATGATACAATTGAAGATAATTGAACCATCTACCTTAGCATACTCTTCGTCCATGGTTATTGTTCGAAAGAAAGACAATAACATATGCCTTTGCGTAGATTATCGCAAATTAAACCAAGTTACGAAGTTCGATGCTGAACCCATGCCTTTATTAGAAGATCTACTTATTAGACTTTCTAACTCTCGATTCTTTACTAAGCTTGACTTATCAAAAGGCTATTGGCAAGTTCCGTTAACTGAACACGCCAAACCTTTCACTGCTTTCTCAACACCTAGGGGTTTGTTTCGGTGGAATTTTATGCCTTTCGGGCTTATGAACGCCCCAGCTACTTTCATACGCATGATGCGTCGAATTCTCTCATACCGTTCAGATGTCATTGCATACTTAGATGACATCTGTCTTTTCAGTAATACTTGGGAAGATCACTATTTGGGGTTAAATGAATTACTGTCAACTATACGCGAGCATAATTTGACTGCAAAACCCTCTAAAACCTTTGTTGGGTTTAGCGAAATTTCTTTCCTGGGTCATCGAGTTGGTCATGGTCTATTGAAGACAGAGGACCAAAACATTTCTAAGATATTAAATATCTCTGTGCCTAAAACAAAGAAACAAGTACGTAGTCTTTTGGGATTAATACAATTCTACGGAAGATTCATTAAGAATCTATCCTCTATCATGACACCACTCTGAACCCTATTGAAGAAAGGGTCTCCTAACATGGTGCGCTGGTCTCAAGAATGTCAAGCTTCATTGGATCAGATTAAGAATTTGTTCTCATCCCCACCTATCTTAATACTACCTATTGCTGATAAGACTTTCGTTCTTCGTAGTGACGCCTCATCCACAGGGATCGGAGCGACACTAATGCAAGAGTATTCAGGAACTCTGCATCCTGTAATGTATATTTCCAGGAAACTGAATGCGGCAGAAAGGAATTACTCGGTTTTAGACCGTGAGTTGTTGGCTATGGTTTGGTCAATCCTTAAATTACAAAGATTTCTTCTTGGTGCGCATTTCATTGTGGAAACAGACCAAAAAGCTCTTACAGCTATTCAGTGTAAGAATTTGAAGAGCTCGAGATCTACTCGATATGCTATTGCTCTTCAACCTTTTCATTTCACGGTGCGAGCTATCCGTGGTCTGGATAATGTGATGGCAGACATACTGTCTAGATGCCCACATGAGTCCACTTAAGTCTTGTGTCCTAGTTTTTCCTGATACACTGCTAGACATATGTCTCTTCACTATACCTATATATATTAACATATTTGTTGTCAACTTAGAGTGGTAAATTAATTGTTTTCTTTCTCTATTACCATCTTTAGTGTAATGGAGAAGGTTGAGTTGACATAATATAAAGGTCAAAAAAATTAAGGCGGCCACATGTAACATGTATTAGTAATTATAGTATATTATAGCATGTTGCTAATTGTGTTATTTATATTGTTCTCAGCGCAAACTAGTACCAGGTACGGAGTGCTTTGAGAATCATGACGATGCTGCTTACATGATCTACAACATACAGAATTGATTTATACTTGGTGGATCCCATCTTATATTTGTTAGAGTATACACTTGAATTGTCATATGTATATAGAATAACTTTACAAATTTTGATTATGTCCATCCATTAGATGATAGTCATTATATAACATGATACTTTTATAGATTTATATGACTTTTCCATACGTTATCATTCGCATCACTATAACATTGCAATTTTTTAAAATATGTATGTGATTTTGTTAGCATCGCCAGATGTTTATTTGATGGTACCTCCCGGATATATTTTACTTGGAGAAAATATTTTCTCTTATTTGGTGAGGTGAATTTTTGTTCTCACTAGACGCGCTATTGTGCGTTGATTGGGTCTGACGTTATGTCGTTATATTTTGATCCTTTCATCGGCGCATCATTCATGCGTTATGAGCTTGTTGCATCTCGCTCATTCATGTATTTCAAAAAAAAAAGTTTCATTTTTTTTTAATCCGGAGGGGGTGGTAGTCTGTTGCCGTCATTTTTGTCGGTTCCAGAAGATGTAAATCTATTTAAACTTTTGATGGTCGAAGGTACAGAACTGTATGTTAACTCCCTGACACAGGTTGATTAGGGGTTACCTTCCCTGTGTTTATTCTTTCTTAAGACGGGATAGTTAACTGTTCTCAAATCTGTTCTGTCTACGCATGCGCTAGTTTTTAGCGCGAACCGAGCAGACTTCCGTCTGTGAATGATGAGCTGGTTTTCTGCCGGACGAAGATGTCCGTTGTTTCTTCTCTGCATTATCTGGGGGAAAGATAGTCTTGTGATCTTCGTGATTCTCCCCAGAGTTATTCTGTTCGTCTGGAATGACGACAGGTGTTATTTGTGTATTTCTCGGAATTCTGTCCAAGGTAAAATAACTTAATTATTATGCAAAGCTTGCAGAACATTTAGTATGAACCTGTGAGTAGCGCTCACAGTTCTTGTGATCCAGAGTCCATTATGTGTGCTTGACGTAGCCAATTAGGTCTATTCGTTGAAGTACTTTACAGAAGCACAATGAACATATATTGATTTGAAACCCGCAGGACGGCGGTACGTTTCAGCTTGGAAGATAATACATGCCTATGAAAAAAGCACAGTTGTTTATCAACCATTATAAGGCCCGTCATTACGGCCTATAACTTTGAGCAGAAGAAGAAGTGCCTGGCAGGTGAAGCCAGATGAAGTCTTGACTTTAGTTACAAGTTCACAGACTTCTATATTAAGCAACTATATTTGTTAAGGACTACCTGACGCGTTCAGTCAGGGGCCCTGAGCTACAGTAGGAAAAGAATATGTTGTCAAGCCAGCGTTATTAGCATCATACCTACGAGCTATACAAAACTGATGATGTTCGATATTCCTAACTATTACCACATATGAACAGTTGTTAAAGGACAGACCATTGTCGATAACGTCCTTATAGATGAGTGGTTCATGCTTTATATGCCAGATGTTTTGCCAGTCATTTCTAATGTATATGATGTCCTTGATTCTCGTCTATTTGACTGTAACTGTTGATGTCACTGTGTCACGTAAATAAATGGTTGAAAGTTCCAGCAGTTTCTACAATTACTGACTACTGCATGTGAGTGAGTGGGTGCCTTGTTTACCTATCAAAGATCCTAAACGCATTCGTGTCTCTACACACCCACATCACTTGTCAACCATACCAACTTCGAGTACCTCACATACAAGAAATGTCTGATGTTTGTATGTCAACATGACACCCTGTTAGCACCTCAACGCCTGGTGAGCTATTCATGCATAACAAAGCTGCTTGGCCCAGGTCGGACTGACTACAACAGTACACAGAAAGGATATTGTTACGTTCCTACATAAGATAACGTAAATCCCACCTTATCATTTGTGGTGACCGTAAATGTACGGTAACACGCACAGAGTGCCCATCTCCGTGCTGAGGATGCCAGCTTTTAACTACACATCCGACCTAACTCCTCATCCCCCAGCTTTCGTCTTCTACCATGACATATGGGGAGGAACCAGCTCAGACCCCAGTCGTACAGGTACCCTTTTGCAAAGGGAATAGCACAAGCTGAACCTTGGACCTCAAGAACGCATCGAAGTCATGGTCAAGACTAGGCCAGTTGGAGTAGAAGACGACACTAGCCGGCCCTACAGGCAGTTGAAATTAAATTCTTCTTCTCTGGATTAGCAGCTGTTCCAATAAGTTTGTTTTTCTGGTTGTAAAAATTTGCTTAGCATGACTGAAAGAAATATATTAACGTTAGAAAAGTCCTGCATCACATTTGATATCAAAATGCTAAAATAACTGACCATGATTTAATGTAAGTCATTGATTTTGCACAAAAATTAAATTATTTACTGAATCTGTGACAGTTATTATTATTACATCCCTTTGTTATTAAAAAAGAGATGTAACCATTAAAACCTACACAAACTATTGGCCCTATGTAAGTTGTCTATTACTAATAATTGTTTTGTGCAAAATACCATGTTCTGTTGAGGATACGATCTAAAATGAAACATTTATTTATTTTAATTTAATTTAATTTCATTTAATGTATTTTATTTATATTTATTTCATTTCATTTCGTAAAACTTTATTTGATGCATTTATTAATTTTAATTATTTTGTTTATTTTATGTAATTTTAAATTAAATTATGTATTTTATTTTATTTCAGTGATTTATTTTCCTTCTCTCCATTCCATCCTTCTATTAATTCCTTAAATTTCTTTCTGTCTTTCTTTCGTTCTTTCTGTCTTTCTACCCCGTCGTTTATTTCCCCCTCCCTCATTTTCTTTCTTCCTTCTTTCATCTCTCCCTATTTCACCATTTAGTTCATTTACTTTCTCACTCCTACCTCCTTCGTTTCTAACTTGCTACACTTCTTTCTCCATTCCTTCCTGCCCCCTTTTTGATTTTCCCTCCACCTTCCCGTTCTCCTTTATTTGTTATTCCTCAATTAGTTTCTTCTTCCCTTAATTCTGTCTTCTCTTTCACTTCTTCCTTTCTCCCTCCCTCTCCCCTCATCTCCCTTCCTTTCTTAGTTTTTTCTCCCTTTCCCCTTCTTGTCAATCTTCTGCCCTTTCTTATTCCGTTCGTGCTATCTTCTTTGTTTTTCTTCTTTCTATCCATTCCTTACCCCCTTCCTTTTATTCTCATAGACTCCTTGCCTTTCTTTCTTTTATTCGTCCTCTCTCCCTTCTTTCCAACCATTCCTATGTTAATGCTTTCTCTCCCTTCTTTCCTGTCTTTCTTCTATGCTTTCCTTCCACCCTCCTTCATTTCTTCCGACCTACCTTCCTCCCTCTCTTTTCTTTCTTTCCGTCTTTCTTTCATTCTTTCTTTCTTTCTTTCTTTCTTTCTTTCTTTCTTTCTTTCTTTCTTTCTTTCTTTCTTTCTTTCTTTCTTTCTTTCTTTCTTTCTTTCTTTCTTCCATCCTTCCCTTCTATTTTTCCAACCCTCTTACTCCCTCCTTATTTCTTTCTTCACTTTATCCCTCCCTTCCATTTATTACTGCCTTTTTCCCTTCTTCATTCTTTTCTCTATCCTACCCCTTCCTCTATTGCTTCCTTCCGTCATCCCCCGCCTGTCTTCCTTCGTCGTCCCATCCCTCCGACCTTTCTTCCTTTCCCATTCCATACTACTTTCTCTCCTTCTACCTTTCTTTCTTCCCCCTTACTCTCCCTCTCTTTCTCCTTCCCTTTTAGTTACATCTTCCTCCCTCCATTTTTCACTCCCCTTAATGTTTTCTTCACAATGTTACTTCTTTTCCTACTCCCTGCTTCATCCTTTCTTTCCTTCGTCACTTGCTGTCTTTCTCATTGTTTCTTTTTTTCCTTCCTCTCTTCCTTCTCTCTTTACTCGTTACCTCTCTTCTGTCCATCCTTTCCTTGTTCCTTCTATGCTTTTCTTCCATCTTCCCTACTGTCTTCCTTTCTCCCGCTCTTCCTTCCCTTCCTCCATTCCATTCTTCCTTCCTTTCCCTGATTACCGCCATCACTTTCTTTCTCTCTTACTTACAACTCATTCTTTCCTTCCGTTTTCATCGCTGTATTCTTTCCTCTCAGTTTCCTCTCTTCCATTCTGTCCTTTCTTTTCTCCCTCCCTCGTTTAATTCTTTCTCCCTTCTTTTTTCTTCCTCCCTATCATCCTCCCTCCCTTTCTTGCTTCCTTCATCCTAACTTCCTTTCCTTTTTTTTCTCTCTTCATTTCTCCCTACCTTCTTTCGTTTTCTTCTTTCATTCATTTCCCCGTACTGCAGTCCCTTGATTCCTGTTTTCCTCCGCTCCCTTCTTTCCACTCATCCTTCCATACACTTCCTTCCCTATGCAGTACACTAACAGGACGCTTTTAACATGTATGAGTTAGCACATATTCTTGTTTGCAAACACGAGCAGTTAACGTATGCCTCATCAAAGCTAGCATGTTTGCAGTATGATATGAAGTAGTGGAATTAGATTACACACAAAGTTCCTGGCACAAACTGTGCATGTAAATTATTGCACTGGGTTATTTGTTCCGTTGAAGATTAGAGATTAAAACGGAGGTTATACCTGACTTTTATACATTTTCGTTGTTGCATGATCAAAGCCAAAGTTTGGGATATTGGATGATTAGGGCTAGGATTTGAATAACCTAAAAATTGCTAGAAAATGACCTGTACAAAATGCATTTATGACCTCATAAAACCCTAAAATATCCTATTACAAAAAAGACAAAAACATATTTTTTTTCTTAGTTTCCGAGCTAGGCGAACAATAACATTATTTTGTATTATTAATGACCATTTAAAAAAACAAAGAAAAACAAACAATCCAACTGCATTTTTGTTACAGATTCTGTGCCAAACTGAAAGTCCATTTTATTAACCATACACATGCAAAGACACGCGAATCGCACACACACACACACACACACACACACACACGCACGCACGAACGCACGCACGCACGCACGCACGCACGCACACACACACACACACACACACACACACACACACACACACACACACACACACACACACACACAGATACCTTAAAAATGCAATTTAAAGTTTCAGTTTCTGTGCTAAATTATTAACAAAACTAGCAATAACCCGTCAAACTTGACGGATTTTTAATTAAAGTGTGTTTTTTCCGTTCCCGGATGAGCAGATAGAAGCACGTTCTTGGAGTGTTTTTGGTTTCTTTCCATTATACAGTGTAATCAAACTGTTCATGAACACCGTCATTTGAACGCTTTTCTTTGTTGATTGTAACTATTTTCGGGAGAGTATATATAATGGAAACAATACAATTTATCAACACGGTTGCATTCCTCAGCTGTGAACAACGTACACACGGCGAGAATTTACAAGTTCTTTGATTACAACATTTCATGTGAAAGTGCGTAGATTGTTTTCAAAGAGTGTTCCCTGATAATAAGTGGTTTTAACAAAAACTTTCAAGTTTGCATGATCTGTACATCGGGTGAGGGCTCATGCACACCAATTTTTACGCACTTTTTCTTTGTCGAGCGCTACTAATTTCGTGAAAGAATAAAAAAATAAAATAAAACCAAAGTATTTGTTTTATATAACACCCACGCCGCGCAAGTTGCACACCGTGCGTTGCGCACTTTATTTTCTGGCGCTAGTTACTATTTTGAGTGAGACCGACCGACGTAACATACATTGGTAATTATGTTAGTTGGGATAATTCCTTATTTTAAAAAACACACACACAAAACACATACAATTATAACTGAATATTTGTACAGTTTCTATGGCAGACTGAAAGTTTTTATTTAATATGTTCAGAATTGCAATGAACGATGAAAACAATGTGAAGATTTTAAAAAGAGAATCTTTCTATTATCTGTCACCACCGCTTTAAGCACCGACAAGGTCCTTTCCACTATTACTGACACCACAGGAGCATACTTGAAATAAACTACGCCAATTGGTTATAATTCCGCTAAAAATTCACCAAGGGAAAAGTTTTTCCTAGATAGCACATCAGAAATTGAGCACAGCTTTTTATACAGGCATACCTCTTAGATATTGCGGGTTCGGTTCCAGACCACCGCAATAAAGTGAATATCGCAATAAAGCGGGTCACACCCATTTTTTTTTTTTTTGGCTTTCCAGTGCAAATAAAAGCATAAAATCATGTTTACAATATGTCTGTTAAGTGCGCAATAACGCTAGGTCTAAAAAAGAAACAAACAATGTAGTGTAAAATTAAAAATACTTTATTGCTTTAAAAAATGCTAATCTTCATAATCTGAGCCTTCAGCGAATCGAAATCTTTTTGCTGGTGAAAAGCCAAAATCTATAGGAAGAAGAAGGCACGCTCTAATAAATAAACATGAATAATTTGAAAAAAAGTGCAATATCTGCAAAGCGCAATAAAGCGAAGCGCAATAAAGCGAGGTATGCCTGAATTTCACTATTTTGTTTCAAAGCTTGCTCAAATTCACTTTTGCACAGTTTTTCCCACATTTCCATTCACACTGTCTAAGTCACTCACTATTGTCTTAATCAAATCTAATCTGATCCACTGACTAAACTTATGACATCTCTAAGGAAGTAATGGAACCAGGCAAAAACACGTTGACACTAAAAAATGCTTATTTTTTAAAATAAAAATGCCAAAATATGCAAAATAATGACTCAAACAAAAAAAAAAGAAAAAAAAAAACGAAAAAAACAAAACAACGGCAAATGCTTTAAAATGACAGAAAAATGCCATAACGTGCCAAAAATGGCAAACAATGCAAAGTAATGCCTTAACAAAGGAACTGAGCTTAAAAAATAAAAGAAAGAAAAAAGATGCAAAATAATCAAAATCCTAACCCTAGTGAAAACCCAATCCGTCTCTAAGGAGATGAAACTACCAGAATTCGTGTATGATTGTTTGGTAAGGAATTTTAAAATTTCTAGATAAGCATTGTAAATCTGTGTCATTCCCGAGGGTCTGTGAGGAGACAATGGCAGAATAAGCCTAACGTTTGTGATCGTGAGCCTCTGAGAAATAGGGGTCTTCGGTACCTAACCACCCCCATCCGACATAGATTATGGATTTTGCAACTTGGGGCTCACCTACTGCTGTGACCTTTTGAGCACAATCAGACTGCAAGACAGCTCAATCCACCCCTGCTCAAGTGTAATACTCGTAAAACACCTACACTGAACTACTGCAGACGTTTTCCACACTGTTTTAGATTATATTAATTCTCTGTTGTCGTATATTGTATTTTTTACATCATATTAGCACATGTCAATGTATTTTATGAAGAATAAAGATTCTGATATTTAGCTATACATGTTTGTATTTGTGTCTGTATAAATATAAGCTCTATGTCTCACCATACTACGGTACCAATGTCGCGTGGAAGACGGTGGCATTCCCAACGTTATTTTCGCCGGACTGGTAGGTGCACAAGAAGGCTAGGCAACCACAGCTAACATTCAAAGATGTGTGCCAGAGAGGCGTGAAGGCCTCGGCATAAGTCCAGTATCTTGGGAGGCGTGAAGGCCTCGGCATAAGTCCAGTATCTTGGGAGGCGTGAAGGCCTCGGCATAAGTCCAGTATCGTGGGAGGCGAAACTGCCGATGGCACCAAGTGGACATATTCTCTAGGGCGTCGCCTCAGATTGTGTGAAGAGAGGTATAACTTCAAGGGCTCAAACTCCACAGTCAGTTATGCCTGGAAGAGGCTGCTACTACTGCCACAACAACAACAACAGCAGCAACAACAATAACAACTACTACTATAACTACTACCATAACAACTACTACAACTACAACAATAACAGCAACAACAACAACAACAACAACAAAAACCACCACTACCATAACACCTACTACTACTATTACTACAACATCAAAGACAGTAACTACAACAACAACAACTATTATTATTACTACAATTACTACTACTATAACAACAACGACAACAACAACTACCACTACAAAACTACTACTAAACAACAACAACAAATTCAATAACCACTGCTACTACATTAACAACAACAACGTCTACTACTACTACAAAAACAACAGCCACTACTACCATAACTACTATAACAACAATAACTAATACATTTACTACTACAACAACAGCAACTACTACTACTACAGCAGCAGCAGCAACAACAACTACTACACAGCTTACTACTACTACTACAAGTACTTCAACAACAACAGCAACTACTACTACTACTACAAGTACTAGAACTACAACAATAACTACTACTACTACCACTACTACTACAACTACTACTACTCCAACAGCAACAACTACAACAACTACTGCTACTACACTAACAACAACAACAACAACGTCTACTACAACTTCAAAAACAAAAGCCACTACTACTACAACAACTTCTGCAACAACAATAGCTAATGCATCTACTACTACAACATCAGTAACTACTACTGCTTCTACTACTACTACTACTTCTACTACTACTACTACAGCAGCAGCAACAACTATTACAAAACTGACTACTACTACTACAAGTACTTCAAAAACAACAGCAACTGCTACAACTAGTAGTACTACAACTACAACAATTACTACTACTACTACTACTACTACTACTACTACTACTACTACTACTACTACTACTACTACTACTACTACTACTACTACTACTACTACTACTACAACAACAACAACAACAACAACAACAACTACTACAACAACTACTACAACAACTACTACAACAACAACTACTACAACTTACCAATGTCGAATTCAATCTTGCCGTTTGACGTGGGTTTAACAACATCCATGTCAAAAGTTCGTTTCTTGTCCTCCACTTGTTTGACGTCTCCATTACTGACCATGGCTTAGGTTGAAGTCTGCAAGTGAAAAGAATAAGAGAGATAATGATTCTGTACATGTTCATATTGCTAATTTTATAATAGAGGTCTTTGCATTACTGAAATGAGAACAAGGTTTCGCGGACAAAGGGAAGCAATCATTAAAATATAAAAATTCAAGCGAGCACAACAATTACATCCCTTGACAACGGAAACTGTATTCTCCTATTCACAACCAGAACGCGTCCAGACGTTCAGCTTGAATGCGTTTGTAGGAAGGAGTGGTCATCCCAGCGTTGCGCTGACAACGAGTTTTAACATTTTTAGACAACTTTTTCGATTACCACGATATTGTGACTCTAAGAATATATTAATTTTGCTCTTTTCTTTGAAGTATATTGGGTAAACGAAAAATGCATCAAAATAGTTAAGATTAAACGTATCACTATATATATAGTGTGCTTTAAAATTATGTATACGCACTTTAAAAATTTAAATTTCATGAACAACAGACTCAATATTAACTTTTCTTATCGCATTTTAAAGCTGAGAGATAGGCAATTTTTCACAATAAAGTAGTTTTATTTAATTTTTCAGATACATGAAAAATGACGGAGAACATTCAATTAAGTTTTGAAGAAATAAAGACAATTCTAAAAGAATTGTTAATCAGATGGTGAAGGATGTCGCTTTTGTATTCATGCTGATGCTGACATTAAAGCAAAATTTATATTACGGTGAAAAAATTGTCCATCTGATAGCGTATAAATTTGATTATATATGTATAGTTGTATGTATACGCCCACACAGGTGCGTATACCTGGACACATGTCCGGACGTGTTTTTATTTGGCTCTACATTTTGGATATTTTATTCTAAGTTGTTCCCATTTAATATGGATGGTTTATACATCCCTGTGTTGGCGGTTTTGTTTGACATACAATGAAATTGTTTATATTGCAATTGTGTTAAATTCACGTATTAATATTGTGTTTTTTCTGTATGGAATGACGGTATTGTGTCCTGCCACCATTTGTCGATAAATCGAAAACTACTTCAACAGTTGTTACACATTCTAAATTTTGACGGTGACCTTCTGGCTATGGAACAATACACAATGTTAAATTACACGGCCCTTCAGCCCTCAGGCATGTAATGTGATCATGGCGAGCGAGGAGAACAGCGTCGTCGTATCAGCGATAGTAAAACCACCCAGAGATGGAAGATTACGTCCCTCTACAGTCACTAAGAGCTACTGCCTTAACAAAGAAAAAGCCATACAAAGAAAACTTCACGCCTGGACCAACCCTCCACATCTGATCATCAAACAAACGAACAAGGGTCAATGTTGCTCTGTTGAATTCCGTAACAGTCAACATTACGAAATTTTCAAACACACTTGCCTAGAATACTACAAAAGCTGTTCCATTGAAACCCGGAGCGATCAACTAAACGCTATTGTTGAGGATAAAATAAGCACGGACCTCCTCACAATACATCTGTATCACACAAAAAATAAGATTTTAACACAAGGAACGACAGAGTGCGTACAGACATGGTTGGACGTCGAATTTTCTCACCTCCAAAGATCAGCTCTAGATAAAACCATGATTGTAACTGATCCTACTTCTTCTCCAACAATGATAGGAGACGAGTCTACCAACGCAAAATCTCAGCTAACCATTGAAGCCAGTCCTCCTACCCCTGATCTACCACCACCAACCTGTGATCCAACACCACCCACTTTCGATCCAACACCACCCATATTTGATCCATCAGGACCCACCTTTACCCCTGATCTAACACCACCAACCTGTGATCCAACACCACCCACTTTTGATCCAACACCACCCATATTTGATCCAACAGGACCCACCTTTACCCCTGATCTAATACCACCAACCTGTGATCCAAACACCACCCATATTTGATCCAACAGGACCCACCTTTACCCCTGATCTAACACCACCAACGTGTGATCCAACAACACCCACTTTCGATCCAACACCACCCATATTTGATCCAACAGGACCCACCTCTAATGGACCGACAGCTCAAATGCCCACAATAAATTATCTAGAAGTTCACATCAACCAACCCACTGAAGTCAGCGTAAACCACACTTTGAAAAATGCATTCATCACTTCTTCAGATAACCCACCCAATATGAACGAGACCAACCCATCCTGCCTCCCAGATACAGCTACTTTCCAAGTCAGTGTAAACCACACTTTGAGTGATGTATTCCCCAATTCTTCAGATAACCCATCCAATATGAACGACACCAGCCCATCATGCCTCCCAGATACAGCTACTTTCCAAACAAAAGTGCCTGTCAATAGCGCAGATGTCTACTCATGCTCCACAAAATATCTATTAGCAAATGAGTGTGTTATGGAACAACTAAGCCAACGAACAGAGAAACACTTCTGTCAGGAGCTGGAAACTATAATTGAAAGTTCTCTGAAAAACGTCATTGAAAAATTCAAGCAGGATATAGAAAGCTCACTGAAAACAGAGCTTGAAACACTGAGACATGAAGTTATGACTCTCCGCAGAGAAAACACAAGGTTGGTTCATCACCTAAACCACCAACCTATTTCAAGTAATAAGAAAAAAGAAAATGGGGAGGTGATTGACAGCCCACGAGAAGCAATTCATCATGAATCTCCAGTTACACCACTTAACTTACCCACCCCTTCTCCAACACTAATTCCTCAAAACAAAGCATGCCCAGGACAGCATCATAATGTTAAAAGCCAAAAGGACATTCTCAGCAGTGTAGGAAGACGATTAGGACCAAATAAAACATTCCCAATTGAAGTAAAAATTAGCAATCGATTTGGAAATCCGTCAATCCTATCTACACAAGCAGATTCCGAAACAGCAACCTCAGAAGAAGATGACAGGGCACGTAAACTCCAATGTCACTTGACACAAGATTCTGCTGACCACCTACTGCAAGACAACGAGCAATGGCACCAACAACGCCGTCGTATTCGACCACAGCCACATCCTAATCGTCACATTCCTCACAACACAACCAACATTATTATAGGAGACTCATTGCTAAATGGCATTCACAGCGATCGAATGTCAACAACACCAGGGGAACTAGTCACTGTTATACCATTACCTGGAGCCGGAATAGTAGAAGTTATCAATGAAATAAGCCGTCTCAACACAAACACCAACATAAAGAAAACAACAATACACGTAGGGATAAACGACAGCACAAATGGACACACTCTTAACCTATCAGACATCTCCAGAATGATTGACACCATAAAACAAAAATTTCCCAACACATCCACATATATTTCGTCAATTATTCCACCCAGCTATGGTAAAGCACGCCAAACTGTGGATATCAACAACAAGGTGCTTTACACTTTTTGTTCAAAGCATAACACGTCTTTCATAAACAACACACCCTTTTTCACATCTAAGTCAGGTGCGCCAAAAAAACTGCTATACAGAGATCAGGTACACACTTCTAAACTAGGGACCAGCTACCTAGCCAAAAATTTAAAGTTTCCTCAGAGGACACACCAGAAACACACACATTCATTCACCAGGGACACAAATTATACACTTAACTTAGTAAACCCAGGCACAACAGCTCATAACCATCAATCACCGTCCTCAGCTGACAAGCAAGTATCTAGAAAAGCTACATTTAAGCCCACCTCCCACGCTAACCTTTATGACCAAATGTATCCGCCACTACCCACACAACAGTCCAGCCAGCTGCTAACTGCACAACAGACACCACTGGACAGATGGACAGATTGGACTACAAGTAACACCCATTCACTTAATCGCAACGCAGGAACTACAGCAAGAAAATGGGAGTTTTCTCACCCCGTCTCCACCCGCACAGAACGGAATTCTCACAATTCATCCGTTTTACGGCAACTGACTCAATATAGTCCAGAAATATTAATGCAGGCTCTTCAGATGTCTATAAACGGCTCTACAGAACAAGATTAAAACCAAGCAACTTAAAATTTTTTTTTTTTTTTTTTTTTTTTTTTTAAAACAAGTTTGCAGTGTAACATTCGACCTGACGCGTTCTCTTCGGAAGCACTTTAGTGACCTTTGTCCTGAGATAAAAGAAATAGCTGAGTATCAGCGTTGAACTTTTAACTGTCACTTTTGGATGTTAATAATTTTTTTTATATTTTTTTTTTTATTACATTGTCTGTTTAAACATTTCTTTCTGTTCGTCAGAGCAGGGCGTATCTAAATTTGTTTCCGATTTAGTAATAACTCTATCGTATTAATACTATTGTTTTCTTATTATTATTATCTCTGTGCTTATTCCTCTCATTCCTACGCTCACCATTCTCTTTTACATCTTTTATACATCTGCACCTTCGTTTTTTTCATATTGAGGAAAATTAGGAAATCCTCACAAAACTAACTAACTAAATCACAGCGTGGACCTTTAACTGTCCCGGGAGGATTAATTCTCTACATTGACTGTGGTTGAAGTAAAAATATTCCTTTTTGTTCGGAACAGACTGTATTTTAAGATAAAAACCACACTTTTTGCAGAGATTAAGATACTGTAAACAGTGTCCACGGACTCTAGCAGTGCATATTTTATTACTTGTCTACAATTTTGTATAAACCATTGTGTACCAATTTTATTGCTTCTTACTCATTCCTACTCCCCTCATTATTTCTTTCCTATTGACTATTATCATGTCCGAGTGCAAAAACTCTAATCAAAATATAGGCAATACCACTAATTCATGGCTTAAACTATCAGGGCTTAAAATTGGTCATTTAAACATTTACCACCTGCTAGGTAAGCTTTCTGAAGTCTCCACCTCCCTCCAACAAAACTTCCACATATTTGGTTTTTCTGAAACCCGTCTCAATGACAAAATTACAGATGACGAAATTAGGATTAATGGATTCACCACCATTCGCAGGGATCCTAACAGACAACATGAAACAGGGCTAGTCATATACATCTCAACATCTCTTCAGTACAGACGCCGTGATGATCTAGAACATACTGGCATTGAATGTTTATGGCTGGAAATAAAACTCCCCAACCTGACCCCCGTTCTAATTGGTTACCTGTACCGAAACCCTAGCTCTTCTGCTGTATGGTTTGACACATTCTCACGAATGATGGACAACGTTTGGGCTTCTTCGAGGGAAATTATTCTACTGGGGGATTTCAATATTGACCTTCACAAACCGAACAACACGTGGAATGATATCACCATCTCATACAACCTCATACAGTTAATCAATCAACCCACGAGAGTAACAGACTCATCATCTACACTAATTGATCATATCTATACGACCTGCCCAGAAAACATTATAGAATGCATAGTCCCACAGACATCATTAAGTGACCACTATCCTATTTGCTGTACCTGGACGAGAAAGGGGTTTAAAGCACCTAAAACGGAACACATCACAGTCCATTACAGGAATTTCAAAAACTTTAACATTCAATTATTCCTACAAGACCTACAAATATCCCCTCTCTCATACGTGTACCAACTTCCGCATCCAGAAGAAGCCATAACATACTGGACACAAACTTTCAACAACGTATTCGACAAACATGTTCCTATAAAGCAGGTTCGGGTCAAAAACATCAGAAAGACCCCATGGATAACCAACGAAATACTATCAACAATGAGAGAGCGGGACGAAGCACATAAGCTCAAAGATTTCAGCAGGTATCGGATGCTTAGAAACAAAGTACAATATCTCATTCGTCAGGAAAAGAAACTACATTTCAGAAAGATGATTCAAGACAAAGCAAACAGCAAAGAAGTCTGGGCAGCCATTAGAACACTAACACACAAATCAAAGTCACTAAACTCTTTACCAAAAAAGCTGCTCCCTCACGGCAACTCATTTTAGCAACCACTTCAAAACAGAAATTAGCCTTCTCAAGTCGACACTAAAGCCAATGGACTGCGATATTAGTAAATTGACAGCCTTCTGCAACACTGAACACACCACAACAGATCTAAGACATATTCCTTTTCTAACAGTACATGAAGTTCTCAAATATATCTTGGCATTAAAAAACAACAATTCATCTGGGCTTGATGGTATCAGCAATAAGATTCTACGTTACGCTGCGCCCATCATTTGCGACTCCTTAACCTATGTGTACAACCAATGTATTGCACACAACTACTTCCCCACAGCCTTTAAATCTGCCAAAGTGTACCCCCTCTATAAATCTGGCTCACATAGCGATCCCAACAGCTACAGACCAATATCCCTTCTATCATCTCTTTCAAAACCACTAGAGAAACACATTTACAACACCACATTTCAACACTTAACAACAAACAAACTGCTCATTGATAGCCAGTCAGGTTTCAGACCCAAACATTCCTGTCACACAGCGCTCACCAAAATGGCAGACAACTGGCTGTCGAACATAAATGATGGAAAATTATGTGGTGCTGTTTTTGTCGACTTCAAGAAAGCATTTGACATGATTGACCACACTATCTTGGTTCAAAAGTTGGAAACCCTCAGAATAGGCTCTAATCCACTAAACATCATCAAATCATTCCTGGCAGATCGACAACAGTTAGTGCTTCACAACAACTCGGCATCAGATTTCTCGAAGGTAGTTACAGGAGTACCACAGGGCTCTATTCTTGGGCACCTACTCTTCGCAATGTTCATCAACGACCTGCCACTACATCTAAAATATTCAACTTGTGACCTCTTTGCAGATGATTGTACTATCTACACTAGTGACAATGACTGCGTGGCACTTGAAATGACTCTTCAAAGCGATGTAGACAATCTAACAAAATGGAGTAATATGAATCGTATGCCAGTAAACACAACAAAAACGAAATCTATGTTGATTACCACCAGACAGAAACTCCTAAGCTGCACCAAAAGATCGCTACAGCTACACGCGGAATCAATACAAATTGAACATGTAACAGAACACAAAGTTCTGGGGATCACGATTGACCAGCACTTAACGTGGAACTCCCATGTACGGAATTTAACCAAACACATAGCACAAAAGACGTACCAGCTAGCCAAAATAAAACACTTCTTAGACGCAGACACTAGACTATTGTTCTACACCTCACATATACAGACACATCTAGATTACTGCTCTACACTATGGGATTGTTGCCCTGCTTCCACCTCGAAGAGACTGCACTCCCTGCAAAAGAGAGCAGTGCGTCTGATCACCGATAATCGCACGACACCACACACAAGGACAGGAAAAGAACCCAAAATACTGTCGCTAAAAAAACGTCTTCTCTACAACAAAGCCAAGCTGACTCACACAATTCTATCTAACAATGCCCCGTCGTACCTAAGATCATTGTTTCAAACCAGTAGAAGGGAGGGACAACGATTACATCAGTTACGTCTGCCCAAACCTAGGATCGACCTGTTCAAAAAGAGTCTAGCCTACTCTGGTGCCTACTTATGGAACAGCCTTCCACACCACCTAAAAAGCCTACCTACACAATATTCTTTTAACAAAGCACTTTTCAAACACTTCCTCAACACTGATTATCTACCCCCATAGAAGCAGTATTTGCCTGTCAACATCTCATCCATAGGTCAACATTTCTTTTCCTCTTCCGCTCATTTTTGTGTGTGAATAATTTGTTTTATATCCATGTAATATCATTATTATATTCACTTTAAAATATTATTATATAATGTAATGTATGTGTGAATGTACTCACATAATACTGTACTTTAGAAATGTGAGTCGTGAGAATGTACCCGCATACCAAAAATACAGATTAATTGTAGACGGATTGACCGCATGAGTGAGTGTCGGTATACAGAATTTATTTATTTTTATTTATTGTTTTATTTATTTTATTTTTACTTTTTTCCCCCATTTACTAGCTTGTTTGTTTCAAAAAAAAAAAAACCCTACTCATTTTTTTATTATTATGCTTGCATACTGTAAATGAATGCTGTTATGGTAACTTTATAATGTTGCATGCCTTTAAATTAATGCTTAAAGCATCATGTGGGAATGAAAGGATATAGTATGCAAGATTAATGAGAGTGGAAGGGCAGAATGTTAGACGGGCCTGCGCGCCCAATTCTTTACCCTTCGAAAATAAAGTTCGTTCGTTCGTTCGTTCGTTCGTTCCTAAATATGTTAAGTTCACACAACCTCTTGTCACACGAATGTCATATCTATTCGTTCCAACTTGTAATGACTGGTCCACCAGAAATGTTACCGATGAACCAGTCGTTCAGTAATAGGGCATTGAAACTACAGGTGACAGTTAATGACGGTTTTATTCTGGTATCAATACATTGATATGAAATGCACATAGTCAGGATACAGTTCACAGCATAACACGAAATATATCTTAACACAATAAGGACTGCACACTCGGCAGTTACAATGAGATCAGCGCTATAATAATATAATGAATCCTACTAGCAATTTCTCACAAGACTGCACACCCGGCAGTTTGCAATAATCTCGCCTTCACTCATCTCAGCGCGATCTCTTCCTCAACAACTATCCCCTCACAGGAAACCATGGCCTATATAATATTCATCAGCGCTATAAAGTATCATCAATAACGATCCTCTCACAGGAGATCATGGCCTTTATATAATTCATCAACAACTATCCTCTCACAGGAAAACAATGGCCTTTAAGTAATTCATCAGCGCTATAAAGTATCATCAATAACGATCCTCTCACAGGAGACCATGGCCTTTATATAATTCATCAACAACTATCCTCTCACAGGAAAACAATGGCCTTTAAGTAATTCATCAGCGCTATAAAGTATCATCAATAACGATCCTCTCACAGGAGATCATGGCCTTTATATAATTCATCAACAACTATCCTCTCACAGGAAAACAATGGCCTTTAAGTAATTCATCAGCGCTTTAAAGTATCATCAATAACGATCCTCTCACAGGAGATCATGGCCTTTATATAATTCATCAACAACTATCCTCTCACAGGAAAACAATGGCCTTTAAGTAATTCATCAGCGCTATAAAGTATCATCAATAACGATCCTCTCACAGGAGATCATGGCCTTTATATAATTCATCAACAACTATCATCTCACAGGAAATAATGGCCTTTAAGGACTGCACACTGCAGTTATCAAAATGGCCTACACAAAATCTTGGCCTCATAAACATTTTCACAATAATCCATACTGCAGTTTTATACTACGCTGTACCTACAGCGAAAAATCAGTCGACATTTTAACTTCAGCACTGCGCAGGCATTTCACTTCCCAAAAACACAGTCTTGACCTACCCGGTCAAACACCCAGAACACTCTCTTCGAATCACACACTCGTCCCGCTCAACACAGTCACGAGACTTCCTCACTGTCAACACAACTCAGTCAATCAATCATCTGCGGGCTAGCTGCGAGCTATTCTCACCCCACTCAAAACAATACAGAATAAATATATATCTCACTACTTGAGATGATCAGCGTTTTTCCACGCTATCTGTAATCTATCTCTCGAAACTACCACGAGATATTTTCAAAACAATTCAATAACCAACAAGCAAACAAGTGCTCCAACTCAAAATCTAACTTGTCCACTAACATACTCAGGTTTACTTCCCTTACACCAGCACAATATTAACTTTTCTTATCGCATTTTAAAGCTGAGAGATAGGCAATTTTTCCACAATAAAGTAGTTTTATTTAATTTTTCAGATACATGAAAAATGACGGAGAACATTCAATTAAGTTTTGAAGAAATAAAGACAATTCTAAAAGAATTGTTAATCAGATGGTGAAGGATGTCGCTTTTGTATTCATGCTGATGCTGACATTAAAGCAAAATTTATATTACGGTGAAAAAATTGTCCATCTCAGCTTTGAAATGTGATAAAGAAAATTAAAATTGTGTGTATTGTTCGGGAAATATACATTTTAAAAGTGTGTTTACATAATTTTGAAAACACCCTGTATATATATATATATGATTTTGTAGACGTTATTGTTAGTGTAGTTGCAGTAGTTGTTGTAGTTGTTGCTGTTGGAGTAGTAGTTGTTGTAGTAGTTGTAGTAGTAGTGGTAGTAGTAATAGTTATTGTTGTAGTTGTAGTACTAGTACTTGTAGTAGTAGTTGCTGTTGTTGTTGAAGTACTTGTAGTAGTAGTAGTAAGTTGTGTAGTAGTTGTTGTTGCTGCTGCTGGTGTAGTATTAGTAATAGTATATATATATATATATATATATATATATATATATATATATATATATATATATATATATATATATATATATATATATATATATATATATATATATATATATATATTGATGCGTGCCGTCCCTCAGTTATAGTAACATATATAATCGGAACAATGTCCGTGGCCAAATACAAACATAGGGGTATGTCGACAAACACGTATCAACTTTAATTCCAATGTACGCGAAACTCCTCTTCAACGTTCACAAGATACACTTTATTCATGTACAGTTACATAGCTCCATCAATTATATCAATATTTTCACGCCCAATGGCAAAAGCAGTAATATGCAATTGTCATAATGTCGAAAGGCAGTCCGTTCCGCTATGGAGACGCTGTCCTTGCATTCTCAACAGTTTAATATCTTTGATACATTCGACCCAATAATGAAAAGTACTTCATGACATTCAAAGAAGCTAATAACACCTCATCAGAGTATATTGGTGCCCTAGTGATGGTAAAATTCAGGTAAAACACAGTAGACTGCAGGAGCAAACACACATGCGATCTCTCGCATTAAAACACGATCGGCATCTCCTCTTGCAGACGATCAAACCCCACTTCTGCTAAATTGGCGTCTGCTACCGTTCTTTCCCGGCATGAAGTCATTTCCGTTTATTCAGAGTAAATCCGTAATAAAATATAAGAAATGAAGCTCTGTCGAGCTGAAGATACTTTACACATAATCGTTGTGAATTTTACTCATAACACACACACGCACACACACACGCACACACACACGCGCACACACAAACGCACACACAAACGCACACACACACGCACACACACCCACACACACACCCACACACACCCACCCCCACACACCCCCCCCCACACACACACACACATATATATATATATATATATATATATATATATATATATATATATATATATATATATATATATATATATATATATATATATATATATATATATATCTTCTTCTTCTTCTTCTTCTTCCGTCCTTAGCCAAAGACCGACCAAGCAGTCAGAGGCCATCACGCCTTGTGGCGTCTTAAGGGCAACAGCAGATTGATTTTCTCTGTTGTAGTTTCCCATCACGCCTAGCGGCGTCTTTAGGGCAACAACAAATAGATCCATCTGCCGTTGTTTCCGTAATCGGTGTGACAAGCCAACGGGTGAAAGTTCGCAGTCAAAGCTGACATTATTTACAAAAGAAAAAAAAGCAATGAACCGAAAAAGTAACTGCTACAGACGGCCTTATTTGCTTTTCATACAGTGAAACATCACGATAATTTGAAATCAGTGGACTGTACTTTAAAAACGCTCCCCATCATTCAGAAAGTGCCAACAAATGTGCATGCGCCGGAATCAGAACATCCAATTATGATAAGCCTTATGATTATGCTTCATAATGTGGGAATGTTTGACGGCCTGCCACTCGTCCATCAACACTCTCGCTATGGTCTTCCGCATCATCGTCATTTCTGTCTCCAGTTCTCTTCTCCGTGTGTTTGTTGTCTACCTCTGCTTCTGCACTCGGGATTCTAGAATAAGGACTGCTTGGTAATGCTTTCAACACATTTCCTCAAGGTATGTTCTGTCCATCGCCAGGGCCTTTTCCTCATCTCTTGTTTCAGTGGCACTCGTCATGTTCTTGCCATCGGTTCCACATTTGTGATCTTGTTATACAATTTCAATCCTTCTATATGTCACATAACTTTGTTCGCTCTCTTTTCCTCTCTGGTAGTATTGATCTACCTTTATTGTGCGTACTAATTTTGTGCGCTATTCGATTGTTGGCACATTTTATTTTCCTACCTCCGACAGTATTTAGTATTTTCTTGTCAATGTTTACACTTCTTCCATTCATACGTGTCATGTTTGCCTGCCCATCCTCGTGGAAATGAGTTATAAGTAAATTCAGATTGGCGACCCGTCATTTTCAAATAATGACGCCCGGTGTTTACAAAGGGGGTGTCAGTCAATTATCGATATGGTGGCAGATTATAAACACACCTGAGACGTCCGAAATGCGGTAATAAACTTCCGGACAGGCTTGTTATAAGCAAGATAATTGTAAGAAGGTGTAGTGGTAATCATTACCGAGAATTGACGGAAATACCAATTTCATATTCGGAGTGTGACCGTTTGAATTTTACAATCGCAAGAGTCATGCAAAAAAATCCATGAGGAAAGTTATCAAAACATTTAGTTTCGAATACTATTGGATTAGCAGTTTAGAGGCTAATATACATTCACGTTGATTGGAAGTTTTGTTGGAAACGCCAGGTGTGAGTGTGGGCGGGAAAGCTGCAATATACTTACTTACTTAGTCGTTCCCCTTCTACCGTGAGGTGTAGAGGTTTGGAAGAGAGAGCGCCAGACTATTCTATCGGCTGTCTTCCTCCTGGCCTGGTTCCATTCTAGTCCTCGGTCCTTCAAAGATTGTCTAATGTTGTCCTCCCAGCGGACTCTGGGTCGTCCTGGAGGTCTGGATGCCTGGCTCTTTGTTTCCCATGCCTGTTGTGGTGGCCGATCTTCTCCCATTCTGCAGACATGGCCAAACCATCTTAGTTGGGACTGTTCTACTTGGGTCTGTAGGGGGTGGCATTTTAGGCCTTGACGTATCGTCTGGTTGCGTACCATGTCTCTTCTTGTTACTTGTTGTTGTTGTTGTTATTGATCCAGCGGCACTTGGGCTCTCGCCCTTCGGCCCAATGCCATGTAGTGATATCTGCATGTTTTTGCAAGTTGTTTTGTATCTCCGTACAAGGTGTTCCACTTATCTGGCCTGGGAGGAAGAAGCATTTTTCTAACATCATCGAGTGCTGGGCACTCAAAGAGGTGGTGGTCAACAGTTTCATGGGGGTAGTTACATAGCTGGCACCCTGGAGGGTGTTGTGGTTGGATTCTGTTCAAGTGGCTGTTAAGTGGTATATGTTGTGTTCTGAGTCGAAAAATGGTGCTTTGGTCCCTCCTTGTGAGATGGTTGATGTTGTCGTTAGGATCAGGACCAGCCATATGTCTGTAAACCTCTCTTCCAGTGTGTCCCATGGCCCATCTGTTCAGCCAAGTTTCTTTGTTTATTGTTCGTATGAGTGTTTTGGCTGTTTGGAGAGTTGTTACTGTGAGTGGTTGTTCTTGTTTTGTTCCTTTCTTTGCCAATCTGTCTGCTTTGTCATTACCTGGTGTATTTGAGTGGCCAGGGATCCACTGCATAACTATTCTGATGCCATAGGAAGTGATAAGCTGATCAGCATCCAGGATTAGTTTAGCTAATTCAGTTTTACATTGTCCATTGGCCTCCAGAGCTTGTAATGCAGACAATGAGTCAGTGAAAATGACAATGTTTTGAGCCTTTGAGGGAAAGGCATCAAATACAGTCTTCAGATGGTATACAGCTGTTTCCAGTGCAATGGTTTCAGCTTCATAGTTGGTGCAAAACTCCCCGCATGCATCAAACAGCTCGTCGGAGGATCCGTCTGGATAACATATGTAAACTCCGTAACCTGCTTTGATGGTGGCCTTAAAAGCAGATCCGTCAGTATAGACATGTAACCATTCTTCAGGGTAGGCATCAATGGTTCTTTGTGCTGCACTCATAAGACTGACTGGGTCGGCCTGTTTGGTTGTTCCATCTACTAATTTCATCTGTACTTCTGGTGTTTTTAAGTGGGTATGTGGTGGTAAATTCCTTACTACTTTCTGTATTTCTTGTCTTCTTTCTGGGAGGTGGTATCCATCTTGTATTTCATGGACATGGTGCAAGACTGACTTGTGCTTTATTCTTTGCTTGTGTACCCAGTTATCTACAAGGTGCCTGTTAGGGTGGTTTCAGTTCATTCTCTTGCATCTTTCATAAACTTCTAGAGCAGCTTTATCTCTCCGTAAACTGGGGGGCTCCACATTTGTGTGTATTTCACATGCAGCAGTCGGCGTTGATCTCATAGCTCCACTGATTAGTCGAAGGGCATTGCTTTGTACTCTGTCGAGAGACTCTAGGTTTGTCTTGGAGCAAGTAGTAAGCAGTGAGTTATTATATTCTATCACAGAACGGACATAGCCAAGGTACAAGCCTCTCAGAGTATCCTTGTCTGATCCCCATGTAGTGCCAGCAAGCCTCTTCAATAGTTGTAATCGCCTCAGTGCTTTGTTCTTTGTATTCTCAATGTGGTTCTTGAGGTTGAGCTGCCGATCAAGTGTAACTCCAAGATATGTGGGATGTTCTTCTTTTGTCACTTGTTGTTTGTCTAGCCACAGACTGATATTCTTCTTGGCTACTTTATGGCTTTTGGTGAAGATAGTGTACACAGTCTTTGTATAGTTGACCTTTAATTTCCATGTTTTGCAGTACTCATGTAGTCTTCTAAGGTCTCCGTTTAGTCTTTGAGCTCCACTTTCTAGGTTCTCATGACTCTGCCATATCACCAGGTCATCAGCGTACAGAGCTTTTTCAGCTTTGATCTGGTCTTCTAAGTCATTGATATAGATGAGAAATAGAGTGCCTTCTTGTTACTTCAACCACCTTCTTCAGATACCTCATTTCTGAGGTTTGGATCTGGCTTTTATGGGTTGTAGTCATTGCCCATGACTCGCATCCATATGTCAAGACTGGGACATAGGTGGAGCGGTATACAGCCATCTTCGTTTTCTTACCAACCTCTCTCTTGCTGAGGAATCCTCGATTTATGGCCTGAAAAAGTCTCCCAGCTGCTGCTTTTCGAGTGGCCAACTCTTCTTTGATGCCTCCCTTTCGGTCTATAATAGCTCCGAGGTATTTAAAGTGGTCGACCTGCTCCAGGACCTGTTCTCCCAGCTTAATCTGATGTCTTCTTTCTTCTCGTGATATCACCATGGATTTTGTTTTAGAGCTGCTTATGACCATCCCTCTCTTCTCCAGCTCTTCCTTCCAGACTTGCAGGTTGGATTGGAGATGTGCCTCTGATTTAGCAATCAGGGCAACATCATCAGCAAATGCCAGCTCTGAAATATAGACCTGTCTCATCTTCCAGTACCCCACTGAATACTTTCTTGTTCTCTCCTTACATGCCTTGATGACATCGTCCATAAGGAGTATGAAGAGGTAAGGTGATAGGATATCACCTTGTCTTACACCAGTGGTGCAATATAACGTAGAAGATTTTAGACATACAACACTGCGTTTCAGAATCGTCAAAGCAGACAGCTTGGACTGAAGCCAGGAAAGAATAGAAGTAAGGATTCTGACCTTATAGGACCGGATGTATTGGAGCACCTTTTGAACACTACAACAAGGAAACTCTACAATTTAATACGGATTCCGGATTCCTACAGGATCTACTCATAAATTCACTGAGGGATTCTGTAATAGAAATAATACCACAGACGTGTGTTCGAGGCATCTGCATCAAGTTGCCGAAACTATTCAACCGAGCAAGAAGACTATGATCCTAGTATTGGAGTAAGTTGTAACATATTTTTTATACTTTCAATTTGACATATTTGAACTTGCTGATGGTTATACAGGTCCTTAAGAGGCTGGCAACCTCAGCACGTGAAAATGATATATTCATGAATCACCACAGCAAAGTGCTGGTGATTGCTTCATGTGGGTTCTCACATGGAACCAAAAGCAAAGGTGTTTGTATATTTAAACATGTCTAATCAGGCACAAGACGCTTGTTGCTGTCCAGTCGAAATTTTCACAGTAATTTAACTAAAAGAATGGTGATTTTCATCATATTCTCTGAGTGATATGATACATACTCAGGGAGAATAAATATTCAGAGAAAATAATCGGTTGACGGACAACGGGAAAGGCGCCTGATTAATATCAGGAAAAAAAAAACGTAGCAGCGGAATTTGTTCTTTTATTCCCTCTAAAGTTTGCTGTACGAGTTTACGAGACCATTTGAGGTATGAAATATTTGCTCTGCGGTAGTTGTCCACTAGTAGCCACAACTCAAGAGTAAAATGGGTCGTCAAAGGTGTCTACCTTCGCACAAGATTACTCTTTTCAGAGTTGTAAATAGAAGGATATAGATGCTTCTATCACAAGGTAATATCCACAAGATAATTCAGAAGTCAAAAGAACAATGCTGCATAGGGCAGAGCACTATTAACTTATATCTGATCCGGCACCTTTTGTGAAGTTTTAAGAAATGGTGTGGCTTGTTCGAGCCCAGATCTGGTTTAATCCAGCGAAACTCCTGTTATAAGTCTTTTTTGGCTCTATGGCTGTAATTACATGTATGTATATATATACATATATATACATATATATACATATATATATACATACATACATACATACATACATACATACATACATACATACATACATACATACATACATACATACATACATACATACATACATACATACATACATACATACATACATACATACACACACACACACACACACACACACACACACACACACACACACACACACACACCCACACACACACACACACACACACACACACACACACACACACACACACACACACATATATATATATATATATATATATATATATATATATATATATATATATATATATATATATATATATATATATATATATATATATATATATATATATATATATATATATATATATATATATATATATATATATATATATATATATATATATATATATATATATATATATATATATATATATATATATATATTAAAGATTCTCGATCATACATTTACTCACATATCTATAATAACTGAATCAACTATGAATTTGTAAAATAACATATAACAAATTTAATAATCAATTATTCTTTAACAGTTTAAAATAAATATGAAAAGATGGATGAAATTTAGTAAAAAAAATTGTCCTCGCTGAGACTTGTCAGAGGAGTTATAAAAATGTACTTTAGCTGTTTCCTTTAATAAGAACTTATCTGGGTCTAAGTGAGTACTGCCGCCGTGGTTTTCGTCAATGCTTTTGTGATGAGAGCACTCAGTGACGAATCCTAGCTCTTGACTCACAAGATAGTGGCGAAGACTTTTACTTCAAACTGGTCTGGTACTACGAACAGTCTTGTAGCTTCGAACCACGAACTTTAGGAAAATAAAAGAACAAATGCCTCTGCAAAGTACATTTGTGGGCTGAAGATTAACAGGCGCATTGTCTCACTGTCATTCCACCAGTTGGGTCTCTCTGTATTTTTATTCTCCCTGAGCATATACAAGGAATATGCTCAAGGAATATGATTAGAAATCACATTATTCTTCTGGTCACTTAAATGGGAAAATGTGTCTGGTCAGCGCAAGTGCAATGGCTTTTGCCTGAATTAACATTATAAAAGTACACATATCTCACAAAATGATGCTATACACCCTAGGCACATGTGAGGTAATCATCTCATTGCTCCTTTAGGAGTCTAGGGTCGCTTCTGCTTTCGCTTTCTTGAGCGAACTGGCATAAAGCCAACACCAGCGCTTGCTGTAGTGGTTCATGAACATACCATTTACAAATGTTGAGGTTGCCAGCCTCCTATGTCTTGTATAACCACTTAGCAAGTACAGACATGTCAAATTCACATTGTAAAATAAATGTTTACACTTACCCTAAATTAACTTTTTCGGGATCACAATCTCTTGGCACGGATGAATGGACACAGCAACAATGATTAGATGCTTCGAACCCTTGGTCAGGGAAATTTTAGGATTCCTCTTATGACGGGTGCTCCGATTCCTTAAGTCTCCAGTCTTGGTATTTAAAAATGCGGGTTTTGTTTTCTAAGTTTCAAAGATGCCAAAATACTTCGTCTGTCACTTATAATTTGGAATTCTAGTCCGATGTCTCTCTGGCTCCTGGGAGTTGCTAATTTGACGTTGCGATACAGTCTGATTTGTGTCTCCGAATTTGCTAAGTTATATTCTCATTTACCTTCAAGCTTCCGCATTGGTATTTCCGACCAGCTTTCCATTGAGAGCTAAAGTTTATTTCAGGTTCTCGATTTAGACCAATCCTGTCTTTTTAGAACTTTGTGGGTCGGGGTGTTAAATTATTACTATCCCCCGCGTGTTTTAAAATATCAATTTTAAAATTTAAACTCGTGACCTCTTTCAAATATGGCAGTAATACTTCTGATTGCAGTTGTACAAACTCACAAACACACCGGTGAACTTATTTTATGGCTAATACCTTTCCCAACATAATCTCCCCAGATTTACGTGTATTATTATTGATACAGAGATGATCCAGCGGAAGATTTACCTCATTAATACCTGGGCCTTCGCACATCTTTCAGACGGCTTTCCCAGACTGACAATCTGACTTTCTTTCCGTCGATCGTGCGAGATCCCCTTGTGTCAACAGTGACCGTCTCTATCAAAGGTGGCTAAACGACTTAAGTGATAAAAGTATTAACCGCTCACCTGTCTAATTAGCCGTGTAATACTACGATTCACATGGTGAAACGTAAACAAGTCTGGGAGTGACTAGGTAAACATGTGGGTGCACAAAATATGCCAAATAACAGGACGACGAGTGAGGCAAATGGAGAAATCAGTTGATAATGCATGAGAGAACGAAGAATGTAGAAGGACATACCCAAATATCGTCACAAAGAAGCAAATTAATAAGACACATTTTCCCTTTTTGACCTGGCGCACCAAGAAAGAATAGTCAAACTCATTCTTTTTTAACGTGTTTTCTACTGTTTCTCGAAGCACATTCTTTTCAAAATATATACAGTGTTGCTTTAAAAAAAAAACCAAAAAAAAAAAACACTATTATTATTTTCTTTCATACAAATGTCTAATATCTAAGACCTAGTGATTGTGTTGAGCTGCATTTTAAAAATAAAAGTTTCTCTTTTCGGCGAGATGCGACCCATTCAACCTTGACACACGGATGACGTCGGCTATATTAGGACACACGTATAAATAAAGAAGACATTTCGTTCTGGTGTCTTGTTTAGCTTTGAGCTAGTTTTTTTAAAAATAAAAATGTTTTTTACTTACGAGGCGTGCCTGTTTCAATCTAGACACAAAGTCCCGATTAAGGCGCATGTCCAAGTGGAAAAGACCTTGCAGTCTGTTTCATTGTACAATATCCATGATGCATATCATATCTTGTTAATCCGAGTATACAATTTAATTCCTCCTTTTAAAATTAATTATATTAAATTTTCATTAAAAAAAAAAAATGCTGTATACAACTTATTTTTTCTTTTAATTTTCACTTAAAGTTTTTAAATTTATAATTAAACATTTTTAACTACGTTGTAAAATAATAACAATTGGTGTAGTTATTTGGAAAAAAAAAAGATATTTTTATCATTCTAATTATTTCCATTGATTCAGCCTTTACGCGTACTACTTGCATCAGTCAAATTTTCTGAATGTGTCTCCTGAGGTGTAGGCCTAATGCTTTGAGGCAAGAACTCACAGATTTTCATTTTTATATCTATGGCACTAGCTTATTATTATTTTTTTTACAACCAAAGCGGTGTAAACCAGATTATTTTACAATTTAAATTCCCTTGACGCAGTATTGTAAAGATGCGGGAAAGTTTAAAAAAAAAAACAAACAAACTAAATCTTGTTAGATTTTCATTCAAATTAAACAAGCTCTGTGGAAGGTGCTTAATTTGAATGTTGATCCACATGGAACATTCACTGGTTTTAATATATATATATATATCGATTGAGCTCTGCTAAAATTAGAATCTGCGTGGCGAAATCAGTGCCATTGAAATCACATAGTTAAAAAAAAAAAAAAGAAAGAAGTGTTACATAAAACTAGCTTTTTTTTCTATTTCCCCATAAATTAAAAGTGTGTAGTAAAACATTTTCAATAATTTTGTAAAATATGCAAACGTATGGTTATTATTACAAACACAAAATAATAGTTTAAACATTTGTATTACGTTCCTTGACTTCTCTTGAATTTGTCTGTACCTTGATTATGGCCCCTGACATATATAAGGCATGTATACATTTTATCAGAATACATTACATAATTTTTTCTATCATAATTACAATATTAAATTATGAAATAACCCCATGGCGTTATCCCCCCTCCCCATCCTAAGGAGCAAGTCTACCAAAAGTCATTAAGTAATAATAAGGCATGCAGAATTGTATACGACACATACTAACTCAAGCATTTTCCCTTTTCTATATATAGATTACAAAGACGAGCAAAGAAAGAAACGATAGACACATATAGAAAAACGTGCAGAGAAAGAAACGAACACTATATATGAATAGGCAAACAGACATAGCCAGCGGCAATAGATAGATATTAAAAAGACAGACATGCCGAGAAAGAGACAATAGATATATAGTTATTCATTAATTCATAACCCTCCACTCCCAAAGGAGCATAGGCCTTCAACAAACACACGCCAAGTCTTCTTGTCACGTGCCATCATCTCAAGTTCTTTCCACGTTCTCCTTATCATTTTCACCTCTGTTTCCAGCTCTCTTCTCCATGTGCTTCTTGGTCTACCTCTGCTTCTCTTGCCCTGGGGATTCCAGAACAAGGACTGCCTTGTAATGCTATCAACAGGTTTCCTCGGTGTGTCCCCCATCCATTGCCATCGTCTTCTTCTCATCTCTTGTTCCACTGGCACTTATCTGGTTCTTGTCATCAGATCCACGTTGGTAACCTTGTCATACCATTTAATCCCTATATTCTACGCAAGCACCTATTTATGAACGTCTGTATCTTTTTGGTAGTTGTCTTTGTTGTTCTCCATGTCTCAGAGCCATACAATAGGACTGACTTCACATTTGAGTTGAAGATTATTATTTTCGTGTTGGATCCGATTTCTCTTGATCTCCATATATTTCCCAATGCAATGAAAGCTCCTGTTACTTCTTGTATTCTTATTTTGATATCACTGTCTGTCCCTCCAACTTTGTCTATATTGCTACCAAGATATGTGTACGATTCTACATCTTGTATTGGTGCTTCTTCAAGTTCAAGCTTGTTATGTTAAGTCATATTTTAATTAAGGGGAGTTAAGCGGTAAAAGACTTGTATGTACAGGTCGGATTTTTGGTTATCACGCTTGTAAGCCGCCTAGCTGTTAGTTTGTTTTTAAAAAATACGGTACGGAATCTGCTCGAACGTTCGAGATACAGAAAACGGTAGAAGGCGGGTGAACGCTACTCACATCTCAGCTGCGAATTCGCGCTGGGATGATTTGGTACTGAGCGGGTTTTTTAGGGGAGAGAATTTTCGTGACAGTCAATACGGGCAGAGCTCCGAAGATGGATGATTGACCATTTTTCGTCAGTGTGTCCCGGGATAAGATATTTGGTGTGAAAGGAATGTTTGATACTTCCTAATGTATTTCCTAAAGCCATGGATATGCGGCTTATTTATGTACGTTATTGAAGATTTTCAGGCCATGGATTATGTATTATTTCAGGCCTTGGAGTATGTTGATTTAGGCCATACACATATTATTGTGAACTGCGACACATGCAGATCTCCTTTCTTGAATGGATACTTTTTGGCCATAATATTTATGATTATGGGCTGCTGTGCTCTACAGCCTTTGTGAATGGATATTTTTGTATCAGTGACTGTATCTCTAAGGATTTACTTACTGATGATCGATGATCCGTTATGAGCAATTATTGATGATTATATATCTCAATTACCTTGGATGAGTGCTCACTTGATTAACCTTGATTTGCCGTGACTTGTAACCTGTGACAGTGTATTATTTATGATGTCATCTTTTGCTGTGGTGTTAATAAACAGTGTAGAACGTTACTAGGAGTTACAACGTTTCCTGACTCCAAGGTGTGCTATGGTGTGAGTGATTGCTATTTAACTCAATCTGTACTACATGACATTCGCGTTTGTTGACACTCACTCTCTCACACATCAGTCGGCCGCCCGTAAGCCCGACACATGCTGATCGCCTATACCAGCGGGAAAAATAATAATAACATTTATCATCCTCTCTTACACAACCTATATATATATATATATATATATATATATATATATATATATATATATATATATATATATATATATATATATATATATATATATATCACCACAGCAACAGTGGTGGCCAATGATATGGGGCTATTATGAAGTGATGCAAAAGTTGTTCTACAGTGTAACCAGTTCAAATTTTTTGTGAGAAAGTTTCATTTTGGAAAGGAGTTTTCTATTCAAGATATTCAAGTCAAGAGTTGCAGTGTTCCAGTCCTTCCGCTTGAGCGCCAACTTCTGATGTCAGCACCCGATGTTTGAAGTTACGTTTGGAAGCCGCTATTACCTTGGAGTTCCAGTATCGATCACCATTGGATTTCTTTAGACTGTGTTAGCTATGTACATCATTGCTGCTGTTGTCGAAGCTGGAATTTTTCCATTGAAAGATAAGTGGCTGTTTTGTATGTGTAAACTGTACCACTGTTCGGTGTAACATTGAGCCTTCCTCAGAACATAATCTATTTATTCTTTCTCTTATTCTATGTTACATGATTTATATTTCTGCGGGTATGGTTGGGTGGAGATTTTCGGTAGGATATATCCCACTTCACCGAGGGCCTACGAAAGCGTTCTTTAGGGACTGTTTGACTAAGTTCGTTTCGTAAAAGATCCCTTGACATAATTTTGGGCATACTCTGTTTGATTCAGTCATCATTATAATTTTTTAGGTGTGACGAAACGTATCAGTGTTGTTGTCGTTATATTTTTTCTCTGTACCTTAGTTTTTTGAGTAATTTGTTTGTGAGTGTCCTTCTCTCCTTCCTATCTTTTAGTTCTATACACATTTTTCGTTTATACACTGTTTTGTCACTTGTATTGTTATACTATTCGCAGCTGTCATTGCAAGCTTCGCAATATTTGTTGCTTTATTTCTGCTTTCTTACTTTAGTTGATTCCTGCGAACGTGGTCATTTGTTCTTTATATCTTGTCTTTGTCACTCTTGTCTGTACTGTTTATTTGGTCATGCACAGTCAATATTGTAATGCATATCATATACATATAGGTGATTAATTATATTATTAATAGGTAAGATAATTATACACGTTCTTGTGCAAGGACTTGCCACCCATTTGAGTTGGGTTAAAAGTGAGTTTCTCCAGGAATATATTTACATAAATTATCTATATCATATAATTAGACATAATGTCTAGTTTGGATTACTTCATTGAGCAAGGGAGATCCCTTGGTATGACAACTGAGGAAGTAAAAGAATTCGCACTTGTCGAATATGCCAAGGCGCAAAAGTCGGAAGAAAAGTGACAGAAATTAAAGGTTGAAAAACAGAAAATGGAGGCTGAAGATAGGAGATTGCAGATGCAGACAGAAGAGAGAAAATTTCAAATGCAAATGGAAGATGAAAAACAGAAATTAGAAGCTGAAGAGAAAAAAAATCAACAGCAAATGCAAATGGAGGCTGAAAAACAGAAAATGGAAATGGAAAAACAAAAATTAGAGGCTGAAGAAAGAAAATTGCAGATGCAAATGCAGGCTGAAGAAAATATGAGACTGCATGAGGAAAAGATCTCGTCTATAGAGCTGTAGAGAATAAAGGCAGTGAATATTGGTAACACACAAAATGAGACAAACAATCAAGCAACTTCTAATAAGGCAAATACTAAATCTTATAATATTAAATTGCCTGTTTTCAACTCTGCCTGCGACGATATTTTATTCTACCTAAATAGATTTGAACTTTCATGCGAATCTCATAAGATAGACAAGTCAGAATACTGTGCACAACTTATGAACATACTTAAGGGTGAAGCTTTGAATACTATGAGTATGTTAGAAGGTCCTGACAAGAAGAACTATGATGTTGTCAGAGCGGCCTTATTAAAAAAATACCATCTAGATGAAGAAGGTTATCGCGTACGCTTTAAGTCTCTATTGCCAGAGACAGGGAAAGATTTTTCAGACTTTATAGCAAGTATACGTCTAACATTTTCACGTTGGATTGAACTTTCTAAAACTGAACACACATATGAAGCCCTTATTGACTTATTGCTTCCTGACAAAGTCATGTCGTCAGTTAGTAAACCTTTTCTTTCCTTTCTACATTAGCGAAAGCCTACAAACTTGAAAGATATGGAACAATACTGTCGCCAATATGTCACGGCTCATCCAAATGTAACTGTTAGCAATTCTCAAGTCAAAGAAGGTTTACCCGTGGCTTCAGCAATACCATATGGTCCTAATTTGCGACGTAGATCTCAAATTGCTCAGCGTAATTTTGGTAGTAGGGATAATAGTAATTTTGTACAGAACCAAGGGGGTCCATCACATAGTGATTCTCCTTCTTCAAGGAACTGGAGACAATTTAACGGTCCTCAACATTTTAGTTCCAACAATTATGGAAATTTTGGAAGGGGTAACTACAATATAAACTATCAACCCTGTGGTGGGTTGATGTTAATATAGTTTGTTGTTAAGAAATCTTAGTGTACTGAATGAGGTCAGCTGTGAAAGTCCCTGAATATAATAAATATTAGATTAAATTTCCAGGGTACCTTTCTACTACCACCACTATGATCTCATTCAGACTTATTCTAGATAGAATGTAAGATGACTAAGTTTGGTGTCTAGGTTTATGAAATGTTAGTGTAAGGTTGCATTAACCAACTAAACATATAAACAATTACACAAATTATTTTATTATCTAATACAACACAACAGTACCACGACAATCACATACAAACTACACTTTAAAAGACTATCTTTAGTAAGTCAGTGGTTGAAAGTTAAAGTTTTTTCAATTTATTGTCCTGAATCTGATTTATTTGGAATCAGGACTGACAATCAAAGTGAAATCATAGCAATTAATTACATTAATCAATTTATACAATGGATCTTCTGTCCATAATACATATATTATTATATAAGGGTGTAGTTGTATTGTTTAACTGAGGTGACTTCTAGTATACACTGGTTGATTGTTTACTATCATCATCTCTGCACGTTGTTGTAAGTTTTTATGGACACTGATGGAATGTTTATATCACTATTCTCAGTCTTTTATTTGGATATAATGTTTGTTGAGCGATCAGGTGCCGAAACATGCACCTAACTTGGTAATAAGATGTAGGAATCTTCCTGCACTCCGCTGAACGACTACCTTCAGCTCCCACTTCTTCAAGAATGATGGTGGTTTACAGTTGTCCCCGAAAAATGCAAGACTGGGGCATGAATATATCGGCCCACTGTAGTCTGGCACCAGTTATTGACAGCAACCAAATACCTCTGAAATCAGAAGGATATGCCCCCTTCGTAATCAACAGCCTACACTAATACTCAACAACCAGGACAGGCACATTACAAACAAACATGCAAGATCAGCTCTTTACGACAATCCCTTTCACCAGTTTCTTTTGATGTGACCAGGTATACCAGTACTCCTCTCCCCCAATAGTTACAACGCCTCTGCAACTCCAGCAATAATCTGTTGTCCATACCATAGGATAGGTATTATGCTCCTGATGATAATCCTATATAATTTAGTTGGTCTACACCTCTCTGATAGTCTTTCATATGCTGGATCTATCTCTAGACTCTGTTTTGAGTCTGCCCTAAACTCACTTACTTATAATCGTATGTCAGTATCTCACATTCAAATTTTATTTTAAATAAAATATTAAGAAAATCAATCTTACCACAGATGTAAGGAAATAACACAAGTAAAACGCTGACTAGGCAATAAAATCTGGCACACTTTCGATCTGCCTTTGTCCAGGCTTTTCCTTTATTAGAAAATTCTTAGCCTGTTCTCAACGTACTTGATTTTCACAGAATTTATTTTCAAAAATGGCAGTGAACCGACGCTTCTACTTGACCATATCTAACGTTCTAACCAATCAGGCCATGTTTACATGAGCCTTTGAAAAAAAACTGTCCATCCTATACGTTTCCATTAACAACAATATTTGTATTTCCAGGTCACCCAATAATGTTTCGCCTTACATTTTACTACAGCCAATCAAATCGTATCTAACTTGTTGGCCTCATTTCCCCCAAAGCAGTGTTTTCCAAACATGCCATAAAAAAAAATTAAGCAGATATGATCTTGTGCTGTCAGTCAACTCCACTATAGTATTTTGGCTATAATTTGTTAATTAATGGACTATTTGCGAAACACATAACATATTCTTTGTCAGCAAGTCCTAAAGTACCCGAATATATAAGTTTAATGGGGCTAAGTGGCTTCGTTCAAAATATGTATTTTTCTATGATAGTCGTGTATTTGCTGTTACCACCGTTCACTTCCATACTAGGGGATGTCTTCTGTACTTACGATATAATTTCGTCATTCCTAATAAGAGCTAAAGTCGTTTTAGTGACACGTGTCGTCTACATGTTCTAACTTTTTCATCGTATTTTTGGGGAACCCCTAAGGCAAGGCTTGCCACTTGCTATAGTTGGCTTTTAGTTTAAAATCAATGCGAAACGTATTTGCATTTTCATCTCCTTGCCCCTCCTCGTTCTACAATGCATTTGTAAGCAGATGTTTCCTTAGAACTAGGAAAAGTGGTGTCAAGGACGAATTTGAAATTTGAGTACCGTTTTGTTCGTCTTATGCGTTAGCAATTAATAATCTGAAGGCATAGGCGATAACCACGCGTTCTAGTCGAAATTTCTTTTATACTTTCTTATTTTGCCTTTATGCCCTATATTGTTATATATTAATTTAGCTATTGTATTAGAAATTCACTACAAACCCTACAATAATTTTTCTCTGAGACAGCAAAGCCCATCAAATATATATTCTGATCAAAGGGGAAATGACAATCGCAACTATGCTAACTGGGGTTCAAATCAGAACAATAGTTTCAATAGAGGAAATAGCAATGATTACAATAGAGATAATAGTCGCGATAGATCGCGATATGACGGTAGATCTCCGAATGATAGATCGTATCGCATTGCTAACTCTGCTCAACAAGAGCCCCAGGTTATTAATGATCAAGGTAACAATAATAATAGTGTCTCTAATGCTACTGCTTGCTCTGCTTTCGATTTCGAGAGAGCATCTCAGTGCCCGGAGTGCACAACTTTGTTCCAACTTACAGCTATAACTACCTTAAGTTGCGGTCATCCTCTACCCGTTCTTCCTGCCTTAGCTGCGCATGACGGAAGAGGGTCTCTTACTCTACATAAGGGATTGGTAAATAATAATCCAGTCTCAGTTCTCTTTGATTCTGGATGCACGACTGTTGGGATTAGACAGTCTCTAGTCCATCCATCTTGCGCAACAGGTAAAATAGTGAAATGTGTGACATTCGGTGGGACAGTTGAGACTTTTCCGACTGCCATAGTCCACATTGCCACACTATTTTTCACTGGTTATATACACGCATGTATGCTCAGAGCGCCTATCGCTGACCTTACTGTCAGAAAGATTCATGGTATAAAGATATGTACGCCAGTACAAATTGCTGCTTGGGAACGGCAACATAATCTTACTGCCGTCACTATGCCAAAATCTTTTCACCTGGTAGATTCTGCAAATGTCATACATTCTGCTAATTTTGTGCAATCTTGCAGTGTTGATGATACGATTGTTCATCATGCTAATTTTGGTGCTTCTTTTAGCCCAGTATGACATACCTCAGTACGTCGTTATTCTAATTTTGACTCTTCTTTAACTACTATTATAGAAGAAGATCCTTCAGTTTTGTCTGATACACACACTAATTTTATAGCTACGACTGAATCTACATCCAGTCACGTTGATTGCAACTTCTTTGCTGCTATGACTAGCGTTTTCTTTGCCACATGTACGGACTTAGTTGTTAGTACATATCTATACCTTATGAGTTTCTTTACCTTTCTTACTGGACCGGTTAGCTCAGTATCTTCGTCTTTTACGACTTTTTGTCGTACTCACTGCTTTTCTTTTAAACTTCGACGTAGGTCCAAGTTTACTACTTTCTGCTTTTACACCGTTATGGTATATTTCTTGCTTTTTTTTTGTTCAGTACACAGGCTATGACTTCAGTTCAGCCTTGGAGATGTACGCATTTGTCTACTTCATTTAATTTGTCTTGCACAAAATCTCAGATTGTCAGCCATAATTACAATCTTGGTCATCATGACACTCTTAGTCATCATTACCATCTTTTAGATTTGCCTTTGACGTGGGTATCATATGTATATTCATCACTTTTCTCTACATCGTTGCACACTACCATCTTCTAGATTTGCTTATAAGATTTCAACTTTATTGTACATTAGCACACACCGCTAAAACACTTTTATGACCCTGTGTAATTAATGTTTCTAAGTTTGTTTGTACTACTTTCTCTGTTACTCTTTCTGATGAACCGGAGGAAGGTTTGATTATCATCATGCAGGGGCCGGAAGTTTACACAGCCACAGTTGGTAGGTTTACTGTAAAATTAATTGTTGTATATCATAAAGTCCTACCTTTACTAAACATAAATTTTCATTTGTATTATTTTTTCACAGCGTATGCTTATCTCATTATCTGTCTATACTTTACTTTTTTTGGTACTTTACACTTACTCCTATCCCTCTTTTGTTCATCTTTGTTAACTTGACTTAACATAGTGTATCCTTATATGTAGATATTAGTATGCTACCGACCTCAAATCTTTTGTTTGATGTATTTTTTTCAAAAAAAAGAAGAAAATGATCAAATCATTTTTCCCCCCGGGGGTCGGTGTAGTATGTTAAGTCATATTTTAATTAAGGGGAGTTAAGCGGTAAAAGACTTGTATGTACAGGTCGGATTTTTGGTTATCACGCTTGTAAGCCGCTTAGCTGTTAGTTTGTTTTTTAAAAATATGGTACGGAATCTGCTCGAATGTTCGAGATACAGAAAACGGTAAAAGGCGGGTGAACGCTACTCACATCTCAGCTGCGAATTCGCGCTGAGATGATTTGGTACTGAGCGGGTTTTTTAGGGGAGAGAATTTTCGTGACAGTCGATACGGGCAGAGCTCCGAAGATGGATGATTGACCATTTTTCGTCAGTGTGTCCCGGGATAAGATATTTGGTGTGAAAGGAATGTTTGATACTTCCTAATGTATTTCCTAAAGCCATGGATATGCGGCTTATTTATGTACGTTATAGAAGATTTTCAGGCCATGGGTTATGTATTATTTCAGGCCTTGGAGTATGTTGATTAAGGCCATACACATATTATTGTGTACTGCGACATATGCAGATCCCCTTTCTTGAATGGATATTTTTTGGCCATAATGTTTATGATTATGGGCTGCTGTGCTCTACAGCCTTTGTGAATGGATATTTTTGTACCAGTAACTGTATCTCTAAGGATTTACTTACTGATGATCGATGATCCGTTATGAGCAATTATTGATGATTATATATCTTTGGATTGTACGCTCAATTACCTTGGATGTGTGCTTACTTGATATACCTTGATTTGCCGTGACTTGTAGCCTGTGACAGTGTATTATTTATGATGTCATCGTTTGCTGTGGTGTTAATAAACAGTGTAGAACGTTACTAGGAGTTACAACGTTTCCTGACTCCTAGGTGTCGTATGGTGTGAGTGATTGCTATTTAACTCAATCTGTACTACATGACATTCGCGTTTGTTGACACTCACTCTCTCACACATCAGTCGGCCGCCCGTAAGCCCGACACATGCTGATCGCCTATATCAGCGGGAAAAATAATAATAACATTTATCATCCTCTCTTACACATGGTCCGCAACCAGACGATCCGTCAAGGCCTAAAATCTCATCCGCTGCAGACCCAAATAGAACAGTCCCAACTAAGATGGTTTGGCCATGTCTGCAGAATGGGAGAAGATCGGCTACCACGACAAGCATGGGAAACAAAGAGCCAGGGATCCAGACCTCCAGGACGACCCAGAATCCGCTGGGAGGACAACATTAGACAATCTTTGAAGGACCGAGGACTAGAATGGAACCAGGCCAGGAAGAAGACAGCTGATAGAATGGTCTGGCGCTCTCTCTTCCAAACCTCTACACCTCACGGTAGAAGGGGAACGACTAAGTAAGTAAGTATCATCCTCTCTTAAGTTAGTTGCTTATCCTTTACAGGACGTGGCAATCAACCCCAGCTTTTATTGGCTGTTTTTGTGATTTTTCTAGACAATTTTACGTTCAGTAGTTTGCCATTGCTTTCTGAACGGTACGGCGCTTATACCATTGTTAAAAATCCACACAAAGCGATCTGCTACCAAACCGCCAGCAGCAGGTTTCGAACCTGGTATATCTGGATTATGAAACTGCGTTCATATCCATTATCCTCTCTTACACAACCTATATATACAAGGTATATATCACCACAGCAACAGTTATCATTACCTGCATTTATTCTCATTATCTTTGTCTTTTCCCTTTGTATCTTCAGACCCAATTGCTGTGACCTCTCATCGGGTGTTTTCTATTTGTCCTGCATCTGATTACGGTTATGGGACAGAAGAGCTAAGTCATCAGCAAAATCCAGATCATCCAACTGCTTAGTCAGAGTCCACTGGATTCCATTTTTGTTGTGTGTCGTCGATGTTCTCGTAACCCAGTCAATTGCTAGTAAGAAAAGAAATGGAGACAAGAGGCATCCTGTCGCACTCCTGTTCTTATCCCAAACGGTTCTGTAAGCTGTCCTTCATGAAGAACTCTGCATGTCATGTCTTCATATGTTTTCTTTATTAAATTAATGATCTTCAGGGGAACTCCATAATGCCTCATCAATTTCCAAAGTGATTCTCTGTCTACACTGTCAAATGCCTTTTCGTAGTCCACAAATTCAATGTATAGTGGTGAATTCCATTCCAGACTTTGTTCAACTATTATTCTCAAAGTGGCTATCTGGTCTGTACAGGATCTGTTTTGTCGAAAACCTGCTTGTTCATCTCCCAGTTTCTTGTTTATGGACTCTTTTAATCTTTCAAGGATAATCCTGTTTAATACTTTTTCTGGCACTGAAAGTAACATTATTCCTCTATAATTTGTGTACTCTTGTAAATTTCACTTCTTAGGCAACTTAACCAGATATCCATTCTTCCATTCTGCTGGTATCTCTTCCTTTTCCCAGACTTTACCAAGTAATTTATATAACATCTCTGTAGCCGTGTCGATATCTGCTTTGATGTCCTCTGCTAGAATGCCATCAGGTCCAGACGCTTTTCCATCTCTTAGAAGCTTTATGGATTTCTTTATTTCTTCCTTCGCTGGTTTTTCACCGTTAATTTGTAGCTCTTCTTCTGCTGGCTGGATGTCCGGGGGGTTATGTGGAGCTGGTCTATTGAGAAGGTCCTCAAAATATTCTGTCCACCTCTTTATTTGCTCTTGTATATTGCTGAGCAGTTGTTCATTCTTGTCTTTTATGAAGCAACTTGTTTGCTTGTGTTTCCCCGTTAGCTTCTTTGTGCTGTTATACAGTTCTCTCATATTCCCTTTGGCTGCAGCATCTTCTGCCTCTCTTGCCAACTCCTCAATATACTTCATCTTGTCTGTTTTGATACTTCTTTTTACTTTTTTGTTTGCTTCTGTGTACACTTCTTGAGCCTTGGCTTTGGAACTTCTGGTTTTGCTAGTGTTTAAATCTGCTTTCTTCTTTTTCCTGTATTTTATCTTATTGATGGTTTCTGTTGTTATCCATGCTTTTTGTTGTCGTTCCCTTTTCCCCAGTATTTCTCCACATGTCTCATTCCATACCGTTTTGATTTGCTGTCAATATTCTTCTGTATTCTCTGCATCTTCCAGCTGTTGGAGCACTTGGAATTTGTTGGATATTGTGACCGCAAATTTGTCTCTTGTTTCTTGATTTCTTAGATGTCCTACATTAAATTGTTGTCTATAATTTTGCATTGTTGCATATCTCTTGAGTTTCATTTTTACTTTGGCTATCAGAAGGTGGTGATCTGATGCCACATCTGCTCCTCTATATACCTTTACATCCTGCAATGATGATCTAAACTTCTTGTTTATGCATATATGATAAATCTGATTTTCTGTTCTATGGTCTGGTGATATCCATGTTGCCTTGTGTATTCTCTTATGTGGAAACATGCTTCCTCCTATAGCCAGTTGATTTGATGCACAGAAGTTTGAGAATAGTTCCCCATTTTCATTCATTATTCCTAGCCCCTGCTTTCCCATGACTTCTTCAAAGCCGGTGTTGACTGTACCTATCTTTGCATTCATGTCACCCATCAAAATTGTGATGTCTCTTCTTTTTACTTTTTCCATAATTTCCTGTAGTCTAGTATAAAATGCTTCTTTCACAGACTCTTCTTTGTCATTAGTTTGTGCATAACATTGGATGACATTTACATTTATTTTCTTGTTAGCTGTTTTAAAAAGTAGCTGTTATTATTCTGGGTCCAACGGCTTCCCATTCAATGAGTGCTATCTGTGCTTCTTTAGATAACATAAGAGCTACCCCTTCACTGTGGTGTGAACTTTCGTCTTCATGTCCTGAGGACAGCACCAATTCACCTGTGATAAGTTTCTTCCTGTCTACCCCCTTCCACTTTGTTTCACACAGTCCCAGAACCTCGATTTTATATTCCCTCATCTCTGCTGCTACTTGTGCCACTTTCCCTTGTTCGTTTAATGTCCGAACATTCCAGGTGCCAAATCTGGAAGTTCTCCTAAAAGAAAGAAGGTTAGTCAGCAACACAGTCTCCTTTAGGCTTTCTCTGTGTTGCATCATACGCCTCCCTGAGAGAGGACCTTCCCCTGTCTTGGATGGCTGTGTTTTATTTTCTTGTCCATGTTTGTTGAATTTTTTGTGGTTCAAATTTTTTACGGGATGGGGTAACCGGCCCCATGCCCAACCCTCTGTTACGCACGGATCATTATTATTTTTCGTTTGTATAAACATTTTTTGATATGTATGATCATTTTTTGACTGAAGTGTGTATTATGTTTTCTATGGTCAAAGGGACATAATCCGAGTTATCGAAACTACAATTTTTTTAGGAGTTTGCCTTCTCTTGTATAGAGACACGTTCGGTCTATAATTTCTTGAACGAAGCGTGACCACATCTCCTTATTTGGTAGTACCAGTCAACTATGGTAGATGTCTGAAACCTTTCTTAACGCTTCTTTTCATGACCATAAAAGGCGCGACTGTGTAAGACTTTTATCTCGAATGTTCTTAGAATCGTCTTATTGTGAACGGCAACTCAGAGATTGTCGTTCTGCGCATGTCAAAAGCTGGGAGTTCGTTCTGTGTGTTCCGCCCAGTTCGGCAGTTGAGAAATGGTTTAAGAAGCGAGCAGACGCAACTGCGTCTTGTGATTTTCTGAGGGAAATACAGTGTCTTTGTGAGTTAGTTAGCTAACTAGACTATTTCCCAGTATTATTCACGCCTGCCTGGAGGCATATGTTCATGGTTGATTTTCCGAAATAAGGTAATTCCTCTTGTATCGAACTTTATGCTATCATCTAGAGGTTCGTCATTTTGTCGCCTATTTGCTCGCTTGTGTGATTCAAAATGGAGAGGTACTTTGACTAGGATTAAGTCACCGGTATCTGTATACCTGAACTAGTTAAATATATATGGGTCGCTCTAGACCAACAAGACTATTGTCTGTGTTCCAGGATTCGTTATATCAGAGATCACGTCCAAGTCAGATGGTTAGACTTAGGAAGGTTATAAAGGTCGAGCTGACCTGTAATCCATGTATGCTACTCACGTGCAGACAGTAAACGGACTTATTGTATACAACTGATCTGCTAGCATCAGAATGGGAGCATTTATTATTGTTTATGAACATTGAAGATCTGTAGCTGACACTGTTGCAGAAGTTATAGAAATTATTATTATTTATACAGCTTCACGAACTAGAACTCTATGATTTATGAATTTCTGAATCTATTGAACTGTGATGTCTTATGACGCATATATACAACAGCTGTCATTGCTGACTACAGAAATTGTTTTCAATGTGCCATATCATCTTGCTGAACTCGTTAACTATGTTGATGTCATAAGTATCATGACTGTTTTGTGGCGTGCAATAAATGAAAGAAACTTATACAACGAAGTTACCCTTTCTATGACTCTACACGTCATGTTGCCTGTGTGATAACCCTGTGAACTGTTCCACTACCACATACACAGCAACATCCTAAATCAGAGAAGACACCTACATCTTGCACTTTAATACCAGGTGTCGATAAGGGTGGCAAGTTACCACTTCAGCACAAATCCACCCTTATCATTTTTGGTGGCCAGAGCTGGTTCTATCATCTGATATTTTGGCGCACCATATCATTTTTGGTGGCCATAGGTCGGTTCACTCTGATTCCAGCTATCAAGGGGGTCAGCAAACCCAGACATCATCATCATACTAGATACAACTACAGCATCAACTACCACCTTACAAGAAATTTTATTGAAAGTATCCGGATTTTCTGACAGTTGCTGATTTTGAAACTACCCGGCGCTGCTCGGCAATATTGAAGTTTATGTAAAATTAGAAGGACAAGTACCGAGCGAATGGATTTCCTGATCTGGTGAAAAGAAGGACAAGTGCCGTAACAACTGTTCCGGTCTCAGGGGTACTGTTGCGGGTTTCAGAAGGTCAAGTGCCGGTTAAATCAATTTAGAAGATTCAGAAGGTCAAGTGCCGTAACAACTGTTGCAGTATTAGAAGCTCTTTTCCTTCGTCATGGCTGTTTATGGGAGCAGAAGTTAATCAACGTTGGATCATTATCCTCAGAATGCTGATTACATCCTGTTCTGCACCGTGCTGACGCTGGATTTATAGAAGTTAAGTGGCCTGTTTTGTTTGTGAACTGTGCCCTTATGTTCTAACTGAGCCTTCTGTACTTTCACACTTTCTCCTATTGTTTTCATGATACATGTTTATATGTTATATGTTATTTGTTATTTGTATATTTATATGTTTATATTTCAGCGGGTTTTCTCGGTTGGGCGGAGTCTTGCAGTAGAAGATACCACGTCACAGAGGTTCTACTGTTAGCGTTTTCGTTAGGGACTGTGCGAATTTCCTACAGTGAAATTTGCTAGCGACAATCGTTGCTATATCTGTTTAGTTGTGACGAGTTGTGCTTTATTTTTGTTTCTTGTATATATATATATTATTTTTTCTTTTCTCTCTTTCTTTGTGTTTTTTAGTTTCGATTTCGATTGTTTGTATTTGTAGGTCTCCCCTTTGCTATTATTCAGTTCTTTACGTATATTTTTGTGTATACACTGTAGCGTCATTTGTTAGTCATATCTTCGCATATTTCTTTTTAGTTTTGCTGTTTGTGTATTTGACTTATGCGAATGTTTTCGTATTGTTTGATCTTTGTTGTTGTTTACATTGACTTTGATCTTTGTTGATTGTTTACATTGACTCTGATCTTTGTTATTGTTTACATTGACTCTGATCTTTGTTGTTGTTTACATTGACTCTGATCTTTGTTGTTGTTTACATTGACTTTGATCTTTGTTATTGTTTACATTGTTGGTGACCTTTGTTATTGTTTACATTGTCTTGTTATTGTTTACATAGTTCTTGCATAGTTAGCTTTCACTATTGTTAATATATGCTCATGCACTATTGGTCTATAGTGCACTTATCATAACAAACTGGTGTTTTTTGCTTATGCACTATTGTAGTGCAGTTATGATAAATAACTGATGGTTATGCACTGATTTGGGTAGTGCACTGTTAATTAAGAGGTGACTTGTGATATTATTATACATTTGATAATACAAGTTGGTGTCAACTCCTGTTTCCCACAGAGATTGGGTTCAACATAGAGATTATACAAGCACTTTATTAAGTCTTGTTGCTATTTAACATTGAAAAATAAGATAATTAATTATTTCAGGTTCTGTACTCACATTTTAGACATCATGTCTACATTTGAGTACTTTATTGAGCAGGGTAAAGCCCTTGGGAAGACAGGTGATAAATTAGAAGAATTTGCGACTGTTCAATATGCCAAGGCATTGAAGTCGGAAGAAAAGAAAATGAAAGAACAAACTGAACAAAAGAGAATAGAGGCTGAAATAGAACAAAAAAAACTGCAGATGCAGGTGGAGGAAAAAAGATTTCAAATGGAAATGGAAAAACAAAAAAGAGAAGCAGAATTTCAGGAGAAGAGGCTTCAGGCTGAAGCTGAAAATAAGAGACTTGAAAAAGAAGCTGAAAATAAGAGACTTGAAAAAGAAGCTGAAAATAAGAGACTTGAAAAAGAAGCTGAAAATAAGAGACTTGAAAAAGAAGCTGAAAATAAGAGACTTGAAATAGAGGCTGAAGAAAAAAAGTTACAGGCGGAAGAAAGAAGGTTACAAAGAGAGGCTGATGAGAGAAAAGCAAAAATGGAACATGATGAAAAAGTCTTAGCTTTAGAGTTAGAGAAGTTAAAGTTATTGAACACTGGTAATGCTAATGATGCAAATAAGGTGTCAAATAAGACTAATGCTAAGGATTTCAAGCTTAATCTACCAGCATTTAATCCCTCAATCGATGATATATACATTTTATCTAGATAGATTTGAAAGTGCATGTAATGTGCATAATATAGATAAAACATTATATGTGTATCATCTGTCCAAGATACTTAGAGGTGATGCTTTGACTTTGTTGAGTATGGTAGATGTGCCTGACAAAAACAACTATGAGGTTGTCAGGGCGGCATTGTTAAAGAAGTACCAACTTAACGAGGACGGATATCGTCTTAAATTTAAAACCATGTTACCAGAAACTGGAGTTGAATTCTCTGAATTCATCTCAGGCATCCGTCTTACTTTTTTACGATGGGTTGAGTTGTCTAAGACAGAAAATACATTTGAAGCTCTTATGGATTTACTACTTAGAGATAAGGTTATGTCTTCTGTTAATGAAGCTTTTCTATCTTTTCTTCATGAGCGTAAGCCTAAAAACATAAAAGAAATGGAAGAATACTGTAGCCAGTATGTTACTGCGCATCCGCACATAACCATTAGTAACTCTAAGGTGAAAGAAGGTCTGCCAGTTGCTTCGGCAGCACCTTATGGCCCAAATTTTATGCGTAAATTTCAGGGTAGCCAGAAAAATTTCAATAAAAAGAGTAATCGTAATTATGCCCAGAACCATAGTGATCAATTCCAGGGTGATTCTTCTTCCCAGAACTGGAGACAACCGAATACTACACGTTATTCTACTCCGGTTAACTTTAGAAATTTTCACAAAGGTAATCGGTATAGAGGGAAATATTTTATGCAGAGACCTCAATACCAAGATAATAGAGGTTCTCAACAGCATAGAGATAGTAATGACAGTTATGGAAACTGGAACTCAAACCAGGATAAAAATTACAGTAGGGACTTTAATGATAATTGCAGAGGCAATAATGGTCGCGGTAGATCGCAACATAAGAGAAAAAGATATCAACAGACAAACTCTGTTCAACAAGAATCTCAGGGAGCAGATAAACAGGTTAATAATGATAAAGACCATAATGCTATCGGATGCTCATCTTTTGATTTTGGTAGGGCAAATAAATGTATCCAATGCAGTACTTTATTTGATCCGAAAACCGTTAGTACTCTAAGCTGTGGTCATCCTTTGCCCGCTCTTCCTGCTAATGTTGCTCATGATGGGAGAGGTTCTCTTATATTACATAAGGGGCTAGTAAATAGTAATCCAGTCTCAGTGTTGTTTGATTCTGGATGTACTACTGTCGGCGTTAGGCAATCTCTTGTAGATCCATCCTGTGCTACAGGAAAAGTCATCAAATGTGTCACATTTGGTGGCACGTTAGAAAAGTATCCTACTGCTATAATACACATTGCTACTCCTTTCTTCACGGGAGAGGTCCACGCGTGTCTACTTCCAAACCCTATTGCGGACCTTATTATTGGTCGTATTCACGGAGTTAGGGAATGTACCCCACAGCAGATTGCTGTTTGGGAAGAGCAAAACATTGAAGCTACCAATGCGGTGGTCACAAGAGCACATGCTCTGGATCCACCTCAAACTTCATTAACTAATAATGATGAAGTAAATGACCAAGATAGTCACTTGACTATTACACGTGACTCATTTATCAAATTGCAAGAAGAAGATCCTTCTTTACAAAAATTCTTCATTCTAGCAAAAAAAGGTGATCCTAATCAGAACACTAATAGGAAATCTTGGATTTCTATGAAGAACGGCGTACTTGTACGTATGGTACAAGACTCGACTACGTCCACTCATTCACAAATTCTTGTGCCTAAGAGCATGAGATTGCAAATATTGCAACATGCTCATGACTCGCAATGTGCTGGACATATGGGTTTTTCCCGTACAAAGTCGAGGGTTCTTGCGGCTTTCTTTTGGCCATTTGTGAGCAAGGACATACGAATGTACTGTCGCTCTTGCAAAGTATGTCAGGAGGTCAAATCTAAAGGACCACGACATGCTGCGCCTATCCAGGCTGCTGACATTCCTATTCGCCCTTTTCAAAAAATGGCAATAGATATTATCGGTCCTTTTAGAATTAAGTCGGCTAGAGGACATCAATTTATCCTTACATGTGTCGATATGTGCACACGTTGGCCAGAGGCAATACCTCTCAAGAGCATCTCAACTGCTGATATCGCAGACGCTCTTTGGCTGATATTTTCTCGCTTGGGTTTTCCCGGAGAAATATTGTCAGACCATGGCACTCAACTTATATCAGACACTATGTCACAGGTAATGTCTATGCTACACATTAAAAGGTCTCTCAGCAGTATCTATCACCCAATGTCTAATGGGTTGGTCGAACGTTTAAATAGGACTCTGAAAACTTTACTTGGTAAAATAACTGAGGATCATCCTCAGGATTGGGACAGGGTCTTACCCGCGGCTCTCTTTGCGTATAGAGAGGTCCCCAATGAACATACGGGGTTTTCCCCTTTTGAACTTGTCTTTGGCGCGCAACCGCGCGGCCCTATGTCTTTACTTCACGATCTAATCACTGCCGATAATATTAGCGATGAGACTCAATCTTCTTATGAGTACGTCATTGCTCTTAGGCAAAAGATCATCGAGGCATGCAAACTAGCAACTTCGTCTTCAGAATTTGCTAAAGAAAAGGCAAGGCAGTTTGCAAATAAGAATAGATGTCTACGACAACTTTGTCCAGGTGACAAAGCTCTCGTTCTACTTCCTTCAAGGGAGAACAGACTTCTAATTGCATGGAAAGGTCCATATGCAATAGTCTCCAAAATTTCTGATGTCGACTATGTTGTCGATATTGATGGAAAGCATAAAACTTTCCACATAAATATGCTCACAGAATTTTATGAAAGACCTGACTATTTGCAGCCTATTTTCCAGGCTACGGACAATTCACAAGCAACTCATGGTCAGTACTCATCTCTGTCAGTTATACAGGATGAGGAAACTACTTTTTCTGATGTCAATCTTCCTCTTTCTATGGTCCCACTTTATTCTACGGAATCTTGGAAAAACGTGACCGTTTCTCCAAATCTTTCCGCTGAGGAACATCGACAAGTTTCTTCGATGTTGCAAACATTTCAGGATGTTCTTACAGACATCCCGGGACACACACATGTCATAGAACATGACATTGTGCTAACTGATCACAATCCTATCAGAGTCAGACCATATCCAATACCTATCCATTTCCAGTCTCAAGTCGAAAAAGAGTTGGATGAAATGATACGTTTGGAAATCATTGAACCATCCACTTCAGCATACTCTTCGTCTATGGTTATTGTTCGAAAGAAGGATAATAACATTCGCATTTGCGTAGATTATCGCAAATTGAACCAAGTTACGAAGTTCGATGCTGAACCTATGCCTTCATTAGAAGAGCTACTCAATAAACTTTCTAATTCTAGATTCTTTACCAAACTAGATTTGTCTAAAGGTTATTGGCAAGTCCGCTAACTGAACGTGCCAAACCTTTTACAGCTTTTTCTACACCTAGGGGTTTATTCCAATGGAATTTCATGCCTTTTGGTCTTATGAACGCCCCTGCTACATTCGTACGCATGATGCGGCGAATTCTCGCATATCGTACAGATGTCATAGCATACCTAGATGATATCTGTCTATTCAGTGATTCTTGGGAAGATCATTATTTGGGTTTATACGAATTACTGTCTACTCTTCGCGAGTATAACTTGACTGCAAAACCCTCTAAAGCCTTTATAGGATTTAGCGAGATTTCTTTCCTAGGTCATCGGGTTGGTCATGGTCTTTTAAAGACAGAGGACCACAATGTTTCAAAAATACTTAACATTTCGGTCCCTAAGACGAAGAAACAAGTAAGGAGTCTATTAGGTTTGATTCAATTCTACGGACGATTCATTCCGAATCTGTCCTCCATTATGGCACCGCTTTCTACTTTATTGAAGAAAGGGTCGCCTAATCTGATCCGCTGGTCTAAAGAATGTCAATCCTCATTGGACCAGGTTAAAGCCCTATTTTCATCTCCACCTATTCTTAAGTTACCTACTATTGAGAAGACTTTTGTTCTTCGAAGTGACGCCTCGTCAACAGGGATTGGGGCAGCACTAATGCAGGAGTATTCTGATACTTTGCATCCGGTGATGTATATCTCTAGGAAATTAAACGCTGCAGAAAAGAATTACTCGGTTTTAGACCGTGAGTTATTGGCTATGGTATGGTCTATTCTGAAGTTACAAAGATTTCTTCTAGGCGCACATTTCATTGTGGAAACCGACCAGAAAGCGCTTACTGCTATTCAGAGCAAAAACTTGAAGAGCTCGAGGTCCACTCGTTATGCCATAGCTCTTCAACCATTTCATTTCTCGGTTCGAGCTATCCGTGGTTCGGATAATGTAATGGCAGACATTCTGTCCAGATGTCCACACGATTCCACATGATTCTTCTGTCATATATATATATTTCCTGATATACAGTCCAATGTTATAATGACATGTTAGTAGATTTTGTCTCACTTTTTTTTTTTTTTTGAGGGAAATTTATAACATTGTACCATGTAATTATCTAAGAAGGCTTAGTTAGTGATATACGGGCCAAAAGATCACTCGGCCACATTTAAATAAATTATTTTCAGGATTGTATTAAGAAATTTACCAGTTGTCTTTAAGATTTGTGTTATTGATATTTTCGCAGCACATCATTGAAGTCTGCGAGTTTATGTCCATTGTGGAACTTTGAGGATATCAAGTCCTGTCCTACATTGGGAGCGGATGATGTCCACATCTTCTTCTATTGAATGTTTTATGTCAACGAAGATCAACACATGTATTACTTATTAATTACTGTTACTTTATATAATGTAATAATATAGTGCGGTATATTAGTAAATTACACCGCTATTTGCAACACATTGTATGATAACACATAATATATTTAATTTCATATATTGGTATGAGAATAATTTGATTGTCATTATGTTGTTGCCATCATTGTGGCGTGTGTTGGTGGCACCTTCCTGGAATATATCAGCGTATACTTAGATAAATTTTTTCTCTAAGGATCTGAGATATGATCTCAGTGTCGCTCCATGCGTTGAGCTAATTTGTTAGGAATATATCCACGCATCATACGTGCGTTAGGAGCCTAGATTTTTTCCGGCTCCAGGATTTAAAAAAAAAAAATGTTTCATTTTTTTTTTTCCAGGGAGGGTGCGGTAATGTTACGCACGGATCATTATTATTTTTCGTTTGTATAAACATTTTTTGATATGTATGATCATTTTTTGACTGAAGTGTGTATTATGTTTTCTATGGTCAAAGGGACATAATCCGAGTTATCGAAACTACAATTTTTTAGGAGTTTGCCTTCTCTTGTATAGAGACACGTTCGGTCTATAATTTCTTGAACGAAGCGTGACCACATCTCCTTATTTGGTAGTACCAGTCAACTATGGTAGATGTCTGAAACCTTTCTTAACGCTTCTTTTCATGACCATAAAAGGCGCGACTGTGTAAGACTTTTATCTCGAATGTTCTTAGAATCGTCTTATTGTGAACGGCAACTCAGAGATTGTCGTTCTGCGCATGTCAAAAGCTGGGAGTTCGTTCTGTGTGTTCCGCCCAGTTCGGCAGTTGAGAAATGGTTTAAGAAGCGAGCAGACGCAACTGCGTCTTGTGATTTTCTGAGGGAAATACAGTGTCTTTGTGAGTTAGTTAGCTAACTAGACTATTTCCCAGTATTATTCACGCCTGCCTGGAGGCATATGTTCATGGTTGATTTTCCGAAATAAGGTAATTCCTCTTGTATCGAACTTTATGCTATCATCTAGAGGTTCGTCATTTTGTCGCCTATTTGCTCGCCTGTGTGATTCAAAATGGAGAGGTACTTTGACTAGGATTAAGTCACCGGTATCTGTATACCTGAACTAGTTAAATATATATGGGTCGCTCTAGACCAACAAGACTATTGTCTGTGTTCCAGGATTCGTTATATCAGAGATCACGTCCAAGTCAGATGGTTAGACTTAGGAACATTATAAAGGTCGAGCTGACCTGTAGCCCATGTATGCTATTCACGTGCAGACAGTAAACGGACTTATTGTATACAACTGATCTGCTAGCATCAGAATGGGAGCATTTATTATTGTTTATGAACATTGAAGATCTGTAGCTGACACTGTTGCAGAAGTTATAGAAATTATTATTATTTATACAGCTTCACGAACTAGAACTCTATGATTTATGAATTTCTGAATCTATTGAACTGTGATGTCTTATGACGCATATATACAACAGCTGTCATTGCTGACTACAGAAATTGTTTTCAATGTGCCATATCATCTTGCTGAACTCGTTAACTATGTTGATGTCATAAGTATCATGACTGTTTTGTGGCGTGCAATAAATGAAAGAAACTTATACAACGAAGTTACCCTTTCTATGACTCTACACGTCATGTTGCCTGTGTGATAACCCTGTGAACTGTTCCACTACCACATACACAGCAACATCCTAAATCAGAGAAGACACCTACATCTTGCACTTTAATACCAGGTGTCGATAAGGGTGGCAAGTTACCACTTCAGCACAAATCCACCCTTATCACCCTCCTTAGTCGCTTTCTACGACATGCGTGGCAGGGAACAGTGTTACTATTCTTTGCTCCCCTTTCGGGTCCAGGTAACACACGGGTGATATATAGTTATAGACATACATAAATAATTACAGACAGAGAAAGGGACAATAGATAGATATAGACAGAAATACAGACAGAGACGATATATAGATAGACAGAAATACAGACAGAGACGATATATAGATAGACAGAAATACAGACAGAGACAGATACGATATATAGATAGACAGAAATACAGACAGAGACAGAGACGATATATAGACAGACAGAAATACAGACAGAGAAGATATATAGATAGACAGAAATACAGACAGAGATAGAGACGATATATAGATAGACGGAAATGCAGACAGAGACGATATATAGATAGACAGAAATACAGACAGAGACAGAGACGATATATAGATAGACAGAAAAACAGACAGAGACAGAGACGATATATAGATAGACAGAAATACAGACAGAGACAGAGACGATATATAGATAGACAGAAATACAGGCAGAGACAGAGACGATATATAGATAGACAGAAATACAGACATAGACAGAGACGATATATAGATAGACAGAAATACAGACAGAGAAAGAGATAATAGATATTGACAGAAAAATAGACAGAGAAAGAGGCGATATACACATATAGACAGATAAACAGGCAGACAGTTTAGGACCGTGAAAGTGTGAATTCCTTTGAGCTCAATTTCGTACAACGCTTATTTTGTGACATCTGAAATCCGCTCTGAGCTGTAAAATTCCCCGTCTGAACAATCACAAGAATCGGATTTAGAACATCGTTCATCAGCTTGACGACTACACTTTGGTCACACGGCAAGAAATATTTGCATTTTGGGCACCGTTGGACTGTATTTGTCAGAGCTGAGCATTTTGTTGTTTAACCGTGTCAGAGAGGTTCTGTACCGTCTTAACTGTCCATGAGGTATCACAGCTTGTGTGTACACAGCCTTGTTCCAACTAGATTTGGTTTGTACAACAGAGATGTATAATAGTAGTTCTAAAACATTGCGAAAGCGGATAATGCATAAGCGGGGCAAAAGATCCTTGTCACCGCACCTGCCATAGTTATTCGTACTTGTTTTCCTGGTTTGTTTCCATTGACGTGCCTTTTTTAAACATCGTGGCGTTTTTGAACGTTTCATGCAAGATGACGTAAATTCTCCTACACATTTCCTCACTCCATCTTTCCATCTTTCTCTCGGTCTCGCCATTGATAATGGAACTTATGTTTTGGAGCAATCACTTCACGAACATTGTATGACAAGATCACCAACGTGGAGCTGATGAAAAGTGCCAATGGAGCAAATGGTGAGTAGAAGACACCTAAACGCTTCGGCATTAGAAGACTCAAAAAACATAGTTAATGATGAATAATTCGCGGATCGAATTTGTGCAGGAGAATATAAATGCTTGGTACATGCTTCCTGCCAGGGGACCTGCTTAAAGGGTGACTCAATAAGGATGGCAAAGGAAAATGATGATGATGAGTTAGCGGATCGGATTTACGTGAGAGGCGTGATCGCATACGTGTGGCGGTACATCCTGTCACGGGTGGCCTTCCCTTTGCTCTGCAGTGATGGTTCAGCAATGGCCAAAACCTAGAGTATCTAATGTGGGTCTTCAAATGTGTCTTCCTTCGCACAAGATTACTCTTGGCAGAGATGTAGCTAGAAGTCAAGTACAATGCTGAATGTGCCTTTGCTATGGCTCCCCAACCACTTCCTTTCATATGTTTTAGCATGTTAATAAGTTCTACTAATAAGTCAATTTTTTTTTCTCACTTTTATTTGTATTTCTTTTCAATTGAATTTAAAAATGCAGGTTTACTTTTAAGTTTCAAAGTTGCCCAGATACTTCGATCTGTCACTTAAAATATTGGAATACTTTGTTCGAACCTTCTCTCTGGCTCTGGTGAATTGCTAGCTTGACATGGCGATGCAGTCTGATTTGTGACTACCATTTCGCTAGATTATATTGCCATTTCTCAGTTCAAATGCCTGATTGTACTTCCGACGAATTTGCCAATGAAAGTTAAAGTCTATTCCGGCTCTCAAATCAAGCCAATGGTAAGACCTTTAGAACTAAATGGGTTGGGGTGTTAAATCATAATATCTCCCGCATGTTTTAAAATATCAAATTTTAACATTCCAACGCGTGACCTCTTTCTAATAAAGCAGTAATACTTCCGATTGCATCTTTATGCAAACTCACAAACAAATATGTGAACTTATTTCCTGTCTCGATGCTTTCCCATTACATTGTCTCCTCAGACAGATTATCAGTAATATTGATACAAAGATGATCCAGCGAAAACGATTATCTAATTATCACCTGTGTCTTCGCACACCCCAGACGGCTTTCTCAGACAGACAGACCGCGAATCCAGGTGGTCACTTTCTGTTACGGTAGTTTTATTGATATCGTCTGCTAGAATTGGCAGTGCGCATTTTTGGGGTCAATAGAATTAATATAAATTGATTTTTATACTTCACGGATTAGTGAACGCGAAATACACGGTCAAATTATGACGTGTTAGCGTCGATAAGGTCACGCTTCGTGACTTAGTTACTGGACCCTTGTTACGTTGTCCGTCAAGCCGTGAAGTCGTGTTTTTACCTCCTTCCAAGGTTGATAGGCTTTGCTAATAGCCATATTTATGTAAAGTGATACCAGGACTCAGGGTCAGTCCAGATAATAGTATATACAAGTGAATTCATAAGGTTAGTGATTAACCTGCGTTACGGAAGGATGTTTGATAAGTAATTTGATTATTTTCGTCAAGACTCATGCGCTCACTTCTGGCTGTCTGAATCCCAGCAGCACATGTATATAGCCATGATGTTCTGCTGACATGAATTCATTATGACACGGACGGATAAGAATATATATGCAAGTAAATTCTAATGAACTGTATGTGAATGTTATACCTACGTGAAATGTTTTCGTGTGTGAACTGTTTAATAAATCATGGACTCCAAGTTGAAGACTTATCCACATCGATACGTTACGGCTGTTGTTGCATTGACAATGTTGATTATTATTGTAGTGAAGAACTCTTCCGATGAGAAGATATATAAATTAATAATGAGCTCCGAAAGGAACCAATGTCTTCTTGGAAATTCAACACATAATGAGTCGATATAACGTTTGACCCTCATTTGAAGATTATAAACGAACGAAGCACGCATTCGCGATTCAACAAAATACAGAACCAGCCTCACCTTATCAGCCCTACCTATGCTACCTTATCAGCTGGTGGCCAGATTTGGTCGTGGAATTATAATCTAATCGTCAAAATTATCAAAGAATACCGAGTTCAGATGAAAAATTCCCTTCGAGCGAAAATGGACACTTTTTGCGTGTACACCTATGACGTCAGACGCCCTTAGCAACAGTACAAATCTTCAGTATCAATGGCAGCCACATCTCAACGTCGTTGAAGAAATGAATTTTGGAATGCTCAATTACCATTGAAAACTAGATTCAACCAGCATTATCAGGCAATATGAGCTCTTCAGTCTGTTGGCGAAGCAGGCACTGTACGAATTTATCTAGGCTAAAAGCTAAGTAATTGTTTTCGCTTTTACGCTGTCATGTCCTCTTTGCTATTTCGCCGACATGTCTTTTGCAAATCATTGTTTCATGTTGATTGTGATTTTCATATGTATTATGTTGTATTATACATGTCAGTGGGAGGTTGGCGAGGCGGATCGAAACTGAATTTATGTCTTCTTTTTAGAACAACCGATTCAGTTTTGATTGTTCAGTAGGGCCTTCAAATAATCGCATTTGGCGAAGAACACCATTGATGACTATGCCAATGGGTTGTTTGTTCCCAGTTGCTACTATTTGACATTACATGTTAGGTGTCCAGTTTCTGTGAATAACTGGTGTATTTTATTGTATTCAGTTTCATTTTTATTGAGTTCTGTATTATTGTTTGTAATCTATCCCGTCAATTCTGATATTTCTATCAATTATTTCATAGATTTTGTATTGACCGTTATGAGTCCATTGTGACGTCACTGATTTTTGAGTACATGTTTCACCTTGACTTAGTTCAATCCTTGACCAACTTAGTGTACTTCCGATTTTTTCTTCTTAGTTTATAGATTCATTTATTGTCTGAAATTGTCAGTTTGTGATGTGCTAATGTTCTGTACAGTTTAGTTTATTGTTTGTTTTAGTTATTCATTTCATATATTAATGATATAATAATGTTATAAATTTATTATTAATAGAATAATACAATAATTTGATTAATTTTTACCAAATCATTTGATGACTTAGGTGATGTCATCTAGTTGCAGTAGTAGTCCAATATACTATTGAAGCACAATAGCATAATATATAGTGATAAATAACTTTGATTTATGGTTTGCCTTGAATAGGATAAACATATTAAATATTAATTAGTACATTTTCATAATACTACAGTGTTGACTTAGCACATATAATTGATTAAATAACATAATTATGGAGGGATAATACCCAAAATTATTAAATATTGATATTAGGTGTATGATATAAATTCAGCATCTTAAATAAATAAATAGCATAACTATTTATGATGTATATTAGTAGGTACATATAATATTATTACAAAATATTATATAGTTGTGGAACTTACAAATAACAATACAAAGATATTATAATTGTTTATATTGAGTATTCATACATTGAGTAAGTACAAATAATTGCATAAATTCTATTAGTGATTACGATAGACTAGTAATTACTTACAAAATCAATGTCAAGATGCTTACCTTAGACCATTTTATTAAAAACGGGAAAGATTTTGGAAAAAAAGGAGGTAAAAACACGACTTCACGGCTTGACGGACAACGTAACAAGGGTCCAGTAACTAAGTCACGAAGCGTGACCTTATCGACGCTAACACGTCATAATTTGACCTTGTATTTCGCGTTCACTAATCCGTGAAGTATAAAAATCAATTTATATTAATTCTATTGACCCCAAAAATGCGCACTGCCAATTCTAGCAGACGATATCAATAAAACTACCGTAACAATTCCTGTACCTGTATTACAACCTATGGAATCGTGGCGGGATGTAACCATTTCTTCGTCGGTTACACCGCAACAGCATCATCAGATTGCTGATCTCTTACAATCATTTCCAGATGTGCTGACAGACGTACCTTGTCGCACATCAGTGATTACTCACGACATTACTCTTAAAGATGATACACCAATTCGTGTACATCCCTATTCTGCCCACTACACTTTCTCAGCAAAACAACTCAGGAATTTGAGCAGATGTTGTCGTTAGGTATTATCGAGACTAGTACCTCACCATTTTCGTCACCTTTAGTCATTGTCCGAAAGAAGGACAACAACATTCGCTTATGCGTTGACTATAGGAAGCTAAATGCTCAGACCATAGCTGACAGTGAACCACATCCCATTATTGACGACTTACTTTCTCGTCTGTCCAATGCAACACTTTTCACTAAGATAGATCTAACTAAAGGTTATTGGCAGATACCACTAACCGAAAAGGCCAAATATTACACAGCGTTTTCCACTCCACTAGGTCTTTACCAGTGGAATGTGATGCCTTTTGGGCTTATGAACGCTCCTGCTACCTTTATTCGCATGATGCGAACAATTGTATCAGGTAGACCAGACATCATTACATACCGTGACGACATATGTTTATCTAGTTCATCATTTGAGGAACATTTTTCGGGGCTTAGATGTGTTTTGGAGATATTAAGAGAAAACCATTTAACCGCTAAACCTACGAAAATACAAATAGCATTTCAGGAGATAACCTTCCTGGGACATATTATTGGGGCTGGACGTATTCAAACTGTTCCCAGTACGGTATCTAAAATTTTAAAGTTATCGGTTCCTCAAACGAAGAAACAGGTTAGGAGTGTATTAGGTCTAGTCCAATACTACAGTAGATTCGTACCCAACTTATCATCCATCACGGCTGTCTTGTCATCATTGTTAAAAAAAAAGACATGCCGTTGAAGGTAATTTGGACTGACGAATGCGACAAAATTTTTCGCATGATACTAACCATCTTCTCAAATCCACCAATTTTGAGATTACCAGATACTTCTAAAAAGTTCTTTCTCCGTACAGATGCCAGTAATTACGGTATCGGAGCTTGTTTGCTTCAATATCACGACGATATACTTCATCCGACGATGTACATCTCAAGAAAACTGAAGTTACCTGAAACAAAATATTCCACTGTCGACAAGGAGTTGCTGGCAGTTGTGTGGGCAATTACTAAACTCGAAAAATGTTTGTTGGGAGCACCTTTCGTGATCCAAACGGATCAGAAGGCGGTGGCATCATTACATCGCTCTAACCACAAAAGCCACAAACTTGCCAGATTTTCGATTTTATTGCAACCTTATGACTTTGTCATCGAAGCCATACCGGGACAAGAAAACATATTAGCGGATGCACTTTCGAGACACCCTACTGAAGTCTAATAGTAATTGTCCACAAGTTAAAAGATTGAAGACTGAACAAGATTGACTCTGGAACTCTCACTTATTCCTGCGCTACGAAATTGATATGAACCACCTCCATACGGAAAAACACTTCGAATAATTTGCAGGGAATCAATCAATAAGTACAATCTCCGAAAGACATTGTTTGTGACATATTTCAATGATTCGTTTTAACGTTTGGACTTTGGTTAGTGTCCAATTGTGTTACAACTCGTTACGAGATAGTCGGGGAAAATATCTGAATCCATGCTGCAAAAGTTTAAATCCATTCAAGAACATAACATATTTGAACAGTATGACATTTTTTCTCCAATTGAACTTTCCATAAAGTCTCAAAGGACATAACGACGGCTGGATCTTCACATCCGACATTATTAAGTTTAATAGTTATTAAATTAATAAAGAATATAATAAAATTGAAGTGTGATAAATAAAAAAATGAAATATGTCAAAAGAAAGAAAAGATGAAAAAAAATAAAAATAATATCACACAAGCGAATACTCTAAATATTTTATTTATGAATGTGATAGCTGTTATATGCATTTAGTTAAGATGTTCACATGAAATATATGAATATTTTTTTCTTTTAACTCATTAATTTAATTATTTAGTAATTACTCGACACTCATAATTAAGTTTAAACACACATAACTAAATTAATTTAAACTTTATCTTTTTCTTTACTTTACTTGTCCTTACTTCTCATATCTTTTGTTATGACACTATCTCTCAGGTTATTTAATTAGATGTTAATTAATTAATACCCTACATACTTATTATGATTAATTAGTTTAATTTTAATTAGTTAGAATAATTTTCTTTACATAACACTTCATTATTCACTCACAACAGTCTTTAAGTTCAGTAGATAATTATTTAGCGACAGTTGACACCCCTTTGTTTAATTTAATAATGTTATATGACTGATATTTTATCGACATGACCACGACACTGTTCTAGACAGAACATCGTAGGCCATATGTCGGGTTTTTGTTAAATTTTTCATATGTTTGAGTAAGATAGTTCAAAAAAATCTATCCAATAGATTTTTTCCCCCGGCTAGCAGGGAATTGTTACGGTAGTTTTATTGATATCGTCTGCTAGAATTGGCAGTGCGCATTTTTGGGGTCAATAGAATTAATATAAATTGATTTTTATACTTCACGGATTAGTGAACGCGAAATACACGGTCAAATTATGACGTGTTAGCGTCGAAAAGGTCACGCTTCGTGACTTAGTTACTGGACCCTTGTTACGTTGTCCGTCAAGCCGTGAAGTCGTGTTTTTACCTCCTTCCAAGGTTGATAGGCTTTGCTAATAGCCATATTTATGTAAAGTGATACCAGGACTCAGGGTCAGTCCAGATACTAGTATATACAAGTGAATTCATAAGGTTAGTGATTAACCTGCGTTACGGAAGGATGTTTGATAAGTAATTTGATTATTTTCGTCACGACTCATGCGCTCACTTCTCGCTGTCTGAATCCCAGCAGCACATGTATATAGCCATGATGTTCTGCTGACATGAATTCATTATGACACGGACAGATAAGAATATATATGCAAGTAAATTCTAATGAACTGTATGTGAATGTTATACCTACGTGAAATGTCTTCGTGTGTGAACTGTTTAATAAATCATGGACTCCAAGTTGAAGACTTATCCACATCGAAACGTTACGGCTGTTGTTGCATTGACAATGTTGATTATTATTGTAGTGAAGAACTCTTCCGATGAGAAGATATATAAATTAATAATGAGCTCCGAAAGGAACCAATGTCTTCTTGGACATTCAACACATAATGAGTCCATATAACGTTTGACTCTCATTTGAAGATTATAAACGAACGAAGCACGCATTCGCGATTCAACAAAATACAGAACCAGCCTCACCTTATCAGCCCTACCTATGCTACCTTATCACTTTCCTGTTTTTCGCTGGCCCTGGAAATGAGTTACGTCAAAGTCGCTATTCCTCTTCATGTTTACTGTCTGCATCAAAGGTGGCTAGACAACTTAGATGATAAACGTATTATCCGCTGACCTGTCTAATTAACCTTGTCATACGAAGATTCACCGGGTGAAACGTAAACAAGTCTGGGAGCGATTAGAGCAGAATGTAGGTGCATAAAATATGTCAAAGAATAGGACGATCGGTAAAGAGAATGAAGAAGTGATACAGCCGGATAGGATGAAAGTTATAAAATTGCACAACTGACTTGTTATATATATATATATATATATATATATATATATATATATATATATATATATATATATATATATATATATATATATATATACATATATATATATATGGTATGTTACATTTGCTCTGTTCATAATGTTACAAACATCATGTATATTATTAAAATACAAGGTCAAATTGAAATAAAGATAAAATTGGCATATACAGTGGCACACACTTATTTCTGCCAAAAGTCTACTTTCATTAACACAATAATAACAAGCCAACATGTCACATATACATTCATTCTTAAATAATGACAAGTTAGGCAAAGCTGTGCGATATCCCCCCCCCGCCCCCCTCCCCCTCCCTGAACTTAAAGGTATTAGCTGGAGGAAATCAGCGTCAAACGTGTTCATTTTTTTTCATTATTAAAATACAAAGTCAAATTGGAATGCAGAAAAATTGGCATACACACTCGCACACACCTATTTCTGCCAAAAGTTTACTTTCAATAATACAATAATAAACAAGCCAACATGTCATCTTGAGAGGAGAGAGGGAAAAAAAGAGGAAAGGGGGGGGGAAGGGGGGTATGGAAAGCTGAAAGCGAACTAACAAAATTTTTGAATAGAGAGAGAATGAGATAGTAGGGAGAGGAAAGGGGAGACAGTGGGAAGAAAGGGTCGTATTAAGAATTAAGGCTGCCTTATTAAGGAAGAGGTACCATTTCAGGGGCGATTGATAAGACTTTCTGGCGAAAGATGTGCAGAAATAAACCAGCATTAAAAATACGATAATTAAACTTGGCAAAATTCCTAAAACTCCAAATTTGATTTCTAAATTCTGACAAAATAATCAAAATCTTTGTGTGTGTGCTATTTGCTGTTTTTGGTATTGTTTTTAGCATGATTGCTTTGTAGGATCTGATTTGTTGTGTTTTTTTATAAATCGATGATTTTCTACAGTAGTTTCATTGTGGGTGTGACTGTACTGCATTAAAAAAACAAATGATATTCCGTTTCTGGGATGCTTTTCCTACATAGCTGACATTTTGATATTTGGTTGTGTGACGGTATTGCCTCCCCTGCTTTGCAGTAGTGGTCCAACAGTGGCCAAAACTCAAGAGTAGCTATTATAGGCTTCAATGGAGTCTATCTTTACACAAGATTACTCTTGGCAGAAATGTAGATAGAAGAGTAGTAAAGCTTCTATCACATGGGAGTCTTCACAAGATATTCAGATAAGCGAAAACAATGCTGGCTGTTGCTAAACACGTTAATTCTGTAATCTGCCGACAACTTTTGTGAAGGATTTGATCAATGATTTATTCTAGCTCGTTAAGCCCCCACCGCTGAGTAAATCAGTGGAATTATTATAATAATATAGCTCTGTTTAGAGTGTGTGTTTAGATACTTTGACTGAGACAAACATGTAGTACATTTAAAATGATTGAATCGAAGTTAAATTGGCATAATTACAAATAACAAAATTTAATAATCACTTTAAGTTTAACAGTTTAAAAGAACGGAATAATAGTTAATTAAAAAATGAAGTTTTCATCACTCGGGTCATGGTTTTTGATAAGAGGTTCAAGTGGCAGCATATGGGTTAACTTAGCTGCCAGTAACGATTCTGATCCTCCTCCTCCTGCTGAGTTGGTTTTCTGTACACTGCGTTCACTCGTCTCTGGTCAAGGTTCGTAGGGTGAAGCTCGTTTCCCAAGAAAGTCTAGGAGAGTCTTCAAAGCTGGTCTTCCGTCTTAAAGCGTAACACCTCGTCCCTTCTTGTCCCAGAAACGGTCCCTTTTGCTGGTACCACCAATAACTGGTAATAGAAATAGAAACGAAACGCTCTTCTGGGTATGGCGTTTTCCGAAACATAGTTATGTGCCCCCCCCCCCCCCCTCTTCTATTCTACCATCCCATGTCAGAATTTACCTTCGATGAGAATTAAATGTAATCCCTTGGGATAAAACTTTCTTTACATTTAAACTGAATAGCTTTAGCTTTACAATACATTTAAATGAAAAGGTTAAACGTACAGATATAATATGTTTTACATTTACATCTTCACTGTTTGAAAATTGTTCCCAATATAAATTCATTTATGTTTCCTTTATATTTACACTTGTTGAAAAGTTTGAAACTTCTATTAATTTTAACATTAATATTTTTTTTCGTTTATATTTACACTGGGTGAAAAGCTTTGAAACTATAATTATTGTTCTTAGAATGTACATCATTTCTTTCATCTTTCCCTCCCTGCCCCATAGGGAACCTGGAACTACTTTATGCTTTTAGTTCTCGTTACGAAACTAGCAATAAAGCAATCACCAGCCCGTGCAGTGGTTGTTCATGAATCATCATTCTAGATACTGAAGTTGCCAGCCTCAAGTGACTGACATCCAGTAGCGGGTTTCACACATTAAAATTCACATGGTAATATATATGTATATATATATATATATGTATATATATATATATATATATATATATATATATATATATATATATATATATATATATATATATATGTTAGTTCACATGTTAGTAATGAAACAGCGAATGAAAATTCACTACCTACGCATTTCTTGGCTCACAGACATTTTTGCTCAGAGGACTTTAAAAAAAGGCACTGGTAGCTGCCTTCTTTCACGTGTACTGGGGGTCGTTAATTTTAACTTCAATTCCCTCTGACTCCGTGTCTTTCTTCAGTTTCTTAGTCCGGGTGTTCCTTATTAAAATGTAGAGATTTCCTGTGCTTTGTAAGTCTTATTTGGTTCTCCGATAAAAGGTACGGTTAACAAAAGGAATTATGAATCTAGTCTTCACTCTGGCAAGGTCTGATGTTGTCTTGGCGAGCGTGAAATTTACAGTGAAATAAAACTGAGAAATGATAAGAATATATTCCTATCTTCCCATGCTTTCGTTTGTTATGGAGTTAAATAAACGCTCCAATCATATTCAAACAGGTCGGTTGTGGTACTTTCAAAATATTTCCGACATGGAAAAATTTTGCAAAGGTCACGTCTCCCATATATGGTAATATGATGTCCGATCCCCTGTGTACAAACTTACAGACCGATCGGGGAACTCACATGACAACATGTGTTAGCTGTAATACTTATTACTTTATTAGAAAGTAATGTTGTCATAACAAGTCTGCCCGGAAGCGATTATGTCACCTTTGTCTGCCCACATGTGTCACACAGACAGTAATCTCGTCTTATCAGCGGTTCAGTCTAAACGCGCCGGCGATTATCTTATCTCAGTTGCTCACCGCAAGCTAGGATAAACATTATCTGCAAGGAGTGTCACAAATGTTTAAACATACAAACTACCTGCTTCATAGCCGATAATGAGAAGAAATTGGTACTTTTAAAAGTACACAAATAAAAATCAGTACCACAAACCGTTACGGCCGAAGAGACACAAAGATCGTGAAGAGGTCGTCCATTTCGTCACAGGTTGGATCTGTGGGTTTTTCGTTCTGTTGTGGTGTCATTTTGTTTATTAGTCTAAAAGTGACTTCTCTTGCTTTAGCAGTGATTTGTGGGTTGTGCAAGTTAGCGAAGGTCTCTGTGTAATTTGTTATATCATATTTCTGTCCTTTATTAATTCTTAGATGTAACGGTGGTGCTTGGAATTTAACTGAATGTTTATATATTGCATTTGTTTTCTGGTGAATTAAGTTTTCATGTCCCTGAATGGCTTGTCTGCATGTCTTATAAAATTAGGGCATAGGGCCGAAGTAATGGGGGATTGCATTGTTCAGTGGTCCCAGCTTGGAAAATCTGAGTTCCATGTAATAATGAGCGAGTGTGTGTCGTTCTGTGTGTTTGATGATGCTGCTCATGTGTTTAATTCTGAGTGCCTGGATCTTTGTTTTTATGTCTTGGAGGGCAGTTCCTCCGTGTATCTTTTCCTATATAAGTGTCTTGTGTTTAGTGCAGTGAATTGAAAACGAAAGCTCTGATCTGTTTGTTTAGATCAGTGATAGTCTGTTTTGGGTGGTCGAAAACTGTGGCAATATAAAGTAACTTAGTGAAAATGTATGTATTTACAATTAAACTTCGTCCAAAAATCGTTGTGGTTTTGTATTTGTATCTGTGCAACATGTCTCGTATTTTGGATGTTAGATTTTTCCATGTGTCCCTGTGTGTGCGATTTGGGTGTGAGGGAAAGGTTATGCCATAGAGTTTGTTTGAAGTTGTTTGTTGGTGTTAGCCCAAAGGGAAAGTCTGCTTTGTTCTTCCATTTTCTTATGCCCATTATTGTTTGATTTTTGAACATTTACTTTTGCTCCGCTACCTTTGCTAAAGTCTGTGAATGTGTTGAGGCTAATTTCAATAGACTTCTCGTTTGGTGGGAAAAGGATGGTGTCGTCTGCATAGGCGAGCAACTTTGTTCACCTCTCCCTTGTAAGAAAGTACCCTTACTAGAACTGTCTTTTTAAATGTTCTCTAGTAATGGTTTTAGTGCAAGAACATACTTTTTTTGTCCACAATCATTACATACCTGTTGGGTTCGTTTCTAACGTTCAAGAGTGTTATTTACGCGAATGGTTTTAATAGAACGAAAATGTCATAAATGTTCTTCAACACGAACACCAACAAGTAGTGATGAACTGGTTATTGACTGGCAGCACACAAGGCTGTGATGATTGTACATATATTTTATTGAACGTGACATATACGACGTTGAACAAGACGGTCATATTTACAGTTGCAAAAAGGTCATTACATCAAAATGTTGATCATTGACTTTTCAAGTTTATGAAGATCCTCTACAATTAAGTCCTCTCATTCAAGTGACTAAAGATCGATCACTTCCTTTGCCATAGCATATGTATTGTAGTAACGTCCGTTGACCTTCTCTCAAGGACGTATCCTATGACCAACGGATTAATTCTCACTGAGTAATATTTCTTGTCATACTCGCACTAATTCCAGACTTCCTTCATACAATATTTAGGTAGCATAGATATATAACAATCCAAACAAAGTCATCCACAACAATACGACCAGGTTAGAGTTCTGTATTGACCAACCTCTCTGTATCCATGCCACGACTTTGGCATTTACGAAAATACGGCATATAAACATAAGAAGTATGCAAATCAATTAACTTTGTTTCTTCGTAGGAATCCTCCCCTCTACGGTAATTCAAAAGGGCTAACGACTCCGTCTGTCCATTCTAGGAAGGACATACTGTGATGACTTCCCGCTAGATCAGAACTATGAGCGGCCTTATACATTAATTTACTCAATAAACATTCAATGACATGGGGCGACACTTACATGATACTTCTACTCTTGGCTGCATCATGAACCAGTAGAGATCATACAAAAGTAATGGCTTCTTCCAAACTTGCCAATAAAATATTCCAAGAAATATACCTCGGACATAAACACAGTCCGTACTGCCCCGAACTCACATGACGTCACTATCTCCCAAACTAGGTTACCCGTGCGTCCAAAGCAACTCACACTGCATTGTGCACGTCAGTGCGTGAATCAATCGAACGCTCAAATAATATAACTATATAAAACTGGTGCGTACATTTGGCAGGACCGAAGACTACCCCCTTAGGTAATAAATGTACGTAACAGCTCCCTTATCACCTCCCCTAAAAAAAAAATTAATTCTATTAATTTTTTTTTTTTGAACTTAATACCCGAGAGAGGTGAGTCAAAACTACAACAAGATATATGAAATGCATAAAGTTATACTATATTAAGAAAAGAATATTAAAAGAAATCAATATAACTAAATGATAGTATGCATTAAAGCACACATCCACAATCGACCTACTTTGGAACGATGTGGTAATATTCAAAGTAAAAACAAGTTTGAAAATGAAAAATGAAAAAACCATTAAAAAAAAAAAAAAAAAAGATGATAATAAAATTCAACTAAGTTTTCAAAAAAATTTGAAACATATGATTTCAAAAATGAAAATGAACAGCAACACTGATGATGATCAATGACAAGAGAATCAATAAAACAGAGAAATTGAAAATACAATGTGCAAAAATGAAACAATGCAAAATTAAACACATTAAGAATTAACACACTTAATGTTTTTCTAACACTAGTATGGTTGACTAGTGATCTAAAAGTGAGATATCATAACTAAGACCCGTGAATGTAGGTATTACCTGACAACTAAGAAAGTTAGTTTGTGTGTGATCCATAATCAATTAAATAGATTAAATTGAATTAATCTAATTTATATATTCCTTAATTACTAACAAATAAACAGTTACTAATATTTCTAAGTAATTCCAGTATCACTCATTGTCAATGTTCAGTTGCAACTAGTTAGTAATAGACGCGACGATGTACTGAATGTTCCATACAAGATAAAATATATTCTCGCACACGCCATGTAGTGTAATATGTTCCATAGAATAATGAATGTCTATTTGTCGCTCTTAACAATGTTGCCATATTAATAAAAAGTTACTGTAGTACCAATGTTCCCGTTCTAATAAAACGTTAATATAGTATCAATAACAATGTACAAAGTTATTCATGTTATCGGTGAGGATGTTCCAACATCTGGAAGTGGTTTAGTTTCGACACGTTCACTTGGGCATCTTGATAGACAGTCTGCGAACACATTCTGCACTCCAGGAATAGCTCGTATCTCAAAATGGAACGGTTGAAGCGCTATAGCGTAACGCGCTGACTTTGATGACTTAACGTTCCCTGTATTCAGTGCGGTAAGAGCTTTCTGGTCAGACTCCACCACAAAGTGTGATCCGAGGAGATAACGATCCAGTTTAGTGATTGCCCAGACAAGAGCAAGGAGCTCTTTATCCAGAACGGAATATTTCGTCTCGCTCGGCGTGAGCTTTCTGGATACGTACATAACCGGAAATAAGGTGCCGTTATATTCCTGCATCAAAACTGCAGCAATAGCGTAAGAACTTGCATCACTGCGAAGAACAAAGGTGAGATCTTTGTTAGGCAACCTTAAAAAAGGTGCATTTGAAAAAAAATTGTTTTATATAGTCTAACGCCGTTTGGTGATCCTGCGACCACTTTATTACATTAGATGTGCCTTTCTTCAGTAGAGAAGAAAAGGGTGCAGTTATAGTAGACAAATGAGGGATGAATTTTGAATAGAACTGTATTAGTCCTAAAAGCGACCTAACTTGTTTTTTTGTCTTAGGTGCTGAGATGTTTAAAATTTTAGAGACGTTACTGTCTTCTGTATACATGAAACCATGACCTATGCGGTGACCCAGAAATGAGATGTCATGAAAACCGACAAAAGCCTTTGAAGGTTTCGCTGTTAAGTTATAATCCCGTAAGGTAGAAAGTAAAGATTTTAAACCCTGAATATGTTCATCCCAAGAGTCACTGAAAAGACAGATGTCATCTATATAAGTAATGACATCGGGACGATGAGACAATATGCGGCGCATCATGCGTACAAAGGTAGCTGGCGCATTCATTAACCCGAATGGCATAAAATTCCATTGAAAAAGACCCCGTGGTGTCGAGAAAGCGGTGAATGGCTTTGCTTTAGGAGTGAGTGGCACTTGCCAATATCCCTTTGAAAGGTCAAATTTCGAAAAGAATGTAGCATGAGATAATCTCTCCAATAAGTCATCTAAAAGAGGTAATGGTTCCGCATCGAATTTTGTAACTTTGTTTAATTTTCTGTAATCTACGCAAAGACGTATATTGTTGTCTTTCTTCCTAATGATTACCATGGAAGAAGAATATGGTGATGAAGATGGTTCAATTATATTTAATTGGAGCATCTCATCCAATTCCTTATCAACCTTATCACGAAAGTGTAAAGGAATAGGATATGGGCGAACTCGAATAGGCGTATCGTCAGTCAGAATAATGTCATGTTGGATGACTGACGTATGACCTGGGATGTCAGTGAGGACATCCTCATACGAGTGTAGAATATTAGAGACTTGCTGACGTTGATCAGCCGAAAGAGTAGATGAGATTGTAACATCATTCCATTTCTCAGTGGAATGGAGTGGTACAACTGGTATTGGTAGTTGTACATCATCGAAAGAAGATTCCTCTTCTTGGATGACTGACAAACTAGAATAGTGTTGAATAGGAGGTGTAGGATCGTCAGTTGCCTGAAACACTGACTGTAGATAATCAGGACGTGAGTAATACTCCTTCAACATGTTAATGTGGAAGGTTTTATGTTTACCATTAACATCAACGATGTAGTCGACATCGGATATTCTTGAGATGATCCTGAAAGGACCTCTCCAGGTAATTAAAAGACGATTGTTATGCGCAGGTAGTAAGACAAAAGCTTCATCACCAGGTATGAGCTGGCGAAGACGTCTATACTTGTTTGCAAATAGACGAGCTTTTTCTTTGGCTTGTTCAGATGATGCAGTAGCTAGTCTACAAGCATCTATGATTCTCTTTCTCAGAGAGATCACATACTCATAAGAGGATTGAGTTTCCTCTTCAATATTCTCGTCAACCAATAAGTCGTGGATTAACGACATAGGACCGCGTGGTTGCATGCCAAAAACAAGCTGGAATGGAGAAAACCCCGTGGCTTGATTTTGTACTTCGCGATACGCAAAGAGACAAGCGGGTAGGACCCGATCCCAGTCTTGGGGATGGTCTTGAGTCATCTTACCCAACAACTGCTTGAGTGTCCTATTGAGACGCTCAATTAACCCATTTGACATCGGATGATAAATAGAACTAAGAGATCTGTCTATACCTAATGTCTTCATAACTTGAGACATGGATTCAGAAATGAACTGAACCCCATGATCCGACAAGATTTTCCGTGGAAAACCAATGCGTGAAAAGATTAACATCAATGCCTCTGCTACACTGGCAGATGAAGTGTTCTTGAGAGGGATGGCCTCAGGCCAACGAGTGCACATATCAATGCACGTAAGGATATGCGTATGCCCTCTAGCAGATGGAAGCATCGGACCAATAATGTCTATAGCCATTTTATCAAATGGTCTAATCGGGATGTCCGCAGCTTGAATAGGAGCCGCATGAAATGGACCCCGTACCTTAACTTCCTGACATATCAAACAGGACCGACAATAGAGAGTGATGTCCCTATGAATGCCTGGCCAGTAGAATGCCGAAAGCACTCTGGATTTGGTACGCGAAAAACCCATATGGCCCGCACATTGCGAGTCATGCGCATGTCGTAATATACGAGATCTCATAGGGGATGGGACTAAGATCTGATAACATAAGGATGAATCCTTTTCCCGTATTACTCTAACCAAAATCCCATTTTTAAGTATAAAGTCATGTCTAGATTTTGCAAGTTTGTTGCTGGTATTCTTTTTGTTCACGTACTGAAAATTTTTTTTTTTAATGAATCATCATTCTTTTGCAATGTAGCAAACAACTCCCGTGAAATAGGAGCATCATCATCACAAGTGGTATGAACTGTAGGTTCAATAGGTGTATCATGCGACATATTAGTAGCTTGCGCTCTAGTCACTACTGCATTTGCAGTTTGAATATGTCGCTCTTCCCATTCAGCTATTTGCTGTGGTGTACACTCTTTAATACCATGTATGCGACCAAGTATTAAATCACAAATTGGATTCGGAAGGAGACATGCTTGGATCTTTCCTGAAAAAAATGGTGTATTAAGATCAATAATAGCAGTGGGAAATGTTTCGACGGTGCCACCAAAAGTCACACACTTGACAACCCTGCCCGTGGCACAACTTGGGTTGATCAGCGAAGTCCGGACGCCCACAGTGCTACAACCTGAGTCAAATAGGAGAGAGCATGAAATGTTGTTGACAAATCCCTTGTTAAACTTAAGAGAGCCCTGTCCCTGGTGTACTGACGCAGCAGTGGCCGTACAGACTGCAGGTAGACTAGGCAAGGTATGTCCGCAACGCAGCGTCGTGATCGCCTTAGGCTGGAAAAGAGTCGAGCATTCTGGACAGTCTTTCACCTGGGTACAATCAAGAGAACAAGACATAGCATTGTGAGTTTCAGCTACTTTACCCTGTTCAATGTTAGCCTGTGTATCAATTAAAGAGACATTAGAATGTCTACCCGTATTACTCGACGATCTTTCTCTGCGACGCGATCGATTTTGATTATTTGCATTAAAATTGCCATAATTGTCTTTTCTACTAGAGTTAAAATTTGGATGAGTCCGATAGTTTGTATAATTAAAGTTATGCTGTTCTTTAAAATTTTTATTCCAAGAACCTTGTCTGTTTTGCGGACCCTGAGATTTTGATCTCCAGTTTTGTTTATTATAATGTCCTTGATTATTTTTAAAATTATTGTTACCAAAATCTCGCGATCTGTGAGCTTGGTTCCAAGAAACATTAAATGGAGCAGATTGTTGAAATTGCTTCCCTTTGTAAAAGTTATCATTGTTAAAATTGTAATTATTTCCCTTATTGACATACCTATCAGCACTAAAAGAACGATTGTGTGAAAAATTGTTTTGTTGTGCTGCAAAAGCAACAGGCAATTCATTCTTAATCTGTGCGTTACTTAGATCCATGGTTGGGTGAGCAGTGCAAAAATTTGTTGCATGTTCTTCTAAGCCTTTCATAGATAAAGGTTTCCTTTCGTGTAAAAATGCGAGAAATGTAGGATTTACAGACGAAAGTACCTTATCGCGCATCAGTAAATCGAAGAGACCTTCATACGACTTTTCAATTTTGGATAATTCGATCCATCTTTCTAATGTTAGTCGTATCTGTGACAGAAAATCACTAAAATTTCTGCCAGATTGAGGTAGTAATGTATGAAATCTTAAACGATATTCGTCTTCTGTCATTTGGAATTTTTGCAGAAGTGCTGCTCTAAGAGCATTATAGTCATTTTTCTCACCAATGCTGGTGGTATGATAAACTGCTAATGCATCCCCTGTAAGTAATCTGGATAAATATGTACAGTATAGCGCTTTATCCACGTTATAAGATCCACAAGTGGCCTCAAACCTATCTAGGAAGAATATTACGTCATCAGACGGGGGATTAAATTTTGGTAATTTAAGGTGAATTTCCTTAAAATAATCATGTCTGGATGGAGTTTGGCTTTCAAAAGTTCTCTGAGAATTAGCTTCCTGAGTTAACCTAAGTCTCTCATATTCTGACTCTGCTAATTTCAGTTCATGCTGTCGTTTTTTATCATTCTCTTCCATCTCAAGCTGAAGTCGTTTTGTGTTTTGTTCAGCTATTAATCTCCTTTCTTCTATTTCTTTTTGTTTCTGTTCCATTTCCTTTTGTTTAACTTCCATCTCAATTTTAAGTCTTTCTTCAGCCTCTCTTTGCTTCTGTTCTGCCTCTCGCTGAAATCGTTTCTCTTCTAATTCAGAGGCTAATCTCATTTTTTTCTCCTCTTCCTCAGCTATAAATTTCCTCTTCTTTTCATGTTCCTCAGCATCAATCCGTTTTTGATCTGCCTCAAATTTCATCTTCTTCTCTTGTTCCTCAGCCTCAAATTTCATCTTCTTCTCTTGTTCCTCAGCCTCAATCCGTTTTTTGATCTGCCTCAAATTTCAAATTTTCCAATCTTAACTTTTCAGCTTCCAATCTTTGAGCTTCCAACCTTTGAGATTCTTTATATTCCGACATAGCGAATTGTCGTACCTCTTCAGCAGGTATTTGCAAAGCTTTTGCTTGCTTAATGAAATAATCGAGTGAATACATTATTCTATATAAGTAGTCACAGTACTCTAGATATTTAAAATGATAATTAATCAATATAAATTAGTTAACCTTGTTATTATAACAAGTGTTCTTCGTTCCTGTCCTTAGAACGGTTTAATGTTATCATATAATTATGAAATATGTTAATAATCAATACAGTTATTTATGTAATGAAATGTCATGAAAGTAATAACGTGACAAACAATAGAAACAATACCGACAAGACACGATAATCAAAGACGATAGAAAACAGTCGCAGAAATCCAATAAAAATAAAAATGTGAAACTAAAAATAGAATGTCGTAAAGAGTTACGATGATAACTGCGATCAAATAATCAACAAGACAATAGACAACACAGTGTAAAAACATAGGTTTTGTAAAAAACTGAACGACAGGAAAGGTGAGATGGACGCAAAATACAAACAAAATTCATCATAAAACTAAATTACGAATAAAATAAATACCAAAAACAACAATTAAAACTTGACACTACAGCTAAACAGTCAGGTGTCACAGACCACCAGACACAGTGGACCTAGAATCCTTCTACGCTCACGCGTAGGAACATTCCACTGAGGGAAGTCTGCAAAACAATTCCTAAAGAACAGTCACGAAGGCCCTGGTGTGAAACTGGGATGTATCCTCCGTGAGTCTCCAAACCCTACCTCCCACAAAGAATACACAACATATAACACATAACACGGAAAATATAAAGGTGGACATAAACAATTAAGGCACAGCTAATAATAATAAAATGTATAACGGATACAAGTTATACTTAGCTCGCGTGTGCCGGGAAAAACAAGGTGCCTCGTCTCCGTGGATGTACGTCAGAGGATACAATACTTCGCTCTGCGTATATAAAACCAGCTCGCACGTAATACTGACGAAGAGGTGAGCAAGGCAGTCAGTCACTGTAGAACTTGACGTGGAGGTTGATTGATGATCTTGAGCATTTGAGTTGATTTTGATTCATTATCACGCTAGGATCCAAATTGAGATGATGTCGCCTTGAAAGTACAAATTCTTCTTTTCAAACGATAATTTGGATGGGTACGTTCCTTTGAAATTACTTCCAGACCACACTGGCATACCAATTACTGTTGGGTTCGTTTCTAACGTTCAAGAGTGTTATTTACGCGAATGGTTTTAATAGAACGAAAATGTCATAAATGTTCTTCAACACGAACACCAACAAGTAGTGATGAACTGGTTATTGACTGGCAGCACACAAGGCTGTGATGATTGTACATATATTTTATTGAACGTGACATATACGACGTTGAACAAGACGGTCATATTTACAGTTGCAAAAAGGTCATTACATCAAAATGTTGATCATTGACTTTTCAAGTTTATGAAGATCCTCTACAATTAAGTCCTCTCATTCAAGTGACTAAAGATCGATCACTTCCTTTGCCATAGCATATGTATTGTAGTAACGTCCGTTGACCTTCTCTCAAGGACGTATCCTATGACCAACGGATTAATTCTCACTGAGTAATATTTCTTGTCATACTCGCACTAATTCCAGACTTCCTTCATACAATATTTAGGTAGCATAGATATATACAACAATCCAAACAAAGTCATCCACAACAATACGACCAGGTTAGAGTTCTGTATTGACCAACCTCTCTGTATCCATGCCACGACTTTGGCATTTACGAAAATACGGCATATAAACATAAGAAGTATGCAAATCAATTAACTTTGTTTCTTCGTAGGAATCCTCCCCTCTACGGTAATTCAAAAGGGCTAACGACTCCGTCTGTCCATTCTAGGAAGGACATACTGTGATGACTTCCCGCTAGATCAGAACTATGAGCGGTCTTATACATTAATTTACTCAATAAACATTCAATGACATGGGGCGACACTTACATGATACTTCTACTCTTGGCTGCATCATGAACCAGTAGAGATCATACAAAAGTAATGGCTTCTTCCAAACTTGCCAATAAAATATTCCAAGAAATATACCTCGGACATAAACACAGTCCGTACTGCCCCGAACTCACATGACGTCACTATCTCCCAAACTAGGTTACCCGTGCGTCCAAAGCAACTCACACTGCATTGTGCACGTCAGTGCGTGAATCAATCGAACGCTCAAATAATATAACTATATAAAACTGGTGCGTACATTTGGCAGGACCGAAGACTACCCCCTTAGGTAATAAATGTACGTAACAATACCGTTATGTAATAAATACCGTTTATTTAATTTTTCCCCCCCAACTTTTATTTTCATTTCTTTCCAATTTACAAAGTAAAAGGTGCGTTTTACATGGAATACAAGGAGAGTAGGTTGTATAGTACAAATGATCACTCGCGCGTAATCACATCATTTGCATTCTTAAAAAAGTTGAAATAAAACAATTAAATAAATAAAAAGTTAAAGGGCTAAGATTTTAAATAAATTAATAGAGTAAAAATAGACTAAATAAAGTTAAATAATTTATTTTTTGTTGGTTCGATTTTTGCCTTCTTCTGGCGAAGCGCGTTCCTTTCAACATATTTGGTTATATCAGAACGCATTTACCATCCAAAAGAAAAAAGTCAACTCTGTTGACTGCTAACCCCATCAGCGTTGATAGATACCAAGTCCTGACAAGGACTAACATTTTCTATCTGCTAGCATAAAGCCCTAAAAAGGACTCGCCAGCTACGCCAACAAAAATCTACCAGGAATTTAAAAAAAATTTTTTATTTAAATAAAAAAAAAAAAAAAAAGCCAAAGTAACTTCTTTCTTAATTAAATAATAACATTTCTTAAATATGAAGTTAAAAGAAAAAAAGGTTATTTCCCCTCCAATGTAAAGAAAACAGTTAAACTACACAAGAAAGCCAAGCATGGCTATAATTATTTACATATTGTCATGGAGTGACTAATAATTTTATTTTCCCAACACGTCCCACTTTTCTTACTCTTTTAATGTTTCTGGTTTCCTCGATTTTTTGCACTTTCGGTTTCTTTTCTTTCGGATTTTTCCTACGTGGTCCATTATTCCCCTCTCAGACCCCACCCTGCGGTTTTATTTCGTTCTGGCCTTCATTATAAATTCAACAATTGGTAAGTAGTGGTCAGCTTACGATAATATTACCTAAGCTGCACCTGGTGTTTGTCTGACTAGGGGTACCCTTGTAGCGAGTGACAGCGTTGTTCACGAGCGAGAAATAGTTCTTTGAAGAAGCGAACCGCTAGCCTACTGCAGTCGGTAGCGGGAGCAAAGGGGAGGCAACCCTTTGAGGTCTGAGTACCCGCTTCATCTCCGATTCAAGAGACACAAAACTAACGTTTGTTCTGAGATTTGTGTTGTGGCCCTTGATCGCCGCAACTAGCTCATAGAATAATATTATGTCTTATCTACGAAAACTTTCTCGCGGTTGTTGTCTCTGAAGTAGACTCTAGAATAACATTTGTCTTATTCATGATTACGCTAGACGCCGAACATCTGTGGAAACATGCGATGCCAGGTGGCCGGGGTAGCATCTCTGGTAGACTATAAATCTAGATAGGTTTACTCAGTCAAGCACACTCGTAAATTTTTCCTGCCCGTAGATGACCAAATGAGACAGGCAGATGTGGGCACAAAACTAGATTGTGTTGCCTATTCTCGTCATCTCGGGGTAAGTTGATATCTTTTGTAATATATATAATTCATGTTAGCTTTTATAACTGATAGTAGTGTGACTTGAATTATTTTAGGTGATTTCTCCCCGGTAATTAATTCAATGATAATGTAGCGCAGTCTACCGCCTAAGTTAACTGGTGCTTAAGCAGTTAGGTGTCTCCGGGTGTTATTGTTTACAATGGGTTAATGGTAAACTTACGCTGACAGATACTTACTAGACGAAGAACCTTACCTTATTGTCCGTTCAGTGCTTACCATGGGTTAAGGAGTAAGCTAAAAAGCAACCATTACTTTAAGGAAATGTCAGTGGTGTAAGATTAACTTAAAACTGCATAGTGATGTGCGTGCGCTATAACACTTGAATTATAAGAGGTAGTCACTTATTACTTTCTGAGAGAAAACTTCTAATGGTTGTGTGGAATTATTATATGCCTACTTGTGTAGTTAGATACCAGTTTATAATTTTCACGTCAATCCAGAAAGCAGCCACCAGCCAGAGATATAATTATATCTTATGTTTAAGTCACAACGTATTATTATAGCAATAACATTGCATTTTCCATGTATTCAATTTTGGGAGGTTATTACTTTTCCCTTTTTGTGTCTCGACCCCAATGGCGCATACAATTTATTATGTAATGTCTAATGCTGTATTTTATGTAAATTTACTTGATGTGGTAAGATGAATCGTATATCCACTCAGCTGGAACTACATGGTTAGGTTTCCCGTATGTTGAGTTGAAAGAGGACGGAGTAGATTTTGCTGTCAGGGCATTTGCTGACAGGTACATGTATGTACAAGATATATTAGCCTATGCGGGCGCATGCTGATACTTGATAGAGTGGAAGTAACAGGAGAGCGACTCATAAGGATAAAGACAGCCCGAGACTATTCTAGCAATGATAATAATTATAAATCCCATAGTGAAGCATAACTGTTTATTATAACGTTAGTGTAATTTTATTGTTTGCTTGATGTAAAGGTTTTTTTGGGGGTCTCAGTTCCAGGGTACACCATTGCTACTGCAGGATTCCAGTCAGGCGAAGAACGTAACATTCTCATCGATCTCACGGTTCCTGAAAGCAATTAGCACCACGAGTTGTCACCTATACCTGAAGTATAACCCTTTTCAACGCCCATCCATCTAATGGGAAATGAGTTCATGCAGTGTATAACGAGCCATCGTAAATCTGAAATCGTATTTGGCAGTGGTTTCCTACTCGCCTCATGATCACCAGTCAGAGCATAATGGCTTCCAGCAAATCAATCATCGCAGCGTCTTCAGCAGAATTGAAAGCACCAGACTGTGTGCTTAAACTGAGCACTCAGTCACAAATAAAGTTCAAACCAGCCAAGCCGGATTTAAACATCAAGTACGCAGGCCTAATTTCACGCACTGGATAATAGCGCAGTGGACCGTTTGTCCTAAATTGACCTCGTCTTGTATGTCTTTCTGGTCATTCAAAACCCCCGCACGTATTAACGGTCAGCCGAATATAGACAGAGTAATCTACAGCCTATCTCGTTACTAGTGTGTGACCAACGGTGCATGGATAGCGCCTACAGTGGATTTATAGTGTAATTCATCACCTATAGGAGGATATACATATAAAGACACTAACTGGAGTTACTGAATTTGTTTCCACAAAAGCGGAAGGATTGGAAACTCTGTTTATTTATTTCTCGGTGTTCTACAGGAGGGTTTTTGTGGTGGTGGATTGTTTGTTCGTTTGTGTTTAATTGGATATTTGTTAACTTGATGTGATTATTGATGATTTCTTATGTTGTTGTGCTGATATACTTATTTTCATATATTTTCTTCCTTCAAGAACCTTTAATAAATTTTACTTATTTATTAACGCGCTGTTCACGACCCTTCATCCATACTTAATATTGCAAGCTCTTATTATTGTCTCTATTTGACCAGAGAAAGGAGAGAGAGCGGGTGGTTCTTAAGACTATATAAGTGTGTTGAGGCTTGGAAAGAGAGATAGCTTTAATAAATCCTCTTCCAGGTTTGTCTCAAGTTCACCCTATTTTACACATTATCTGGGTGTTGTCTATAATTCAGTCAGTTCACTCTCATTGTCGATTTCACTACAATTATCTGACTCGACAAATACTCTAACACCTTAACTCAACCACGACACATATGTACAATCAGTTCTGGGTTTGAATTAGTTTTCTGCCCCTTATCTCCCCCACGCAATCCCTTCAAACTCTAACATATTGTGTTTTTTTTTTTAGGTATAATTGTGAGAATAAGTGGGCGTTGTACTGTTTCCCTTCAAACATTGCGAAGTTCCTACATATCCAGACTAAATATTTAAATTCCCCAAGCAGGGTCAAAAGTTTAAGTTCTACTTGTTTTGTGGGAAAAGGATGGTGTCGTCTGCATAGGCGAGCAACTTTTGTTCACCTCTCCCTTGTATGAAAGTACCCGTAATAGAACTGTCTTTTCTAATGTTCTCTAGTAATGGTTCTATTTTTTTTTTTCAAATGCTCGCATGAGGCGCATTTTTTAAAACTAGCATGAGTCGCAGTGAACCATCTTAGCCAAAAGGCCGAGAAGCGATTTTGCAAGAACGTACATTGAAGGTGAAAGAGGACATCCATTAATTCAGATAACTCTAGTGTTGAACTAATATCTGCAATAGTGTTAAGGTTGTGTAGTGCATAATATTATATTGCAATTTAAGAGTAATTAAATAAATTAGTATGTTTTAAAGGAAAACAACAAATCTATTAGAAATAAATTTTGTTATTTTGCAAAAATAAGTTTTATGCAAGTTACACAATATATTAACGTAGGCTAGAAAAAGGTAAATTATTTTTTTTTAAAGAATCAACACCCTTCTAAATTACTCAATTATCTGGTTATTTCCCTTTTTTTATTTCTTCCTGCTGAAATTTTCTGCAGTAAATGTAAGAAAAATATTTATATTAAACTGAAATATAATTCCCCGTTTCTGAATTTTTTTTTTTTTTTTTTTTGGGTAGTGAGGAAATCATTTTTCTTGAAAATTTAGTGGCTACAAATGTAACACTGCCTAAACGTAGTCAGCATCCATTGGTTACTCTCGCATCGCAGAATCGTAAGGCAAGTTGATGTTTTGTCTAGTGCTGGTGGAAAAATAGTAACGTTCAGCCACGCACTGCCCTATCGAGAGGCCAAAACCATTTTCCACAATCAATGCAACTACCAACGGAAGAAAGGAAAAGAAAGTGGACAACAAACCTGATCCAGCAACAGTTTCATGTGCACCAGCAGACCATTCTTTTCCGCCCGAGACCTGGCCACTGTAAATTACTAAGGCATCTCAATCGCTTCAGGGTGTCGCACACTAATGAATGTCCGTGCGGAACTGGAATCTAACTCATGAACAAATTCTTCAAAACTACCCAGCCCACAGTGACTTACTAAGTCAAACCTGACCAGAGGATGCGGGGCTGAGGCAGAAGCTATGGGACTACTGAACAGCCCGGAAAATACTGTGGACTTCGTCCTGGCGCCTGGCCTGCAAATTTAGCACAACTAACAAACTTAACGCAGTAGAAGAAGAAGAATTTATCAACATGGGGCAAAGAAATATAGAAAAAAGAGAAGTATTTCAAAATGGTGGATCATTAGAAAATGTTCCCAAAAAAAAGAAGGACAACGGTAAAATGAGAAAACTAGTTCCATAGTCCACAGGTGGCTCAAACTGAGATCATCCCAATGTCAAAACTGATGAAGTTGTAGTAACAGCTGCGTCATCATGTGACGTATTCTCCCCAGAACGTTGTCTCCATTACGGCTGCTCTGAACGAACACGATTTTGGGAAGGTCGACCTGCATCTTCCAAAGGCATGTTCAGACTCTCTGTGATGTCCTGGATCCACCGTCGTCTAGGTCGTCCCCTTCCCCTTTTTCCAGGGATTATGCAATCCATTACCAATTTTTCCAGACTATTATGTCTTTTTATATGACCGAGGATTTCAGCTTCCTTATTGCGATTGTATTTAGGAGCCAATTTTCCTCTATATTTAGTGAGTGCAGCACTTCTCTGTTGGTCTTTTTTTTCTTTCCAGGGTATTCTCAACATCTTTCTGTAGCATTTCATTTCGAATGATGTAATCTTTTTTGCAACTGTTTTAATGAGTGTTTATGTCTCGCAGCCGTATGTTGCTACTGGGAATATACATGCTCTGATAGTTGTAACTTAGTTTCTTTGCTTGTGCCTTGCCATAGGTTTTTCATCTGTATTAGTTTGTGTGAGGCAATTGCAAGTCTTCTTTTAACGTAATATTCAGATTTGCCATTGTGGATTTCTTGGCATTGTACATCCAGTAGATAGCTGCGTACACTAACAAAACCAGTTTGAAGTTTTCTGATTGTTTGGATAAATCTCAAGATTAACAAAGGAACTGTTGAGCTTCACAGCAGTTATTTTTTTTTGGTCATTTCCTTCAGGTGACAGAAGTAGGTCAAACATGATTATGCTTACAAGTTCATATGTAAAACTCGGGACCGAAAGATGCAGCAATAGAGAATGCAGTCAGCGACCCGTAGCTTGACTGCTTGCATCAGAGTCAGCGAAACAGAGCTGACTAAGACCCTACTCCACCTCCACGTGGTGGTCCTGGAAACAGTCTGCATCACTGCAGTCTGGCTGAGATAGTAGGGATCGCAGAGGGAAGGCAAACCCGGTCCCAAAAACTGCCGTGCTGAAGTCGGATGTGTCGACCGAAAGGTGCAGATATCACAGCTCCGGCGTAAACAGACACAACGCAACCAACGTCCTTTTCATGACGAACGAGGAAGAAGAAGAAGATATGTAAAACTCAACAAAATGGTAAGTTGGTGCTGAGCACTTGAATGGGCTACTATCTTTAGAGAAATTGACCCTTGCGAGTGGTTCTGTTGTGGTTTATTAAATAGCTACCAATCTTCAAGTCAAAGAATAAACGTTGATTCAGCAAGAAAAAGCTGATTAAACTATACAGGAAATCATCGATGGTCCAGGAAAAGCTTACACGTCTTGCCATTCTGTCAATCGAACAAGAAACTGCTTTAGATTTTCAATAATCTCTTCCTGAATTTTGATAGATACCTTATGCAAGTATCTGAACAGAGCTTGGAACTGAACTCACCACTTTTTTATATTGAATTTGATGGGTATGAAAAGGCATTTCACAATTTAGAAACTGATGAGGTATAATAGAGTCCCTCATAAATTATGTACAAAACGAGCAAGTAACTCGTCAAAGCATGGCGGGAAATAATTATGGTGTGTTCTGTTTTTACCTCTACACCTCACGGTAGAAGGGGAACGACTAAGTAAGTAAGTTCTGTTTTGCTGCATGCCCTGATGACGACACTAATTCATTTCCATTTTCTGTCAGAAGTAAATCAATGATAGTCAGAGAGTGGTACGAAAGCACAGGAGCTTAATCTATGATAAGCAACGATGGTTCTCTGACTAAATATATAAATATTAGATGGAGATGTATTGTGTGATGAACCATACTTAATGTAAATGGGAACAATTCCATATATTTTTTTAAAGGCATGAATTTTTCGTAAACATCGCTACGAAGAGGTGGGAAGAACTGCTTTTTATTTCTATGGCGTTGCTAGTTAGTTTCAACGTCCCAATGCCCAGCTTTTCCGTATTTTCCCAAAAATGCAACAGATTCAAGATGGTGGAAATTTGTTACGGACAGGACTCTAAGAAAATTAGAAGGTTGGATCTGGCAATTTATTTTCGTTAAAACATTCTGTTTTCTATATAAAAAAAAAAAATTATGTTTTCTATCAACGGTCAGTGGGTGTGTTTATATTTGGCTTTGAGTGTCATTATATTCTTGACGTAAATTATTGAGCGAGATTTTTAAAAAATTAATAGTATGGCGCTGACAGGCCACAGGAGTAGCAAGGTTTAATAAAAAGTATTCACCCACCCCTAGCCTATAAATGCATACGCGAAGTGGTTCTCGGAGATTTGATAAAGACATTTTGTGGGAAAAAACTACAGCCTTGATCAACTGGACTGATTTGTTGAAACCAATGAACCTGCCTTGGGAGATGCTAAAACATTGGCATATACCGCTGTTCTGTATTTCATCTGAAAAGGTTCACTCATCTATTTTGATGCGCCTAGCGGGACAGGAAAAACAGTTTTCATACGGATCCTGCAGCCAGTCTGATTGATTTTTTGCAAAGTGGTCGCATCGGTTCAAGAATTACAAAACAATGTTTTTTCGAACCTTTGCAATATGTGTAAAAGAGCATTTGAATAATAACCGTACAACAATAATGAATTAAGTAAACAGCAATACCTAAGATGCATAGTAACACCCATATCAGTAAGGAATTAGCAACTGGAACAGACAGACACCTTCACATACCTAGGATGCATAGTAACATCAGACGGCGGAGCAAGCAAAGACATCAACAACAGAATGAACAAAGCAAGAACAGCCTTTTTTAGTCTAAACAACATCTGGAAGTCCTCTCAGTACAGCAAAAGCACAACATTAAGATTATATCAGAGCTGTGTGCGTTCTGTGCTTCTCTATGGTGCGGAATGCTGGAGAGTTACAGAGATGGAAATGTCGAAATTGTCCTCTTTCCACACAGTCTGCCTAAGGTAAATTCTCTGAATCTTTTGGTCGAATACCATCACCAACCAAGAACTGCTTACCCAGAGCAACCAAGAAGACATGCACACCATCTTAGTTGGCAAACACTGGAGTTGATTGGCCACGTCTTTAGAAGAGACTATGATGCCATCCCAAGAAAAGCTATGCTATAGACCCCTGAAGGAAAGCGAAAGAGAGGCCGACCAAAAACAACTTGGCAGAGAACTGTGGAGGCCGAGATACAAAGAATGAACCAGAGTTGGTTCACTGCACGAAGGATGGCCGCAGACCGAGCAAAGTTGAAGCAGTTTGTTGCTGTCCTTCAAGACGCCACCAGGCGTGATGACCACTGACTGCTTTGACAGTCGACGGCTAAGGATCAAAGAAGAGAAGAAGAATGAGCTATAAGCAAATAAGAAAAAAAAAGATACATTGTACGAAATCTAACCTATGCGAAGTTAAAGAATAAACAATATGAATTAATCAACATATTGTAGTAGAATTTTCACGTTTTCAGAAATCTGGATGGTCTAAGTTTATATAAACTATTACTAAAAATCGGGCAACGCCGGGTAATTAAAGCCTGGAGGATGAAGAATACGACATGGAAGACGATAAGGAAAACATGAATCAGACGAAAAGGAAGAAAATATAAGAGAATGCAGAACAAGAATTATTCAGAATCTTATTCAGAATCTCATATCGCTGATATCTAACTGTAAACGATTCTATGGCCCACTGACAGATTTACAGGATCCCAGAATTTCTCAAAATAATGGACAATTCCACAAGCGTGTGAAAAGAAGGAGAATATATTATTGTTCTTGAAAGACACATATACAATGGCCCACAATCATTCTGTGTTATCAGAGCTACACAAAACTTACAATCAGACCAGAGCACTAGCAGAGAGCAACGGTGAAATGAGATTATCATCTTTTTCTCTCTTTATGGAGCATGGAGCCACAGCAGCAGCCGGATCCCTTTCAAAAAGCCGTGTTAAAGCACATGCTCCAGCAGCCGTGGTCTCTGTAGTGATTTTTTTTACATTATGCTTGTGACATAATTTTGGGTCGATCTCTGCTTCACTCTGTGACATTTGTTGTAATGACGTATTACGCGCTTTTCAATGGTCTGCACCTCTTTCTTTCTCTGCTATGTAGCAGATATGTTGTATTTTCAAATATTCTGACACTCCTTTCTTGTGATAATTCATCACATTTGCTTGGCCCTTCACAGCTTTGCTGAGATTAACGCAGGTAACAACCATATGGGCCTGGTCAGTTTTCGCTCGCGCAGACGGATTTTGTGTGCATAAGCGAAGGATATAGAGATTACTTGTCTGTGCGACACATTTTGGACTTACATGAATGACATAATCGTTTCCTGTAGACATCACTTGAGACATGGTATCCGATATCAATTGGGTGCCATGATCTGATAATATTTCTCCGGGGAATCCCAGACGAGAAAATATAAGCCAAAGAGCGTCTGCAATATCGGCAGTGGAAATGCTCTTCAGAGGTATAGCCTCTGGCCAACGTGTGCACATGTCAACACACGTTAAGATAAACTGATGTCCTCTGGCAGATTTGATCTTAAACGGACCAATAATGTCTATTGCCATTTTCTGAAACGGCCGAATAGGAATATCTGCAGCCTGAATAGGTGTAGCATGGCGTGGACATTTGGATTTAACTTCTTGACATACCTTACAAGATCGACAATAAATCCGTATGTCTTTGTTTACAAAAGGCCAAAAGAAAGCCGCAAGAACTCTTGACTTAGTACGGGAAAAACCCGTATGTTCAGCACACTGAGAGTCATGAGCGTGCTGCAAAACTTTAACTCTCAAATTCTTGGGAACAAGAATCTGAGAATGCATTGACGTAGTAGTGTCTTGGACCATACGCACAAGTACGCCATTCTTCATTGTAATCCAAGATTTTCGATTTGTATCTTTATTTGGATCACCTTTTGTTGCAAGAGTGAAGAATTTCTTTAGAGTGGGATCATCTTCTTGCTGTTTTATAAAAGAGTCACGAGAAATTACCAAGGGATCATCTTGGTTATGCACTTCATTATCTTCAGTAGATGAAGTTTGAGGCATATTAAGAGCTTGAGCTCTAGTGACTACAGCATTAGCAGTTTGCATATTTTGTTTTTCCCAAAAGGAAATTTGTTGCGGAGTGCATTCTTTGACTCCCTGAATACGACCGATGATAAGATCAGCGATCGGATTCGGCAGAAGAAATGCGTGTACATCTCCTGTAAAGAAAGGAGTAGCAATCTTAATGATAGCAGTTGAGTAGTTCTCTAAGATGCCGCCAAATGTTACACATTTGACTAATTTTCCTGTGGCACGAGAAGGATCTACGAGTGACTGCAAAACACCAATTGTAGTGCATCCAGAATCAAAAAGAACTGAGACTGGATTATCATTTACTAGACCTTTATGCAAGATAAGAGAACCTCTTCCATCATGCGCGACTGACGTAGGAAGAGCGGGAAGAGGATGGCCACAACTTAAAGTGGACACTGTAGTTGGTTCAAATAATGTCTTGCATTGGGGGCACTGAGATGCTCTCCCAAAATCAAAAGCGGAACATGCCATATTATTAGCATCATTATTATCTTTAGTCTGTTTATAGGCTTCATGGGACTCTTGCTGTGCAGTTTGCCTGATAATGTGATTTATGTTTTTTGTATTGTGCTCTACCTCGATTATTATTGCCTCTTGACGTCTAGTTTGTCAAGTGAATTTTCCCTGATTTGATGGATAATTAAAGGGACTTTTAGCTTTTCATAACATTAGAACCCCTGAACATTTGTTGTAACTTTTCGTTTCGCCAGAGCGAACCGTTTCCACCGGGACTCACTTAGTATGCGGCACGAGATCAAAGACACTGAGACGATCCCCGAGCAGAGAAGCTTGTTTCTCGCTGGTATTTATCATCTCCACGCGAACTCAACCGCTCGCAAGATGGACCAGAGCGATCTGAAGAAAGACACTGGTGGAGATCTCAGGAAGGACGGGCGGCATGCTATCAAAGACAGTAGTGGTCCCTGAAACGATTTCGCATCTCGGTGTTTAGCACGGAACCGATCGCAGCCAGAGCGAACGGGGAAAGCTGACGCAAGCAGCGAGCGAAGATACGAGAGGCCAGGGGCGGCTTCTCTTTGTGGTCTGGCGGTCAGATCCCCAAAATCCGTCCGAGATCAAAAAGGCTGTCAAGTTTCCCATGTCCCACTCATCTTGCATTCCAGTTGTAGATATACAGATCATGTAGAAATACACTTCATCATTCGCTGGCCAGAACTTGATAGAAGCACTAGCGATATTTGAAATCTTGCTAGATTATCCCATGGATTTTATACATATTTGCAGTGAATTCTATTCTGTGCAAAACGGTAATATATATATATTGTGTAAAGTGATCAGTGGTCTAGTTCATTCATTATATTTCATTGGATTTTGTGTTAATTTAAACCTATTAAATTAAACCGTTGTTGCGCTAAACTTGTCGCAACTTATTCTGACTATATTTAATTTTTTAATGCATGGGAAGTAACTCATGGAATTGTAGTCACTTTTTATTTCTACTAGTTGTCTAATCGTGTGACGATAGTCTGATAGTATAGTTGCCGATAGTTTGTGTGAACGATTTTGAGTCATATCCATATACGGAGCGCTCAGGTCGCCAGTTCTTAGAAAACAGTTTTCAATCGCAATGTTTCAAGATTCATTTCCTTTTAAGGTTCGAATCTTTAGTCGAACATCGTAGAACATTCTTCGTTTCGTAAGTTAGCTGAGTTGTATTCGATTCGCGTTTTCTGCGCATGTCTTTGTTTGTGGCAGTGTTTGAATGATTTCCGCCCAGGTCAGTCTGAGCAGAAATGCTGGTAAGGCGAGACGTAGCGTTGTGCTAGCGTCTTCGCTTATATTATTCAGGAAGGAGTCCTCATCATTGTTGTTCCTTTTTTGAGATGATATATCTCTAGGTTATTCCAAGTGCCTGGAGGCCTATGTGATTTATGTGATTTAATTCCTGATGAACAGGTAACTGAATCCTTTTGCTGAGTAACTTTATCGCCATCTTGTGATGTTGACTTTTGCCTAGCCTGCCTTATTATAGAGTCTATGATATGACAAGTTTGCTCAGCTCACGATCCACTTATATTGTCACGCATCGATTGATGCCTGTCCTAAGGGCCATTTGCTTCCTGAACTTTATTGATGGATCTAGGTTTGATACTTTTGCTGTTTAAGGAACATAGAGGACGATAATGTGACGCTCAAAAGACATGCCTGTCTTGTTGAGGTCGAATATAGGAGCCTAGATTTAATCTCCCATTTGATATCTACTAGCTATTATGGAAAGGGGAAGTTTCCTACCTGACTACATGTACAGCTGATTACGATATCCTAAAAGGCATAAGATTTACATTATTATGATGCTGTCTGCTGATCCTGCTGCATTGACTACATATGTAATAATGACTGTTTGATCGTACCTATGATGTACCTGCTTGTTTATGTCTACACACCTCGTCATTGTGGCGTCTATAATAAATTATACAAAAACCGTCACTAGCTGTTGCAAGCATCATTGACTTTACACATCGTGCGTTAACGTGACGTTCTTGTGTGGATTGCCCTGTATGTAATGCTCACTGTTTGAATACACGTCTGCATCCTACACAAACCAGACCACAGATACCATACTATGTCTTCATCGCCTTAAACAATTATGGCGTACAACAAAAAGGTATCTATCGTTTGGTGGCCATAAGCTGGTTTGGTCTGGTACCAACATACTCGGGGTCCCTTACCCACTACATTCAACACTACAAGTCAACAAACTACAAGACATCAACAAAGAATTTTGAAACTACACGGCGTTGCCCGGTAATTTGTGGAAATTACATCTTTTTGCCATAAGCAAGAAATTTGACAGTACCCGGCGTTGTTACATATTGCCGGATATCACAGACTGTTGCTGTCTTTAACTCAAGTGAAGCCAGTCGCTGCTGTCAAGGTGCCAAGTTGCTGTCGTTGTATGAAGGTCAAGTGCCGGTTGTTTCGAGTTCGATTCTCAGAAGGCCAAGTACCGATTTCGATTGATTTACTTTGGATAAGAAGGACAAGTGCCGAAAACAACACTACATTCTATATATCAGTCTAGAAGCTCAAGTACCATCGTCTTGACAGTTGGAGCAGTTCAGATGTACCATCATCGTTGGATCTTCATTCCTTAGGACGCTGATTGTCATCTGTTTTTTCTGCTGCGCTGACGTTGGATATCCATAAGTTAAGTGGCCTGTTTGTTCGTGAACTGTGCCCTTATACTTCTACTGAGTCTTCTGTGTTTCATCTCATTCTTTTGTCATTTTGTTATATGTTATATATTTATATGTTATTTGTATATTTATATTTATTTGTTTATGTTTCTGCGGGTTTTCGGTTGGGCGGTGTCTCCCTTAGATCATACCACGTCATAGAGGTCGTCTATCGTGAGCGTTTTCTGTAGGGTGTGCAAATTTCCGATACTGGAATTTGCAAAGCGACTTCTGTTGCTATTTTTTGTTAGTTGTGATGACATGTGTTAGTATTGTTTCCGTTATTTTTCTGCATTCTTTAGTTCTGTTTTGATTTGTTTGTATTTGCTAGCCTACTCTTTCCTATTGTTTAGTTTCATATACCATTTTTGTTTATACACTGTGGTGTCTTGTATTTGTATTATCTTCTCGTAGATATCATCACATTTTTTGTGATATTTCTTTAATTTTCGCTTTATTTTTTGTTGATTTCTGCGAATGTTTTCGTATTGTTGCTAAATCTTTGTTATTGTTTACATTGTATTGTTTACATTGTATTGTTTACAGTGTAATGTTTACATTGTTACTGTTTACATTGTGATTGTGTTTACATAGTCATTGGTTACACTTATAGTAGTTAATTCACATTTAATAGTGGGCAGATAGGGCTCGTGATCCTTGGTTGGTAGCTTATCTAAGAGAAGGAACTCTGAATTCAAACCACCTCTGCCTTGCGGGAATATCCATTTATGGAATTGGCTTCGGGAGTAAACCCTGAGGATAAATCCGGAGTCGGAGTCACTAAGGCAGTCTAATGTCGATTCGACATTATTCTGGCAACTCCTGCGACATGGCTGGTACCAAACTGTATCGGCTACTGCCGTTCCTTTGGATCTACCGGCTGTGTGGAGAGGGGGAACATGCTGCATGGGCAACAGCTTGATCTCCATATAACTGTGCCCAAGCTCGCGCCCTGGAGTGGACACTCCAGCTTCACCCTATAGGTGTCGGCAAAACACGGGAAGTAGCAGTTACCGGTTAAAAGCATTTTGCCCAATTGGCGTAGGGCATGGCGCCAGGGGCTACTTCCGACAGTGGGAGAGGTTCTAGGATCTCACTGGACAGCTACCGCCCGCTTCAAGCTGGGCAGACCCCAGTCAATAAGGTGTTGTCCCGCAACTGTCTGCTTTCCCCATTGGGTGCATGGGGATTAGGGTCAAACCCGAACTGTGGACAAAAATTTTTGCACCAAGCAATTATCGAAAAAATAGAAATAAGCAAACTCTCAGATTGGGATGCTGAAACGTCCGGACTATGTTGACTGGACTATCCGAAAACCTACAGGATGTAAACGATGTAAGGAAGACAGCCATAATTAATGATGAGCTTAAACGACTACAGGTGGATATAGCTGCACTTCAGGAAACGTGCCTGGCGGGCTCTGGAACGGTGAGCGAGAAGGACTACACATTTTATTGGCAAGGGAAAGATCTTAATAAAGCTAGAGAACACGGAGTAGGTTTTGCGGTCAAAAAATCGCTAACTAAAATGGTTGAACCAGGCGAGAATGGATCAGAACGCCTGTTAACGCTCCGCCTGCAAACTAGCACAGGTCCCATCACCCTTGTCAGTGTGTATGCTCCTACTCTGTACTCTGCCTCAGAAGCTAAAGATGAGTTCTACGAGAATCTAACAGCAATTATCAAAAGCATACCTAGGCAAGAACAGCTTGTTCTCCTTGGTGACTTTAACGCTAGAGTGGGTGCCGATAATGTTTCATGGCCTTCATGTCTGGGCTGGTTTGGTATTGGCAAGATGAACGAAAATGGACAACGGCTCTTAGAGTTGTGCGTCCACCATGACCTCTGCGTGACCAACACCTACTTTCAGACAAAACCCCAGCATAAGGTGTCATGGAGACACCCACGATCCAAGCACTGGCACCAACTTGACCTGATTCTCGTCAGAAGGCCACTCCTCAGGTCAGTGCTCTCCACGCGCTCGTACCATAGTGCAGACTGTGATACAGATCACTCCTTGGTTTGCTGCAAAATCAGAGCACAACCAAGAAAACTCTATCGTGTCAGACATGAAGGGAAACCACGCATTGATACCAGCAAGATGTCGACCCTTTCATGATCGCTCAATTCACTGCGACCTTCGAGAAAGTGCTCAGTAGCCCTCAGCATGGTGATACTATTACAGAGAACTGGGAGCATCTACGGAACACCATTCAAAGTACTGCACTTGCCACCTTTGGTAAGAAAACAGCAAAGTCAAATGACTGGTTTGATGCTTCATCAGATGTGATGGCACCTGTCATTGAAGCTAAGCGCAGTGCTATGAATGAATACAAACGTTCACCGAGTGCCAGAACCCTACAGATCCTGAGGGCTACGAGAAGCAAAGTTCAACAAACTGCTCGACGCTGTGCAAATGACTACTGGCTCCAGCTCAGTGAGAGCATCCAGATCGCAGCGCAAACAGGCAACATTAGACAAATGTATGACGGTATAAAGAAAGCACTTGGCCCCCATAAAAGTAAGACGGCACCGCTAAAAACCATCAGCGGAGAGAAGCTAACCGATAAGGGTAAGCAGATGGAGAGGTGGGTCGAGCACTACTCTGAGCTTTACGCTAGAGACAATACCGTTACGCCTGCAGCCCTTGATGGTGTCAACAGTCTGCCAACTATGGAGGAGCTGGATGCCGAACCAACATTAGAGGAACTCAGCAAGGCCATTGATAGCTTGGCCTCTGGCAAAGCACCAGGCAGTGATGGGATTCCTCCTGATTTAATCAAATGCTGTAAGAGCACGCTATTACATCCTCTGCATAGGATGCTGTGCCAGTGCTGGGAAGAGACAACTATTCCTCAAGACATGCGAGATGCCAAGATTGTAACACTGTATAAAAATAAAGGAGACAGAAGTGATTGCAATAACTACAGAGGCATCTCTCTTCTTAGTATTGTTGGTAAGGTTTTTGCCAAAGTCATCTTAATGCGACTACACAAGTTAGCTGAGCGCATATATCCAGAGTCACAGTGTGGATTCCGAGCTGGCAGATCAACAACAGACATGATCTTCTCTATCCGCCAGCTTCAGGAAAAATCAAGAGAGCAGAAAAGACCATTATATATTGCCTTTATAGACCTCACAAAAGCATTCGACCTGGTTAGTAGGGATGGACTCTTTAAAATCCGTCCTGAAAATAGGCTGCTCTTCTAAAATGCTGGAAATGATAAAGTCATTCCATGACGGCATGAAGGGAACAGTCCAATATGCTGGAAGCACGTCACAGCCCTTTGATATACGAAGTGGCGTTAAACAAGGCTGTGTTCTGGCTCCAACCCTCTTCGGAATCATCTTTGCCTTACTCTTGAAACATGCATTCAGAGATGCAACTGAAGGAATATGCCTTCACACTAGGTCAGATGGCCGTCTGTTTAATCTTTCAAGGCTGAAGGCAAAAACAAAAATCAGAAGGGTCACTATAAGAGACTTGTTGTTCGCTGATGATGCTGCAGTCGTCACTCAAAGCCAACAGGAGCTTCAGAGCTTGATGAATCGCTTCACTAAAGCATGCAAGGACTTTGGCCTCACAATAAGTCTAAAGAAAACGAATGTGCTGAGTCAGGATGTGGGTGCTGCACCAGTTATCACTATCGATAACTATGAATTGGCAGTGGTGCACCACTTCACATACCTAGGGTCTACCATCAATGACAAACTCTCACTGGATACAGAAATTGACAGCCGCATTGGCAAAGCTGCAGCTACCTTTGCATGCCTCACATCGCGTGTTTGGGGAAACTCTAAACTCACAATGAAGACCAAAGCTGCGGTATATAATGCCTGCGTCACCAGCACACTCCTATATGGCAGCGAGACCTGGACGACCTATGCTAAGCAAGAAAGAAGGCTCAATACCTTCCATTTGCGGTGTCTACGCTGCATCCTCGGCATCTCGTGGAAAGATAAAGTGACAAATGTCGAGGTGTTGTCACGTGCTGGCCTTCAAAGTATGTATACGCTTCTTAGACAGCGCAAACTTCGCTGGCTTGGCCATGTTCGCCGCATGGAAGATGGTCGCATCCCAAAAGATATCTTCTACGGACAATTAGCAGATGGCAAGAGAACAGTTGGGCGACCACAGCTGAGGTTCAAAGATGTGTGCAATAGAGATATGAGGGCACTGGACATGGATCCAGCAACATGGGAGGATGAAGCTGCCGATCGCACTAAGTGGCGATGCTGTTTACGGCGCCACCTCAGACTGGGCGAAGAGAGGCTCACACAAGAAGCAGAGGTGAGGAGAAAACGTCGAAAGGAGCACCGGGAAAATAAGCAGCTGAGGGCTGTCACCTCAGGGGCGCATTCCCATAGTCAGTTATGACTGAAGGGGCTATTATTATTATTAGTGGGTTATGCTTATGCATTACTACTACACTGATGATTAATAAATGATGAATAGTATTGTGCACTATTGAATGGGAAGTGCACCTATGATCAAGAGTTGATTGATGATATTTCAAAAAGGTCTATACACAAGTTCTTTGATATAAGACTTGTTTCCCACAGAGATTGGGATGATAATATAGTGTTGTGAGTAAACAAGTGCTTCATTTAAGACTTGTTATAATTAAATTTGAAATAAGATAATTAATTATTTCAGGTTGTGGACTCATATTATTACTCATCATGTCTACATTTGAGCACTTTATTGAGCAGGGTAAATTGCTTGGGAAGACTGGTGATAAGTTAGAAGAATTTGCAACTACTCAATATGACAAAGCAATGGAAGCTGAACAAAAGAAACTGCAGATGTAGGTGGAAAATAAAAGATTAGAAAAACAAGCTGAGGCTGAAGAAAAAAAGCTACAAAGAGAAGCAGAAGCAAAAGCTGAAGAGAAGAGACTACAGATTGAGCCTGAAAATAAAAGACTTGAAAAAGAGGCTGAAAATAAAAGACTTGAAATAGAAGCTGAAGAAAGGAAGTTACAAAGAGAGTTTGATGAGAGAAAAGCAAAAATGGAGCATGAAGAAAAACTCTTAGCTTTGGAAGTTGAGAAATTAAAGGTGATGAACATGGGTAATGCTAATGATGCAAATAAGGTCTCAGATAAGACTAATGCAAGCACTTTCAAGCTTAATCTACCACCATTCAATGCTTCCATCGATGATATAACATTCTATCTGGACAGATTTGAAACTTCATGTAAAGTACATAACATAGATAAATCACTGCAGGTTTATCATTTGTCCAAAATACTTAGAGGTGATGCTTTGAGTATGTTAAGCATGGTAGATGAGCCTGACAAGAACAACTATGAGGTTGTCAGGGCTATATTGTTAAAGAAATACCAACTTGACGAAGACGGCTATCGTCTTCAATTTAAAAATATGTTGCCAGAAACTGGTGTGCAATTCTCTGAATTCATTTCAAAAATACGTCTTACTTTTTTACGTTGGGTGGAGCTGTCTAAGACAGAAAAAACTTATGAAGGACTTATGGACTTAATACTTAGAGACAAAGTCATGTCTTCTGTCAATGAGTCTTTCCTTGCTTTCCTTCATGAACGTAAACCTAAAACAATAAAAGAAATGGAAGATTTCTGCAGCCAGTATATAACTGCGCATCCTCACGTAACCATTGGTAACTCTAAAGTAAAAGAAGGTCTGCCAGTTGCTTCGGCAGCACCTTATGGTCAAAACTCTAGTCATAGATTCCAACAAAATTTTGATAGGAAAAGTAACCGTAGTTACGGTCAAAATTTTGAAATCAATTTCAGGGTGATTCTTCTTCGAGGAATTTGAGACGAGCTGACAGTCCTCGTTACTTCCAACCTAATAATTTTAGGCATTTCAGAAGAGGATATGGTAACAGAGGCTTTTCCTCCCGTAGACCTCAAAACCAAACAAATAGATGTTCACATCAATGTGGACATGATAATAATCATGGAAACTGTAGTTCAAAACAGGATAACAGTTATAATAGAGACAATAATAACTACAGAGATAATAACAACAGTGATAACTTCAGAGGTAATAGTAGTCGCGGTAGGTCTCAATACAAAAAAAAAGAGATATCAGCAGGCTAACTCGGTTCAACAAGAATCTCAGGGAGCCTGTAATCAGGTTTCTGATAATAAAAACTCTGACGCTGTCACTTGTTCTTCTTTTGACTTTGGGAGAGCAAACAAGTGCCCCCAATGCAGTACTTTGTTCGAACCAACTACAATATCGACTTTGAGTTGTGGTCACCCTCTCCCCGCTCTTCCTGCTTCGGTTGCACATGACGGGAGGGTTCTCTAATCCTACATAAGGGTCTTGTTAATAATACTCCGGTCTCACTACTTTTCGATTCCGGATGCACCACTATTGGTGTTAGACAATCGCTTGTAGAACCATCCTGTGCTACAGGAAAGGTTATCAAATGTGTCACATTTGGCGGCACTCTAGAGAAATATCCTACTGCTGTAATTCACATTGCCACTCCTTTCTTTACGGAGATGTGCAGGATGTGCATGACTGTCTCTTACCTAATCCTATTGCGGACCTTATTATTGGTCGTATCCACGGAGTTAGGGAATGTACCCCACAGCAGATTGCTGCTTGGGAAGATGATAATATGCAAGCTACCAATGCAGTGGTTACAAGAGCACAAGCTCTACAAACACCGCAAACTTCGTTGAATAATGATAATGAAGTTCATAGCCAAGATAGTACCTTGGTTATTTCTCGTTCATAAAATTACAAGAAGAAGATCCGACGCTAAAAAAATTCTTCATTCTTGCGAAGAAAGGTGATCCAAATAAGGATACACAAAGAAAATCTTGGATAGAAATGAAAAACGGCGTACTTGTACGTATGGTACAAGACTCGGCTACGTCAGCACATTCGCAAATTCTTGTTCCCAAGAGTATGAGAGTGCAAATATTGCAACATGCTCATGACTCGCAATGTGCTGGACACATGGGATTTTCCCGTACAAAGTCGAGAGTCCTTGCGGCTTTCTTTTGGCCCTTTGTTAACAAGGACATTCGTATATACTGCCGATCATGTCAGGTATGTCAGGAGGTCAAATCTAGAGGACCACGACATGCTGCGCCTATCCAGGCTGCTGACATCCCTATTCGGCCATTTCAGAAAATGGCCATATATATTATTGGCCCTTTTAAGATAAAGTCGGCCAGAGGACATCAGTTTATCCTTACATGTGTCGATATGTGCACACGTTGGCCAGAGGCTATCCCTCTAAAGAGCATATCTACTACAGATATCGCAGATGCTCTTTGGCTGATATTTTCTCGCTTGGGGTTCCCCAGAGAAATACTGTCAGACCATGGCACTCAACTCATATCTGATACTATGTCTCAAGTAATGTTTACCTTACATATTAAAAGATCTCTCAGTAGCATCTATCATCCTATGTCTAATGGGTTAGTTGAGCGTCTGAATAGAACGCTCAAGACTTTACTTGGTAAGATAACTGAAGATCATCCTCAAGATTGGGACAGGGTTTTACCCGCGGCTCTCTTTGCCTATAGAGAGGTCCCAAACGAACACACAGGATTTTCTCCCTTTGAACTTGTCTTTGGCGCGCGTCCGCGCGGCCCTATGTCTTTGTTACACGATCTTATCACTGCCGATGATATTAGTGATGACACTCAATCTTCATATGAGTATGTCATTGCTCTTAGACAAAAGATCATTGAGGCATGTAAGCTAGCAACTGCTTCATCAGAAATTGCTAAAGAGAAGGCAAGGCAGTTTGCTAACAAGAATAGATGTCTACGACAACTTTGTCCAGGTGGCAAAGCATTCGTCCTACTCCCCAGTAGGGAAAATAGACTTCTTATTGCATGGAAAGGTCCGTATGCAATAGTCTCTCGGATTTCCGATGTTGACTATGTGGTCGATATTGATGGAAAGCATAAAACTTTCCATATCAACATGCTGACGGAATTTCATGAGCATCCAGACTATTTGCTGCCTATTTTCCAGGCAACGGACGATTCTTCTGTTCCTCATGGTCATTACTCATCTCTGTCTGTCATACAGGATGAGGAATCTGTTTTTTCTAATGTGAATCTCCCTCTTCCAGTGGTTCCACTACATTCTATGGAATCTTGGAAAGATGTCTTCATTTCTCCTAATCTTTCTGTTGATGAACATCGTCAAGTCTCGTCGATGTTACAGACATTTAAGGGTGTTCTAGCCGACATCCCTGGTCACACGCATGTCATAGAACATGACATAATTCTTACCGACGGTAATCCTGTTAGGGTTAGGCCGTATCCTATCCCTATACACTTTCAGTCACAAGTGGAAAAGGAATTGGATGAAATGATCCAATTAAACATAATTGAACCATCGACTTCTCCATATTCTTCTTCCATGGTTATTGTTCGGAAGAAAGATAAGAACATACGAATTTGCGTTGATTATCGCAAATTAAATCAAGTCACAAAGTTCGATGGTGAACCTATGCCTTTACTAGAAGATCTACTTATTAGACTTTCTAATTCTAGATTCTTCACTAAACTTGACTTGTCAAAAGGTTATTGGCAAGTGCCTTTAGCAGATCATGCCAAACCTCTGACTGCTTTCTCTACACCTAGGGGTTTATTTCAATGGAATGTAATGCCCTTCGGTCTTATGAACGCCCCTGCTACTTTCGTCCGCATGATGCGTCGAATTCTTTCTCATCGTTCAGATGTCATCGCATACTTAGACGATATCTGTCTCTTCAGTGATTCTTGGGAAGATCACTATCTGGGTTTATATGACCTACTGTCTACTCTACGTGAGTATAATCTGACAGCAAAACCTTCTAAAGCTTATATTGGTTTTGGTGAAATCTCTTTCCTGGGTCATCGTGTTGGTCATGGTCTCTTGAAGACAGAAGACCACAATATTTCGAAAATATTGAACATCTCTGTACCTAAGACGAAGAAACAAGTCCGTAGTCTCTTGGGGTTAATTCAATTCTATGGGAGGTTTATTCCGAATCTATCTTCGATAATGGCACCTCTTTCAACGTTGTTGAAGAAAGGGTCGCCTAATCTGATTCGTTGGTCTCAGGAATGTCAATCTTCCTTAGACCAGATTAAAAGTATATTTTCTTCTCCTCCCATCCTAAGATTACCTACGCTTGATAGGACTTTTGTTCTTCGAAGTGATGCTTCATCCACTGGAATCGGAGCAGCACTTATGCAGGAATATGCTGAAACTCTGCATCCTGTCATGTACATTTCTAGAAAACTAAATGCGGCAGAGAGGAACTACTCGGTTTTAGACCGTGAGTTGTTGGCTATGGTTTGGTCAATTCTCAAACTACAAAGATTCCTCCTGGGCGCACATTTCATTCTAGAAACTGATCAAAAAGCTCTTACAGCTATTCAGACTAAGAACTTGAAGAGTTCGAGATCCACTCGATATGCCATAGCTCTTCAACCTTTTCACTTCACGGTACGAGCTATCCGTGGGTCGGATAATGTGATGGCTGACATTCTGTCTAGATGCCCACATGATTCCAACTAATACTTCTGTCGTATTTCTAGATATACGACAGAGTCATAACACATTTATATTACTACAATACATTAGCACATCTGTCCTCACTTTAGGTGAACACATACTATTGTGCTTTGTTATCATCTTCTTCTGTTCCCATCTTTAATATAAGAAGAAGACTGAGTAGTTAATATAAGGGCCGAAAGTTCACTCAGCCACAATTGTTAATAATAATGTATTGTATAGTATGAAACTTAATGCTATTAAATAGAATTATATTGGTTGTTTTTTCTAAGCATGTTATTGTTGATCGGAGAAGCTACCTTTCTGTTGTCAAACATGGAGAGTTCCGCATTGTACACTTCCCTTGGAACGACAGGAGATGTGTCCTGAATCGTCATTTATGTTTAATTTCATTATGTAATGGTATTATTAAACATTTAGATAATGTAATATTTAACATTCAATATCAGTTGTGTACATCCATTCTAATCGGTATTAGAGTATGGAGGATAGTCTGATAGTATAGTTGCCGATAGTTTGTGTGAACGATTTTGAGTCATATCCATATACGGAGCGCTCAGGTCGCCAGTTCTTAGAAAACAGTTGGCAATCGCAATGTTTCAAGATTCATTTCCTTTTAAGGTTCGAATCTTTAGTCGAACATCGTAGAACATTCTTCGTTTCGTAAGTTAGCTGAGTTGTATTCGATTCGCGTTTTCTGCGCATGTCTTTGTTTGTGGCAGTGTTTGAATGATTTCCGCCCAGGTCAGTCTGAGCAGAAATGCTGGTAAGGCGAGACGTAGCGTTGTGCTAGCGTCTTCGCTTATATTATTCAGGAAGGAGTCCTCATCATTGTTGTTCCTTTTTTGAGATGATATATCTCTAGGTTATTCCAAGTGCCTGGAGGCCTATGTGATTTATGTGATTTAATTCCTGATGAACAGGTAACTGAATCCTTTTGCTGAGTAACTTTATCGCCATCTTGTGATGTTGACTTTTGCCTAGCCTGCCTTATTATAGAGTCTATGATATGACAAGTTTGCTCAGCTCACGATCCACTTATATTGTCACGCATCGATTGATGCCTGTCCTAAGGGCCATTTGCTTCCTGAACTTTATTGATGGATCTAGGTTTGATACCTTTGCTGTTTAAGGAACATAGAGGACGATAATGTGACGCTCAAAAGACATGCCTGTCTTGTTGAGGTCGAATATAGGAGACTAGATTTAATCTCCCATTTGATATCTACTAGCTATTATGGAAAGGGGAAGTTTCCTACCTGACTACATGTACAGCTGATTACGATATCCTAAAAGGCATAAGATTTACATTATTATGATGCTGTCTGCTGATCCTGCTGCATTGACTACATATGTAATAATGACTGTTTGATCGTACCTATGATGTACCTGCTTGTTTATGTCTACACACCTCGTCATTGTGGCGTCTATAATAAATTATACAAAAACCGTCACTAGCTGTTGCAAGCATCATTGACTTTACACATCGTGAGTTAACGTGACGTCCTTGTGTGGATTGCCCTGTATATAATGCTCACTGTTTGAATACACATCTGCATCCTACACAAACCAGACCACAGATACCATACTATGTCTTCATCGCCTTCAACAATTATGGCGTACAACAAAAAGGTATCTATCAACCGTCTCAATAGTTCCAGTTGTAAATGTAATGATATACCTGCTATATTATTTCCAAAAGATAATAGATGTTAATGCTTAAATTAACTTTTAAAGTCGCGAAGGAATTTATAATTAATAAATTTAGTTAAGTCCTTTATTTATAGATGTGTGATTTAACCACTAGAACTCGCGCAGTGTTTATTAAATACATAATTAAATACGCGAGCGTATATATAAAATAGTCTTAACGGGAAATTTTGCGCTTAGAAGATTATTTGATTTTTAAAGTATGATTATGTTGTTATGGGTTTTCTATCTTTTTCTCTAGATTGATCACCTTTTGCAATCCCAGCAATAACGAAATCTTTCAGAGTTTCCATACTCGGTTCTTAAACTTCCAGACAGTTTGATGAGACATTTTTTTAAAGTAAATCTTGTGGTGGTCCGGTACGGCCTAGCTATCATAATTACATGAAAGAAAGCCAACCCAAGAACATTTAAATATTATCATCAAATTTAATTTCAATCTGTGAGATAAACTGGAAGATGAACAGTGCCAATAGCAATAATTTATGTACGACTCTAAATGTGAGAGAGTACCGATTTACCTGAATGTGACCGAGCCTAGTTTTTCCTCACTGGATTAAAAACTTTACCGGTCAGTGGCTATCATCACGCAGTGAAGGATTATACCATCACCTCATTTTTCACCCCTATGTCGAACTGCGTCAGTGCCATCCCATAGACTCGTTTCTTTATAATAAAACACAAGAACTCTTAGAACTTCAAGTCCGGCGATAAGCGGGAATATTTGCTCTCAGTGAATCCTCGCATTATCTGGGGCGGGACATAGAAGGACTAGACAGTCTTACCTGTAAAGAGTTTAATTACTGTGTACATCATGCTAGGGATTATCTGATGCTGAAATCGGTAAGTGTGTGGTGTATATGAGTGTGGATCCGCACAGTGTGCATGAATGACAGGAGATTTTTTTTTTAGCAAAACCCATTTGTTAACTTGCCTACCGAGTAATACGTTTTCTGTATACCCGGCATTGTTCCTTTAGTGGGATAATTTGTTAACTCTGTTTCATCCCCCCCCCCTTTTTTTTCTTTGCTTAGTAAAGGGAAGACACCATTGGGATAACAGTAATTTTTGTCTACCACCATAACTAATATTGTAACACCTCTTTCAGAGTAATTAAATTCACTGTTGGGTTAACTTTCCTATGCTCCTGATAACTATCTATCTTGAGACTGGGTTTATCTTTGTCTAATACAAGCGGGAAGGGCTTAGTCGATACCAATCTTCTTCACCCCCTCCCTACCTTGATATTTGCATTTTTTTCTGTACTTATGATAAATTTATGTAACACTTGATATTGTTTTTTTGTGATTTGATCTTTACGGTAAATAAACATCATAAACTTATATCGGACTGTGTTGGAATACCCAAAAGCCCAAACATTCCCTATTTGTTTAATATAGCTGTATCCACGTCGTCTGAATGTCTGAAGCAACAAATCGGTGTGAGAGCAGACGTGTGTTTGGAAAACTGGCAAATAATTTTTTGACCAGGAGAGTGGAAGAGAAGATTGAGAGAAACGATTTGTCGTAAATAAGTCTGTCTTTACTCTCCTCCAGCACTCTGTGGGGCATCTTATTAAATCTATACATTTCTATCACTGAGTTTTCATCATCATTCTACACTCTAAACCGGACTACTATTTCTAGACTCTTTCTCTCAAAATAAATTTACGACAATATTTGGCTGGCTCGCCGGGATAATTTTGAGATACATTTGATGCACACATATTTGTGGGCTGGTTCTGCATCTTGAGCTACATTGAGGCATTCGCATAGCCGGGATAAAGATATTTTGAGTCTGATCAAGTCTGGGTCTAACTAGATAGAGTGTGAGTGATCTGTCTTTGTGATTTAGGGAAATAAATAAATAAGTAATTACACCCCTAGACAACGCTTTTTAGTGTTTGGGTCGTCCACACAGCATATTTACAGGTTGTTTTCTTTCCACAGCAGTAGATAGTACGGATAAACATAAATAGTTGTTATTTAAATTATTCTCTGGCAGAGAAACATTACATTTTTCTTTATAAGATTTGCTGGGATTGCGTGATTGTTTTACAGTCACTAAAGGGTTTTTTGAAGTTAAAAGAGTTGAGCTTAGCTAAAGACGCCTTGTTCTGACTTTTTAAGTCTAGTTAACAACGTCTCTTCTCATATAATTGACTTTAGGGGGAGTTTTTTGTAGTGGAGAATTAAAATTTCAGGGAAAATTTTTTTTTTTTTTAAAATTGTTTTAATATAAATTTTTCTCTACTGTTAGTAAGAGTAGATTCTTTTCTAGTATAACTTACCCTTTTAGTGGCATAGTCGCTTGCGTTAAGAGTCTTAAGTGACAATAATAGCAGCGATAAGTTAACACATTTAAGGTAGGAGGTAACTCAAGTAAATTTTTACTTTGGTTTTTCTCGTAGCGGTTCTGAGTTTCTTCCCCTTCTTGTTCCATCTTACTATTCTCTAGTCTTAGAAGCATCCAGTTCTTTGGTATGGCAGAGAGAATTAGGATAAGATCCATTTTGAGACAGGAGGCGAAGGACTCAGGATTAGAAGGAGAAGCCGCGAACCTGTTTGTCAACAAAGAACTTGAAAGATATGACGCAGACCAACAGAGAGAAGAAAAAGAGAAAAAGGAAGCGGAAGAGCGGGCAGAAGCTAGGAAGAAAGAAGCGGACGATCGTCAATTGGAGCAGATGAAAATTGAGGCAGAGATGGACGCCCGCAGGGAAAGAGAGAGAGAGCGAGAAAGACAACATGAACTGGTGCTTAAGGCTTTAGAGAGTCGGGGCGCCTCTACTTCGAATAACGGAGAGCCGTCTTCGCCCCAGTCTCAGTCAATGGATCTCTCCAGCACTCAGTCTGCCCAATTAAATGCGATGTCTTTTGCTTTAGAGTCTTTTCCTAGTCCCAATGAGAAAATTGACAGCTATCTAGAAAAATTCAAGAGGCTCGCAAATCTGTATGGGTTGGAGAGTTCCCGCTGGGCACTTAAACTCTCAACGTCACTGAAAAGTACTGCTTATGACGTATATACAAAGCTGGGAACCAACCAACATGATTACGACATGCTGAAAAAGGCCTTGCTAGAGCGGTTTGAGGTGACCGCCCGAAAATTTCTGCAAATGTTCAGAAACAGCCGGAAAGAGAGCACGGAAACATTCCCGCAGTTCTCTTCACGTCTCACGGGCTATTTGACAAAGTGCATTGAATTATCTGACCTACCTCTTACATATGAGGGACTACTTGAACTTGTTCTTGTGGAACAGATAAAGTCAACTTTGTCAAACGAAACCCGTAGATTTTTGGCTGAACAGGGCGCAGTCAGGCTTGAGGACATACTCAATAAGGCAGAACGCTATACCAATGCAATGGCCGAACTTCCCAGCACAAAACGTAAACCCACAGATGAGCCATCTCGTAAACAAAATCTAGAGCAGTCATCCTATTCCTCAAATTCCTCTCAGAATTATAACCAACGAGAAAATAATACCCAGAGACCTCCCCAGGAAAAATCGAAATTCTACAAAACCCGATACCCCCCTAACAACAATTCTGATCAACCCACCAAGCCTACGTGGCAGCGCGGCCACCAAGGTCAAGGAAAAGGGAAGACCCCTACACCAGGAACGTCTGATCAGGGCAAACAAACCGGTCCAAACCGCGTCGGATGTTTGCATACAGCCTCGAAAGGTAGAGTCAATGTCAGTGATTCTCAACCTGAGGGGGACCGACCCTCAACTCGAGGAACTGTAATTTTGAATGGTACCTCAACTACTTGTCTCTTTGACACTGGATTAAGCTTTAGTTGTATTGTTGCTAGACACCTAGTCAAACCAGGTCAGGAGACAGAGGAAACCGTCAAACTTAGTGGAGTTTTCACAAGTGATGCACCCAGGACGCTTTCTATCGCACTGGTAGAAATACACTCTGATTTTGTCAGAGGTGTTATTAAAGCGGCCATTATGGATGATCCTATCTATCCAGTTATCCTGGGATGTAGATATGTGTTTATTGGGAGACCAAAGGAGCCGATTGTGGCAGCGGTAACCACAAGAGGGAAAGCCAAGAAGGAGAGGGAGCCTGCACCAAATTTGTTGCCGAACGAACTGAAGGAGGCGCAACAAAAGGACCCTACTCTGGAGCTCTGCTTTAAAAAACTGCCCATGGCTGAGGACCCCAGACACAACGGAGACATCTTTTCTAAGGATGGCGTATTGTATCGTAGAACGGGCAACCCGGACACGCGGAATAACCATCTCCTAGTACCGACGCAGTACAGAAACCAGATCTTAGAAATGGGGCACTCTCTTCCTTTTAGCGGACATATGGGACAAAACGCCACTATTCAGCGAATAAAAAACCACTATTGGTGGCCAGGAATGAACTCTGACATTATCAGGTACGTGAAATCCTGCGCCCAGTGCCAACGGGTAGCACCAAAGCACTTGACACCCCCAGTACCTATGGGGCAAATGCCAATAGTGGGTACTCCATTTGAACGGGTTGCTGTCGACATCATTGGACCCCTGGAAAGGACCAAAAGAAAGCACAGGTTCATCCTGACTTTAGTCGACACTTGCACAATGTGGGCCGAAGCTATACCGCTAACATGCACAGATTCCAAGCATGTCGCAGAAGCCCTCGTGCAAATTTTTACACGGTTGGGATTCCCTCAACAAGTTTTGACGGACAATGGATCCCAATTCCGTAGCCTGTTAATGGAGGAGATCTTTAAGATCTTGAGGGCCAAACATATCCACACAAGTCCCTACCATCCGGCCGGAAATGGGCTCGTGGAACGTTTTAATGGTACCCTCACCACCATGTTACGTAAGCTGGGTCAGGAGAAACCGGAAGACTGGGACCTATATATATCGGCTGCCTTATTCGCCTACCGAGAGGTACCCCAAGCGTCTACGGGATTCGCGCCAGCTACACTTTTATTTGGCAGACCTATTAAGGGGCCACTAGAAGCCTTACTTCGGTCCCTGACAGACCAAAAGGCTGACGAGACAGTCGTCTCCGCAAGCAAGTATGTATCTGAGCTCAAGGAAAGGCTAAAGCTAGGATGGGATCTAGCTACTACCAACCTTAAGAAAGCCCGCGCTAAACATGCTAAAAGATACAACAAAACTGCAAAAGAGAGAGAACTACAACCAGGGGAGAAAGTTTTGTTGCTACTTCCAACCGGAAGCAATAAACTTCGCATCGGATGGCAAGGGCCGTTTACCGTCCTTAAAAAGATCTCACGTACCAATTACAAGATCTCCATCAAAGGAAAGGAGAAGGTCTTCCATATAAATCTGCTTAAGAAATATTTGGAAAGACCGGTGCCATCCTCCGAGCATCTCCTGGCCGTCGCCATAGCAACGGAAGACGAGGAAGATGATGATGGTTGCATGGAGTATCCATTGCAACCCACAGAATACTTTAAAGATGTCAAGTTCGGCGACAATCTCTCACCAGAACAACAAACAGAAACCAGGGCTCTACTAAAACAGTACAGTGCAGTCTTAACGGATGTACCTGTTCGAACAAATCTCATCGAATTTGATATGAAATTAACAAACGAGACCCCTGTTCGAACCAGAGTTTACCCCATACCGTACGCTAAAGCGGATGCACTTCGCGGAGAAATAGACAAGCTGCGTCAAGCAGGAATTATCAGTGAGTCTACATCTCCTTACAGTTCCAGTGTAGTGCTGTTGCAGAAGCCCAATAAGGAAGTTCGGAGGTGTATAGATTACCGGCTGCTAAACGCTGTAACGGAATTCCAGCCCGAACCTCTCCAAACTGTTTCTGAGTTGTTCACCAAGCTCAGCAAAGCAAAGATTTTCTCCAAGATTGACCTCAGTAAAGGTTATTATCAGATACCAGTCAAGGAGGAAATTAAACCTTTGTTAGCTTTCAGCACTAGCGAAGGACATTACACATTTAATGTGATGCCGTTCGGATTGCATAACGCACCAGGAGTGTTCACCAGGAAGATGAGGAAACTTCTAGAACCTTTGCAAAGTCCCCGTATCCATAATTTTATGGATGACATATTAATTGCATCGGAAACCTACGAAGAACATATTGCTACGGTTGCTATGCTCCTCAGGAGACTACAGGAAACGGGTCTCACAGCCAGACCTAGCAAATGTCTCATCGGGTTTGAACAGTTAGACTTCCTGGGTCATACTATTTCTCACGGATGCAGTTGGCCTATTAAGAAGAACGTGGAGAAAATAGCTGCAGCCAAAAGACCCCGAACGAAGAAAGACGTACATTCCTTCCTATCATTATGTGCATATTATCAGAAATACATCCAGAACTTCAACGGACTGACAGCACCTCTGACTGACCTCACAAAGAAAGGTTGTCCTAATAAGGTCATATGGGATCAAAAGTGCGAACACGCGTACAGCACTTTGAAAGGACAGTTGTCGGCATACCCCATTTTGAGGTTGCCTGACCTCAACAAACCTTTTGTATTACGGGTCGACGCGTCAGGTCAGGGCATCGGGTCAACACTGCTTCAAGCCGATGACAGTGACCCAAACATGCTATTTCCAGTTGCCTATGGCAGTCGGAAATTAAATAAAGCTGAACGGAACTACAGCGTAGTCGAAAGAGAATGTCTCGCTCTGATTGACGGTATCAGACGCCATCATGAGTTTCTCTATGGTACATCTTTCACGGTGCAAACAGACCACGCTCCGTTAGCATTTCTGGGTGCCAATAAAGAATTTAACGCAAGGATCATGCGTTGGGCGCTTCTTTTAAGCGTTTATTCTTTCAAAGTGGAATATATTCCGGGAAGACAGAATGTCGGTGCTGATTTCCTGAGTAGAAACTGGTCTACAGAGGAAGAAGAGCAAACTGAAGATACCACTCATCCTAAAATCACCAATCAGGTCACCTCCATTGTCAAAAAAAATGAAACATGAAAAATGGTTTCATGTCTAAAAGTGGGGACGATTGTGACGTACGTCTAGTTTGTCAAGTGAATTTTCCCTGATTTGATGGATGATTAAAGGGACTTTTAGCTTTTCATAACATTAGAACCCCTGAACATTTGTTGTAACTTTTCGTTTCGCCAGAGCGAACCGTTTCCACCGGGACTCACTTAGTATGCGGCACGAGATCAAAGACACTGAGACGATCCCCGAGCAGAGAAGCTTGTTTCTCGCTGGTATTTATCATCTCCGCGCGAACTCAACCGCTCGCAAGATGGACCAGAGCGATCTGAAGAAAGACACTGGTGGAGATCTCAGGAAGGACGGGCGGCATGCTATCAAAGACAGTAGTGGTCCCTGAAACGATTTCGCATCTCGGTGTTTAGCACGGAACCGATCGCAGCCAGAGCGAACGGGGAAAGCTGACGCAAGCAGCGAGCGAAGATACGAGAGGCCATGGGCGGCTTCTCTTTGTGGTCTGGCGGTCAGATCCCCAAAATCCGTCCGAGATCAAAAAGGCTTTCAAGTTTCCCATGTCCCACTCATCTTGCATTCCAGTTGTAGATATACAGATCACGTAGAAATTACACTTCATCATTCGCTGGCCAGAACTTGATAGAAGCACTAGCGATATTTGAAATCTTGCTAGATTATCCCATGGATTTTATACATATTTGCAGTGAATTCTATTCTGTGTAAAACGGTAATATATATATATTGTGTAAAGTGATCAGTGGTCTAGTTCATTCATTATATTTCATTGGATTTTGTGTTAATTTAAACCTATTAAATTAAACCGTCTCAATAGTTCCAGTTGTAAATGTAATGATATACCTGCTATATTATTTCCAAAAGATTATAGATGTTAATGCTTAAATTAACTTTTAAAGTCGCGAAGGAATTTATAATTAATAAATTTAGTTAAGTCCTATATTTATAGATGTGTGATTTAACCACTAGAACTCGCGCAGTGTTTATTAAATACATAATTAAATACGCGAGCGTATATATAAAATAGTCTTAACGGGAAATTTATAGCGCGCTTAGAAGATTATTTGATTTTTAAAGTATGATTATGTTGTTATGGGGTTTCTATCTTTTTCTCTAGATTGATCACCTTTTGCAATCCCAGCAATAACGAAATCTTTCAGAGTTTCCATACTCGGTTCTTAAACTTCCAGACAGTTTGATGAGACATTTTTTAAAAGTAAATCTTGTGGTGGTCCGGTACGGCCTAGCTATCATAATTACACGAAAGAAAGCCAACCCAAGAATATTTAAATATTATCATCAAATTTAATTTCAATCTGTGAGATAAACTGGAAGATGAACAGTGCCAGTAGCAATAATTTATGTACGGCTCTAAATGTGAGAGAGTACCGATTTACCTGAATGTGACCGAGCCTAGTTTTTCTTCACTGGATTAAAAACTTTACCGGTCAGTGGCTATCATCACGCAGTGAAGGATTATACCATCACCTCATTTTTCACCCCAATGTCGCTCTTGATACCACAAAAGATGACTTCTATGAAGCACTTCTAAGTACCATCAACACAATACCCAAGCATGACATAATAGCAGTCATGGGTGATTTTAACGCCAAAGTAGGTGACAACAACGATGGAGTACAAAGATATCTCGGTACTCATGGCATAGGCTGTATGAATCAAAATGGCGAAAGACTTCTAGAACTTTGTGAAATATCAAACCTCGTTGTGGCAGACACCATCTTTCCACATAAGAATATCCACAAGATAACATGGAATTCACCTGATGGCAGAACTAAGAACCAGATAGATCACTTCTGCATAAGCGCTAAATTTCGCTCATCAGTTCAAGACGTCAGAGCATACAGAGGTGCAGAGATCGGAAGTGATCATAGCCTCTGCATAGCTAAACTGAGAATTAAACTGAAGAAGTTATACCAACAGAATAAAAATAGAAGAATAGATGTACACAGACTGCAATCAAATGATATAAAGGAGGAATATAATGTCAAAATGAACAACTATTTCGATGCTTTAGGCAAAATTGACAACGATATCACCACCAAGACAATCGATACTAAATGGGAACAACTGAGAACAGCAATGACAGAAGCAGCAGTAGCGACCACCGGATACCTAGTACATAAAAAGAAAAAATGGATGAGAGAAGATACTTGGGATAAAATACAAGAAAGGAAAACAGCAAAACTTAAACTACTAGCAGCAAGTACACATAATGCAGTTGAATCTTGCAAACTAACTTATAACTTGTTAAATAAAGAAGTGAAGACAAAAACTCGAAGAGATAAAAGACATTTCATCAATGAACTGGCCGTAGAAGCTGAAAATGCTGCAAGAACTGGTAATAGTAGGTGCCTTTATCAAATTACAAAACAACTATGTCACCAGCCTACTGCTATGGAAACACCTGTTAAAGGTAAATTAGGGAATTCAATACCAACAGAAAAAGAACAAATGAAGAGATGGGCTGAGCACTTCATGGAGGTGCTAAACAGACCACCACCAACAGTAACACCTGATTTTAATAATGAAACACCCACAACCACCTTGCCAATAACTTTGCGATGAATTCACGCTGGACGAGATCAAACAAGCCGTTAAAAGATTAAAAAATTTTAAAGCTGCTGGAGTTGACGAAATTTCAGGGGAAATGATTAAAGCAGTTAATGACAACAACCTCTTGAGAATTTTAGATATTATAAATGAAGTATGGAGAGAAGAACAACCACCACAACAATGGAAAGACAGTATTATTGTAAAGATACCGAAGAAAGGTGATCTATCAGACTGTAATAACTGGCGTGGTATATATCTCTATTATCAGTACCTGGAAAATTATTATGTTGCATGATGTTAGAAAGACTTAAATTGCATGCTGACGAAAAGATCAGAGAAGAACAAGCGGGTTTCAGGCCGAAACGATCATATAATGATCAAATATCCACATTAAGAACACTTATAGAAGAATCAGTGGAAAGGCAATCGCCACTTATTATCACCTTCGTCGATTTTCAAAAAGCCTTTGATAGTCTGCACCGCCCATCATTGTGGAAGATACTTACAATCTATGGTTTTCCAACAAAATATGTGAATATAATCAAAGCGCTATATGACAATGCAAGATGTTGTGTTAGAACAAATAAAGGGAATACAGAATGGTTTACAGTAGAAACAGGGGTGAAACAAGGCTGTATTATGTCACCACTACTTTTTGGAATAGCTATTGATTGGGTTATGAGAAACTATACCCACAATGAACAATTGGGTATAAAATGGACAAATGGAAAATTCTTGGGGGACCTGGATTTCGCAGATGATGTAGCATTCTTAAGTTCAACACCAAGACAATCTCAAGAAGCAATAAATAATTTGTGTCATCTCTCGGTTAAAATAGGTCTCCAAATAAATGCCTCTAAAACTAAAGCTATGAACTTTTCTAACGAGACCTTTGATATCATCTTGAACGGGGAAAAAACTACAGAAAGTTGAAAGTTTCAATTATTTAGGCAGTAAAATGACTCAGGATGGTGACACAACAAGAGAAATCCATACTAGAATTGCTTTGGCAGCTAGCGCCTTCAATAGATTATCTAACATTTGGAAATTATGATCATTGAATATACATACCAAGCTTCGTCTGTTTAATTCAAATGTTATCTCAGTGTTAACATACGGCTGTGAGAGTTGGAAAATAACAAAATCATTGGAGAACAAGCTGAATACATTCGATAACAAATGTCTTAGAAAACTCATGAACATCAGTTGGAAAGAATTCAAGACTAATCGACAAATAAGAGAAGACTCTAGGCAGAAATATGTCTCCGACTATATAAGGAAAAGACGATGGTCATATATCGGTCATGTCCTACGAATGCAAAACAACAGAATACCACTACAGGCGCTCACTTGGGTTCCTGAGGGTAAGAGGAAAAAAGGAAGACCAAAAAGAAACACTCAGAAGAACAATAATAAGAGAAGGAAGAACGTTGGGCCTAAATAATGTGCAAGAGCTAAGAGGAGTGGCGTCACAACGAACAACCTGGAGAGCACTGGTTTCTGCCTTATGCGCCGTGTTTGGTGCTTAAAGAATTTATTATTATTATTATGTCGAACTGCGTCAGTGCCATCCCATAGACTCGTTTCTTTATAATAAAACACAAGAACTCTTAGAACTTCAAGTCCGGCGATAAGCGGGAATATTTGCTCTCAGTGAATCCTCGCATTATCTGGGGTGGGACATAGAAGGACTAGACAGTCTTACCTGTAAAGAGTTTAATTACTGTGTACATAATGCTAGGGATTATCTGATGCTGAAATCGGTAAGTGTGTGGTGTATATGAGTGTGGATCCGCACAGTGTGCATGAATGACAGGAGATTTTTTTTTTTAGCAAAACCCATTTGTTAACTTGCCTACCGAGTAATACGTTTTCTGTATACCCGGCATTGTTCCTTTAGTGGGATAATTTGTTAACTCTGTTTCATCCCCCCCCCCTTTTTTTCTTTGCTTAGTAAAGGGAAGACACCATTGGGATAACAGTAATTTTTGTCTACCACCATAACTAATATTGTAACACCTCTTTCAGAGTAATTAAATTCACTGTTGGGTTAACTTTCCTATGCTCCTGATAACTATCTATCTTGAGACTGGGTTTATCTTTGTCTAATACAAGCGGGAAGGGCTTAGTCGATACCAATCTTCTTCACCCCCTCCCTACCTTGATATTTGCATTTTTTTTCTGTACTTATGATAAATTTATGTAACACTTGATATTGTTTTTTTGTGATTTGATCTTTACGGTAAATAAACATCATAAACTTATATCGGACTGTGTTGGAATACCCAAAAGCCCAAACATTCCCTATTTGTTTAATATAGCTGTATCCACGTCGTCTGAATGTCTGAAGCAAAAAATCGGTGTGAGAGCAGACGTGTGTTTGGAAAACTGGCAAATAATTGTTTGACCAGGAGAGTGGAAGAGAAGATTGAGAGAAACGATTTGTCGTAAATAAGTCTGTCTTTACTCTCCTCCAGCACTCTGTGGGGCATCTTATTAAATCTATACATTTCTATCACTGAGTTTTCATCATCATTCTACACTCTAAACCGGACTACTATTTCTAGACTCTTTCTCTCAAAATAAATTTACGACACCTCTGTAATCATTATTATTTCCTCTATTGTAATCCCTATTTGGGTTTGAGTCATAGTTCTCATGGTTACCATTATCATATTCATTATAATGAGTATCTCTGTAACTATGGTCTTGTTGTCTCCATGATGGATGACTAGGATAGTTCCTATAATGACTTCCTCTGCGGAAATTCCTATAATTGTGGCAACCCCTGTATCGAGATATTTTTTCAATAAGGCTGCTCTGATAACATCATAATTATCCTGGTCAGCTTCTTCTACCAAGCTTAAACTAGTCAGAGTGTCACCTTTCAGTATCTCTGATAACTGACTAGCATATTGTGATCTATCCACATTATGATTTCGACAACAACGTTCAAACCTATCTAGCCAAACTGTTATATCGTCACTGGATGGATTAAATGCTGGTAGTTTGATCTTGTAAATAAAAGGTTTACCACCACCACCAGATGACTGATTAACATTACCCATGTTTGACAATTTCAATTTTTCTATCTCAAATGCTAATAGTTTTTCTTCATGTTCCCTTTGTGCCATTATACAGAGACACTATCTCCTTCCTAGAATAGATTACAAATCACTCTTTGAACTTTCTAAATAACCAGCCCTAGACACGACGACATAACAGCCTTTTCTCTGTTCTCCACCAGAACTGCGCATGCCTAACAACGCCTCTCCCCCCCTCCCGAGTTCAGCTCACAAAATAGTCCGACATAGAAATACAAAGATACAAAGATATAAGAGCCAATCACCTTAATTAGTCAAGGAATACATATAAATTCAGGTCATAAACATTTTAAGCAAGACCAATCTGTTTCTGGCCATACCTGACGCAAAAATGACATAAACAGTATTTATACGCCAGATTGTAATACAAGAAAAGATAACCCATGTAATCGAATCTAACATCGACCGATCCGGGTTCTGTCCCCTTACTCTCAGAATCATAGATTCTCAATTAAATACTTTTCATCAGACAAATAGTTACACTTTGCATTTGCATGCCTACCAACAGTAATCTGTGCGTCACAGTTTAATATGTGTGCAACAGTGACCTTTTGCATTGCGCACATAATTTTTCCTAAGTGGAAATATTTGAATTCCCCCACAAAACACGCATGTTTGAAACGATTGGAGCCCTGCTTAGCATCGTAACAAACAAATGCGGGGAAGACAGGCAATAAAACCTGACCTTTAGGCCACAGTAGAACACTGTGAAAATCGCTTGCCAAGACGAAAGCAGACTGCCAGGGTTAGAAACAGATTTCCATTTATCACACCGTACTTTGTTGGAGGATTTTGAAAGACTTAAACAGCCCAGGAAAACGCAATCATTTTAATAAGGAAAACCGGCATCTGAGGACACTGAACCCGGAGCCATAGTGGGAATTCATCGTTAACATAACAACACAACCAGAGATGTGTAAGAGGCCTATTGAAGTGCCTTTATGTCTCTGAGCAAACAGTCTGTGAGCCAAGATTGGCGTAAGTTCTACATTTTTACATTCTATATTTTTCATTACTAACATGTGAACTAATATGTATATATTGCCATGTGAATATTAATATGTGAAAATTGCTAGTGGATGTCCAAGTCATTTGAGGCTGGTAACCTCAGCATATAGAATGATGATTTAATGAACCACCTTTGCAAGGGCTGGCGATTGCTTTATCGCTAGTTTCTTAAAGAGAACTAAAAGCATAAGTAGTCCCAAGTTCCATATGGAGCACGGAGGGAAAGATGAAAGAAATCATGTACATTCTAATTATAATATTCACATTTACAAACTAGTGTAAATGTCTATGTAAACATACTCACTTTAAAAACAATGAAAGTTTTCAAGCTTTTCAACCAGTGTAGATGTAAATGAAAATATATTCAATCTATATTGTGAACATTTTTCAACCAGTGTAGATGTAGCTGAAAACATATTCAATTTATATTGTGAACATTTTTCAATCAGTGTAGATGTAAATTTAAATATATTCCATCTGTACTATTAACCTTTTCATTTGACTGTTAAGTAAATATACAATTATTCAATTTAAATGTAAAGAAAGTTTTCTCTCGAGGGATTAAGCTTAATTCTCATCGAGGGTAAACTCTGAGGTAGATGGGATGGTGGAATAGGAGGGTACTTGTTTCTATTCTTTTACCATACTAGTTGGTGGTATCAATTGAGGGTACTATCTCTGGAACAAGAAGGGTACCAGTGGCCTGTAGTCGAAGCTAGATACCATCATCAGACGGGGCTTTAAAACGCGGAACCAACTTCCCTGACACTCCTGGGAACGTGCTGCGTCCTGCAACCTTGACCAGTGACGAGCGGGATCAGCAATCCAATCTACCAAGAACCAAACCATCAAAAGTAACAGAACCGTCACTGACAGATAAGCAACATATAAAAGCTGCCAAGTGACCTCCTTTACAAACTACTAGTTCGTCACACAGTGATGATATTTTTTCAGATAAATAATTATTCATTTATTTAAAACCTTGTTAAAACCTAAGTGATTATTAGATCTGTTATTTGTAAATATACAAATTTTACGTCGATTTCATCATTTTGAATGTACTGCATGTTTGTCTCAGTCAATTTACTAAATACACTCTAAACAGAGCTTTACCATAATAAGAAGAATTCCACTGAGTAAATCAGGGTGGGGGCTTTAACGTGCTGAAATTAATAATTGCTTAATTCTTCATAAAATGCGGCGGATCAGATATAAGTTAACAGTTGCCCTGCCCAACACAGTATTGTTCTTGACTTCTGAAATATCTTATGAAAATTTCATAGAGATAGAAGCATCATTATCCTTCTATCTACAACTCTGCCAATAGTAATCTTGTGCGAAGGTAGACACTATTAGATACTCTTGAGTTTTGGCCACTGTTGGACCACTACTGCAAAGCAGAGGAGGCAAATCCCTGACAATGCTGTTGCCAGGCCCAGGCCAAGGCACGACCTCGTTTTAGTCACTTCTAACTATCTTGATAGAGAATTTGTTATTTCTTTGTCTCATCAGAGACTACCGGGAACTACACAGGACAGTGACAGGAGACACCTAACAAATAGTGTAATCATCATACCAGAAGAAACAATAACAACAAACCGGGGCTGACTGACAATGATCTAGGCTTCCGGGCAAGAAAGAGCATTGGCTCCTAACCACCAGTCTAGTTATTTAAGCTAGATGGAGGCATTGGGGAGATTAGTTCTCCCTACTGCTGTGCGCCTTCGGCCTCTATCACACAACCCGACCTTTCAGTCAGCTCCCAACAACAAATAACAGTCTGAACTAACAGAGAGAGAATAGAGAAACAGAAAATATACAATTTTGCCATCAGCGTAGAATTAATCTACACAAATCAGCAACATGCATCTTCTATAACAGGGCATCGGGCTGAAGGCAAAGAGAGAAATTCTTTAACAGAGTAGGTGAAGTATGAGAAGGAATGCAGCCCAAAGAACATCTGGACTAAACATTTGTTCATGGTTGGCACAATTTTTCCTTATGATTCTTAAGGGGGAAAAGTTGCAGTGAATAGAATAGAGAAGATGATTGCGTGGTAATTAGCAGATTCTCTGAACCTGCCATGGTACTGTCAGTTTAGACTGCGTTTAACTGCATTCTAAATTCCGACAAAACAACAAAAGTTAGCTCTTTTAGGTTTAATTCTTTGCAACTTCTTTCATGTTTAGAAAGTTAAATATACAGCGAAAAAGTTTAGAAATCAGACAAATGTATGTACCGCTAACTTTATTTAAGAACATTTACTATTGAGAGGTTTGGCAGGCTGTTTATTTTAATAAATTTTGCTCGCAAATGCAACTCGGTTTAATACGATATGAAACATCGATTGGGCACTGTTTAGAGCAATTTCTCAAGTGGCAATCAGGGGAAGCACCAGGCGTTCCCAGGTTGTGCCTAACGGATTCGACAGGACATAAATTAAATGTAATGTTATTATGATGGCGCTCACAATAAAAGAATAATCTTGATTATGACATTTCATTCCAAGTGGAGCACATGGCTGTAATGGTTTATTTCCACCGATTTCTATTTGGGCCAAATTTTATTTTAGCTCTGTCTACGAGGTTTAGGTTCCTCATTTCTACAATCGCCAACTTTTTTTTTTGTGGTGCTGAGTTGGTTGTGTGATAGTCATGATTCAATCCCGTAGTGAGGCGATGACGCCTTTCGATGGTCCTAGTTTCGATTTCATGTTAAGGCAATCATTTCTGATACTTTTCAGTTGTCTACTTCTTTATTTCTCACGAGTGCCTGCAACATACTCATTTATGTGTTTTATTTACTGAAAAAAGACAATAAACATAGAGGGAACGAATTATTGACTGAAGCTTTCGTTGAAGGATGGGTGGATAATGATAGTGATGATGTTCTTCTTCTATTTTGGTCCATGGCTGCTGACTGACAAAGCAATCAGTGACCATCACGCCTGGTGGCGTCTTGTAGGCAGCAACCAACTGTCTCCACTTTGCTCGGTCGGTGGCCATCCTTTTTGCGGTGTCCTATCTCTGGTTAATGTCTAGCATTCCTGCCTCCACAGTTCTCCGTCAGTTGGCTTTTGTTCGATCCCTCTTTTGTTTTCCTTCAGGAATTCATAACATGGCAGTTCTAGTGATGGTGTCAGGGTCTTCTCTGAGGATATGACCAACCCAATTCCAGCGTCTACCTGTTATGATGGTGCGAATGTCTTCTTGGTAGCTCAGAGCAAGCTGCTCTTGGTTGGTGATGGTGTTCGGCCAGAAAATTCGAAGAATTTTCCTTAGTCAGGATGTGTGGAAAGATGACAGTTTGGACATTTCCTTTTTATGTTACTCTCCAGCATTCTTTACCGTACAGAGGTACAGAAATTACGCAGCTCTCATATATTTTAAATTAAGTGTTTGTAAAGTACTGTGAAGATTTCCAGATGTTGTTTAGATTGGCAAAGGCTATTTTGGCTTTATTCATTCGGTTACTGATGTCTTTGCTTAACTCACCATCTGGTGTTACTATGCTTCCTAAGTATATAAATGTTTGTAGTATTATCTAGCTCTTAGTCTCTTATTTTTATGGGCGCAGGATTTCTTACACTGAGTATCACAGTGACGACATTACATCATGCCACAAGTTATGGAAAAGAAATCGTCTGCATCACCTTTCAAGGAGTTCACACCTCTATCAAACAAGTTGAGAACTACTGATGGATAATATTTGTTTGAACGTTGTTTAAGAGATAAGATTTCCCGGAAAGCAAGTGTCAAAACATGATGAAAACCTGGTTAATCTTTTACCATCCCTTTTGTGATGAATTTAATATGATACAACGTTAAAATATCTCCAAATTTAACGATAAAAAGTAGGGATAAAAATAATGCGTAAGATACTAGGAAACATGCTCGCCCATGCCCGCCTTTTCCTACCCGCCATTTAAATACAGCAAGGCTAAAAGACGCAATTGGTAGTAAAAGAAAAAAATTCACGTCACTAGTTGACACAATGTAAGGAAATGGACAAAAAACGACTTTAGCTCGTGTCCGAAACAGTCATTTCTTGGACTTTTACGATACTTGATTGTTATTTGAATTCAGCGGCAAACGCCGTGGAGAAGGTTCTCGAACATATTTCAAAAAAAAAACTAACCTTGAAAAAGTAACTTTTTCTTAATAATAGTGTTATGAATATAAAACCTAGCTAGTTTGATAGCCCGTCTTGAGCAGAGAAATAATATAATTTAAATTATACAGACGGATAGATAATATGGAAGATATTGACAAAAGACTGTGTTGTTCATATCAGACGAGCGACTGCACTGTTGAAAATTTCACTAAAGTTTCAAATTCTCGACCTTGAGCCAAGTAACGCAAAAATCGAGCTGTAATTAAAGAGAGGGGAAAGGTGGAAAATTGGGGCTAAAAATAACTTCGGAGGCAGAAGTGTGTAGGGTATTGCATGGCGTTGGTCCAAGAACCAAGCGTGTTTTTTATGAAAAAACAAGTAGAGACAGACGGACCAACAGACCGTAATACATACTTGACTGAGAGCTGACTGAAATTTGACTTTTGGTTGTAGATTTGAAAGTTAGGGGGGAGTCTGTGATTGGATGAATGAAATCATAGTAGCGGGGTAGAGGCACACATTTTGCCATTCGTTACCAGACTGTCCAGAGACACAGTGGTTTATTACCTGTGGTGTTGTTTCCAGAAGATATTCTATACATTTAGTGGGACGCCATCACATAGCCAGCAGCTCAGCTGAGTTTTGCTAGGAATTAACTGTGTTCTCAATTCTAAATTCTGGTAAGAATGAAAGTATTTCTTTTGTATATTTTAATATTTCGAGTGATTGATACTGCCATATCATATAAAATGATTACGACAAGTAAGTGTTCGCTCTAGGTCCCCAGCCCAAGTTCAGGGTCTAGAGACAAACAAAATATATGGACGCCTAACTAAGACTATGGAAGGCGGATCTATTGTTGAGATCGGTGGGAACATATCACCTATCTTATTGTATAAAAGGAAACTATTGAACATATCTCAGATGCAATGCAGTCTTGGGGGAACTGATACTATATGAAAACAACTGGGTAAGATGTGCTTCGTTGGTCAGAGAGATCTGACCCCCTCTGTGTATTGTTGATGTGTTGTGCTGTGGGTAAAAGTGGTACAGTAAATAGATTACTGACACAGCGCACAAACTTTGTTTCAGAATTGTGAGTTTCTGTTGTGGCACTAGGGTAGTGCCACAAAAGTATTCAAGTTTACTCAAGCTGACGTGTGTGCCGCCTACAGTGGTGTTGGTGCTGTATCGCAGTGTATCCCAGCTACCAAGAGGAGGGGCCACCGGATTCCAGCTTCATATATTCTCATACAAGATGAGTAACTCAATGGCCTGCTGATGATTCACCAAAACTCTTGAATACTTATAAATATTTTCCCGCCACTAATATCCTGAAATTTTGGGAAATAAACATTTTCTAAAGTACATAAGACAGTGGACAAAGCTAGTTCTATTCACAGAGAGGGCGGGATGACACCATCCCAACAGCATATCCAGTAAAGGTTCTCCCAGAGACACTATAAAATTAATTAATATTAACCAGACTTATAACATACCTTTGTAATCACATTCCATTTTATTATGCCATATATTGATGCATTCCATTTATAACTTCATAACATTTCATATGTTCTGGCCAAAATAAAACCTTGGTCCAGAACAAATAAATTTAAAGAAAAAATTAATATTTTAAACTAAAACAGCCTGAGTTAGTTCAGTGTGTTATAAATTTTAGTAATATTATTAGACTTATTAAATATCTGTGTGTGTGTGTTTGTATCTTATACTACAACACATTACATTTCAGTACCCTAGACTTTTTAACGTAGCTACATTCATAAGAGAAAAAAAAAGATATGTTTGAGGTCGTAAGTGGTAGTAAGAAGGGCCTTCTGTAATTCTCATCTACATTTATCTTTGGAGCCTTCACAGCTAAAGGCACATATGTACCGAGGTAAACTTGAGACTTTTTTAAATTACACATTATTATTGGCCCCTATTGTGTTTACAATTCTTCACGAAAAACTTTAATTACTCAGAATGTCATAACTTGGTTTAGCTTAAACTTGTTGAGTACTGCGCAGTTATAATGATACGCGCATTGACAATATAAAAGAACTACCACAGAAAAGACATCTAACTTACACACTAACAATTTTTTTTAAATCTTACCATAAAACTCCTTGATTATTTGCGTCACACATTAAGATGAATAGATAAGAGATAGGCATATCAGATGCAAGCACATGACACTGACGCCCCCCACTCGTCCACCCACCCATCCTAGAGCTAGGTACCCTTATTTTGTTTAACATTTCTTTTACGAAAAAACTAAAAAATACCCCCATATATGTGATAATTACACGGCATATTAAACTAAGTCTAAGATACAATTCATAGAACATGATATCGGTAATATTTCGACATCGGATGAAATGAGGAACAACACTACGACCAAATTACGCGTGCACTACAGGAAACGGTAACGGGCAGGGTTCCACAGTTAGAAGGAATTTCCCTCCTAGCAAACATCTATAATTGCTACATCTGGAGTGATTGAAAAAAAATCAATTGCCACGATTTGACAGAGGTGACATGAAAGTGACAGGTGACAAGTGGGATGGTGTAAATACAGGGGTGTAATAAAACTGGTGTGTTATCATTGCATTTACATATTTTGAATGCACAGATTACAAATGTACGATATGTCTATTTAATATGGAAAATATATTGTTGTATTTAATATTTGGGTACGACGAAAAATGCTTTCTTTTGGAAAGGCCAGATAATCCATGTTTGATTTATAACGTTTGGATTATATGGATAATCTCCCCTTGATATTGATCGGGCGTAAGATAATACTTATATTTTGGCATTCATCATTTGTCATGGCCAAAAATAGATTTGATCGTTCTTAGAATGTTTATGGCCTGAATTCATATGTATTACATATTATTAGATTGCCGCCTACAATGGCTGGTCACGCATTTCCAGGGTTGGTCCTTTCTAGAGTGGAAAATGATTTATGAAGTGATTTATTCAGTAGGAGATTGTGTCTCTACAAGATTATAGTGTTAGAGACTCTCCTCATGTACTGTATTATGTACTATTCGGACTCAAAGGTAAATCCACTCCCTTTTGACGATCTCCTTATGGTTAGACCTAGATGAGGCAACGTATTTTCGTGCATCGTTGGTCGTTTAACTAGATATTGTTGTAGATGACAGGTTCCATCAGCGCTCATGTCTTCATGAAGTAACCTTCTGACAAAGGGACTGTATGGTAACTCTAGAAAGTTATACTTATTCAAGTTTTGAATCAACTTTGGCTGATGATTATTCTTCTGCTGGGCGAGTGAGCGAAAGCTCAGGGAAGGAGGCCATCTTTGTATTCCTGTCATCATTTTTTGATCACTGTCCAGAGAACGGGTCGTGTATCTTACTATTCGGACAGTGGCATGGAGATCTCATTTATATGAAAAACCCCTTATCGTGGTTTCACAGTATGATATAAATATTGAACATAAGCAACCTAAGAACTTAGCAAGGGAAAGAAGGTTCGTCCATCGAACTCTTCATTTGTTTACCGATCCGCCTTTACTGACGCGTTCAGTCAGATAGGGGATGCGGCCATAATGTATAACAACATTGAATACTGTTTTGTACCACCCATTATATGTGAATGTTCCATGACATGGGATCTACTATTCATGCCTGAAGATTGATGTGTCAACATGTACTTATGATCTATTCGTTCTGTCCCAGTATGTGCGTCTGAATAAACTGTATGAAAATAAAAGATTCCAGCAGTCTGCATTGGTGCCTTATAGACATGAGTGAATGAGTGCTTTAGATTGGTCAAGATACGAACATTCCATCATTCGCGTTTATAACACTCTACACTCTCACTCCATATTTACACCATCCTGCGTCGGTTAAATTGACCAAGTTAAGGGCCTGCTCCGCCTGGAGCCTCAGAGGGAAACTACTTCTTACAGCTGCTTTTGCCTTCCCTAACTCAGGACTAGAGTGAGTTACCCATTTACAGCACCGCTGGGTAGACTGGAGCATGCCTGGTATCAATTAACACAGCAGTGACATTCGACACTGTTCCCACTTTTTACAGTAGTAGCTAGTCAAGAAAACAACAACATTATAGCCATTTTACAGGGATCATCTACAGTGGGGATCCCTTGCTCCATAAGGAACGTAAAGAAAAATAAAGATGCTGATACAGTTACCTTCTACCCTACATCTCTGGGACTACTTGTAAGTGTTAGAAAGTCTTCACTGACTCAGAAATAAAGGAGATTGTGCCGTTTGGATGGTACAGGGTTCGATTCCCGGTAATTATATTTCTTCTCTGTTATCTGATGTCTTCCTGTATGTCCAACGAGTGACTGTTAATTACCATTATTTATTTACTATTCACAGAACCCGGGTTTCCTTCATTATTTATTTACTATTCACAGAACTCGGGTTTCCTTCATTATTTATTTAAGAAAAATGAGGGACAAGAGTAAATGCCTGTTTTTCCCCTTTCCGTCTATTATATTGCCGTTATACCCTGTTCAACCAAAACGGTTTAAATTTGGGGTATATAGGGTGTTAACTTCTTCTATGTAGCACGTTCCTAGTCCTGAAAAGGACTGATCCAGAAAAGGACCGCTAGCTGCCTGTTTGGTCCCTTTTCGTTATCTTTTTCGGCGGTATGTTGTTTATGACTGTCTCTATTATATTTGGTCGGCGTTCCTCTAGGGTTTCGGTAATTATTTTGTCTTTAGTTTCTTTGCTTCTTTCTCTTCCTTGATTGCTTTTTGTTACGATATCCTCGATGATCCTTCTCTCTGTTTCAATTCTTGTGAGGACTTCTTCGTTCTCTTCCTTTAGCTCTGCGAGTTTGGCGATGTCGACTTCTATTTGGTGCTGAATGGGAAATGATCCGCCATATGAACCAGATATAAGATAAAGATGGCATACTTATTGTTGACACTTATCTTGTTACTCAAGGTTATCACTTATCTATTTAGGCCTCTGATACACTTATGACCCGCTCTGCTAGTTATTATAGTACCAGAGATGGCATTTTAGTCGTCACGCCGTAACGTAATTATATTATTGTGTCTCAGTGCATGGAAATAATAGGCACAGATAGTGAAACAAACCTGGCTTGGTATAAATATCAGTGTAGAGACCAGTGTTTCTCAGTTGGTAATGTGCTGACCCCAAGTGGTCCTGCACGTTTTCTTGAATTGTAATAGCGATAATTTTAAAGTGGCTTAGAAAAATAAACAGGTAACGGTAGAACCATAGCAGATACTGCAGTACGGGAGTGAAGTGTTAGAGACTTCACTAAACTAGGTCCAATATCGAGAGGTGGGGTGACCAGTTCCCGTCTTTGCTACCTTGTCCTTCCCTAACGAAAGAGCATAGTCAGGTACCCATTAACAGCTGGGTAGACTGGAACGTGCCGATACCATGAATCGAACCCGACACCTTTACAGTGAGAGACCAACGCTCTAACCACTTTTTTGTTTTTGTTAAAGTGGTGCCGCCTCTAAATGTACAATTATTCATACATTTACCATCAGCCCCCGCGTGTTGTTCCCCCGGGGGGTAGAAGGCGATTAATATGAGTTTGTGACACGAGGCTGGCAACCTCATCATGTAAAATATATTGTTACATAAACCGCCACTGCAGGAGCATGTCATTGTTTGTGCCTGCTTCCGGCAAATAGGGGGGCCAGCTAAATTGGTGGCTCCATGCTTCATACGGAGCCAACATGAACATGATGATGATGATTATCCTTCAGCTCTCTGTGGAGTAGAGTTCTTCAACAAATTCATTCCCGTCCCGTGCCATTCGTTCAAGAACTTCCATGCTTTCTTTATTCCTTTCCTGTTGGTCTGCAGTTTCCTTCTCCGTGTGTGTTTTTAATCTCCCCGTTTTTCTCCATTGGGTATTTCTGAAAAAGAACCGTCTTGTAATGCTATCGACGGGTTTCCCCAGCGTGGATCCTTCGATTGTTTAGTGCTTACGTAATGCAACTTTAATTTAGTTAGTCTATATTGGTATTAAATGTGGAACTGATGTGAAACGGGTATACTATCGATGTAGCTAATACTAATCTGGAGAAGATTGCAAGGTGCGGTCTCTTTTCGCATGTAGTCATCAATCAAATTAGAAACTGAACGCTTAGGCGAGACGGTAAGAATAGATTAGGGAATTAAAACATCTCGCTCACCGGGTCGCTTATCACAATCATGAAAGTTTGACGGTCCCTTATGAGAAGATAACTTGCTTATCTGTGGCAGGCTCGAGAAATTGCCGATCCTTGTTTCCGATCATCTGGAAAAATGACCATACATTCATTCATAACCATCCACTCCCAAAGGAGCATAGGCCTTCAACAAACACATGCCAAGTCCTCCTGTCACGTGCAATCATCTCAAGTTCTTTCCACGTTCTCCTCATCATTTTCACCTCCTTCTCCAGCTCTCTTCTCCATGTGCTTCTTGGTCTACCTCTGCCTCTCTTGCCCTGGGGGTTCCAGAACAAGGACTGCCTTGTAATGCTATCAACAGGTTTCCTCAGTGTGTGTCCTATCCATCGCCATCGTCTTCTTCTCATCTCTTGTTCCACTGGCACTTGTCTGGTTTTTGTTATCAGTTCCACGTTGGTAACCTTGTCATACCATTTTACTCCTTCTATTCTATGCAAGCACCCATGACCATACTTGCCAAAAATTAGTGACACAATGAGTCTTACAGCTCCATGACGTCAGCTCAATGTATCTTACAGCTCCATGACGTCAGTTCAAGGTCTTTCTATTTCGACATCATCCCCTTCATTTGTATCTGTAGTTCTCTTCTTCGTGTAGTTGTTGGCCTCCCTCCATCTTTCTTACCCCAGGGACTCAACACCAAGAACAGCATTTTAATGCTATCAGCAACCTCCTTCTACTGAATATTTTCCGAGCCAACGGTCAAGACTTAGTCCTTGAGATATCGGCTGATGTACACAGCGTGTATGAGCGACGGCACTTCATTGATAGGACAAGTTTGGAGACAGCCTATTGTTCCCGAGGTCAATCGCCGATAACAAGTCTAAACTTACTTAAATTTGAGCTGGATGTATCTATACATTTCCGATGTGCAGGCGTACGATTTTCTTTTCTACCACACTTCTCTCCCCTGACAGAAAAATAGAAACATAGTCTGATAGAAAATTATGAACCGCATATTCACTTAAATAGAAGGTCGCAGCCGGTCGAATTTGATCTACCGGTAGTACAAGGGCATAATTTTGTAGATCTCTAGGACAAAAAAAAAAGATTTTTTAACATAGGTAACTGTGACAAAATATGTTCGTTCTCTTTTTCTGGTCTTCAGTTCTCTCCGGCCGTACTTACACGACCATTCCTTTTACGTGCTAATTCTTTCAGTATTCATTGTTTACGCTGTCCTCGACTAAGATTGTCTTATCATATCTTGCCACTCCCTAATAGTCCATAACTGCTTGACCTGTCTTTGAAACAACATTGACGTCTATTTGTGCAGGGGGAAGTTATTTGCGTCCTAGATTATGTAACAGCTTTCGGCCTGACAGAATAGGTGTCTCCGTAAGTAGCGAGACCGGTTGTTTGAACAAACACCGGCAGACGGTATAGAGCGAAAACCAAGACGTTTGCCGGGGGGGGGGGGGGGGGGGGGAATAATAACCGTCTGATTCGTGAACGTGGATGGAAGAAATTGCCGCGAAAAACCATGTTGTTCGGGTTTTCCAATATGGACACCAGATGGTATTAGGAGATAGGTTTTAGTCTCAAAGATGACGTGCCCAAATACAGGATCGATTTCACTGAGATTTGCAAGTACATACTGAGGAGCCGACATAACAACGCTTAGGCAACTCTGTATAAGATATATCAGATCTGTAACGGACTACACTCTCCTCTTGCAAGCAACAACATCCAAGAGCTCTTGTAACCAGGTTAACAAAATACAAAAGCAGGCTTTTCGCTTCATCTGTGGGGGTATGAGGTCAACGACAACAGCAGCCTGTGAGACTGGCGCAAATATGTGCCGCTAGATATAAGAAGAAAACAGATAAGCATTGAAGCTGTAGAAAGATACAGACGTTTCCTTCTAAACCACGCAAACAGAAAATAAATAGACAAGTGGACACAAAAAAGAAAAAAAAAAGATTGAAACCAAAATGTCAAATACTCGAAGCGGGGGATTTAAATACAAGATGCTATCTACCAGAAAACAGAGACAAATTAAGAAAAGTGGCTGACCGCCCACCAAATACAAGCCCTAAACTACCCAGATAAAAATCAAACTCCTTGACCCCTCAGTAAACATGTCAGCAGACCATAACATCCTAAAACTCTGAACATTACAAACTATCGACTCCTACCATACAGACTGGATCCATGTATACACAGATGGGTCAGCTTTCAAGGCCACCATCAATGCAAGGTATGGCTCTCTCATAACATTCCCAGACAGGACAACAAGCCAGCTGTCTGCACTTTGTGGATTATACTGCTCAAATTATGAGGCTGAGATTCAGGCAATGTCGGAAGCCGTGTCATTCATCATCGCAAGATACAAAGACAGGACATAACAGTACATCCACAAAACCAAAACCTCTACTTTGACTCGCTCTGACTCCCACCAACTTAAGAACCACAAAATGCATGATACACAACAACTGCAAACAGCGGTACCTAGGTACCGTTCACTATACAGTGAACCTTACCTGCTAGGTAGGAAACATTGAACTTGGGTAGGAATGGCTTAACATTTTAAAGGTAAAAGATTCGGAAACCCGAATATAAATATAATTAATGCTGTATTGCATGTAATGAGAAATGGATGTGCCAGTAAAACCAAGGCAATAATACATGATAATTGCGTTTTTTTCTACTTGGCAGTGTATAAATAAAGAGTATGAAACAAGTAAAATTGGATAGTTGACATTCCTTCGAAACATAGATCTGACAAACGAAAATCAGTATACGTCTAATCGGTTTAAAATATGTATATTGCTTATTTAGTAACTTCTATTACCAAAAGAGCATTAAAAATTATTTTTTACCTTAATATAAAAAGTCAAATAATTTAAAACGTCATCTGCTCGCATTGTGAAATAAACCTTCTCTTTGGCCAGTACGTACTTTGAATCAAGATCAACGTTCTGAGCGTTGCAAAATTCAACGCGCCGTTCCAGAGCAACGCTCAGAGCGTGGTTTTTAGTTTATCACGAATAAACCCTAAAAATCGTCCGTTTAATGCAGTTCATATTTTAAAACTCGTAGAATGACTTCCGCTACTATTTAAACAACTAATTTGACTGTAGTTAAGCAGCACATGTGCTTGTTTTGATGATGTTATCACTATTTTTGTGACGATTCGCGTGTTTGAGGTTTTCGTTGTTATTGCTAAAGAAATATGTCACGCTTTATATTTACATTTTCTAAGTCTCCTAAGCAAATAATTGTGTCAAACTACTTTGAAACATTGCTGACATTGATGATGATTGTTTGGTAGTCACAATTTGTTGTCAAAATACGGAATCTGTGCAGAAAAGCTAGACACACTAGATTTAGTTGATGAGTGGGCGTAGTCCTATTCTGGCCGATCAAAAAGCAACAAAACTAGACCTACCGTAACATCTAATCACTAGTTCTTGGTAGAAGATGAAGCTAGGGATACTATTAAAACATTAAACAAGAGTAAACAAGTTGTTATATGACGTTATTCTTCTTTTTTTGTTTGAAAATTACGTAATGCACGATTGCATAATTTACTTTTTTCTTACAAGGAACCACAGAAAAACTGGTGTGAATAACATTAAATGTACTAATTGTGGCCATAAGCATGTTTTTTTTAATGCTTTGTATATGGATTAACTTGACGTTTGAAGACTAAAACGAAAGTTTTATTGTCTACAACAGTAATTTGTCTTTGGTAAGATCGTATTCTATAGTTAACTTTTTAGTGTTTTTTCAATTTTACATGCAAAATGTTTTAAGTATAACGAACACACTTGTGTTAATACTACCAAAGACGTTATATATTACAATTCTCTATCCATTTCCCTACAGTTTGGTATATAATAAGTACATGTTCACAGAAAAAGATTAACATAAAATTTACACTAAAAGTCAGTACACTTCACCGTTTAGAATTCTTCAAAAAATAATTATGGCACAGGGTGGAAAATAATTACGGAGTTAGAGAGTCGCGGTGCAGGCAACGACAGAAGCATATGTTTTCGTCCGTAATAAGTTTAATTGTAATCGAGTTCAAGTTGTTGTAGCTATGTAGCTGTTTAGAATTACGATACAAGAGCACATTAAAAAAAAAAACACACACACGAATCTTTATGAAAGCTTTTAAAAGAGTCATATTTCGTTTAATGTTGACAATTTTCACATGTGATTTTCAGTGATCTTCACTGATATTTATTTTTTAATGAAGTTTCACTTATAACAATTATTTCGGTTTACATAAATGCTAATATAACAATTATTTCGGTTTACATAAATGCTAATATAACAATTATTTCGGTTTACATAAATGCTAATATAAAAAAGTAAATGTAATCCCATAGAAAGTACTGCCGCAGGGAAATGAAGTGTTAGAGACTTCGCCATACTAGGTCTAGCATAGAGAGGTGGGGTGACCAGTTCCCTTCCTCGCTGCCTTTTCCTTCCCTAACTCAAAGTCAGGTACCCATTTACAGCTAGGGAGACTGTAACGTGTCTGTACCGTGATTCGGACCTGGCACCTTTGATGCCAGAGACCAGAGCTCTAACTACTCTGCCAATCGGACGCTCAATGCTAATAAACAATACAATATAAAACATTATTAATTTGTAAAATAAAATAAATAATAGCTTTGTTAACATTTCAAAATAGATATATTTCTCACTTTATTAGACGCCAATAACGGTTACATGTACCAGTAAAACCAAGGCAATGATACATGATAAATGCGTTTTTTTCTACTTGGTAAGGCATCTGCTGAATATAAATAAAATGTTTTATTGTGAATCTTATCTCAACTTGCCAACTGATGTGAGGCATTTATGAGTGTTACCGTGAAGCATTCACGGTAATGAGCTGTTTATGATGCAACAACTAGCGGATAAATCTGCAATCTTTTTTATTATCACGTATAACCTAATTAACATGCAGATTGTGGCAAAATCCCACGGAGAGCTGTTATGTTTAACCGCGATTTTGTAGGGAAGTTCAAAGAAATAAATTAGCATTGAATGACATGAGAACTATTGAACTCTAAAAGAAAGTTGAACGTAAAATTTAAAGTAATTGCCAACATATTTCAAATTGTGAGAAGAACTCTATTCGTGATCAGAAGCAACTGAAGCTTTCTCACATTATATAAAATTAACTTCATTTAAAAAGAAAGTGGTTAACTCCTAAAACAGTTTTCCTTAATAAATTATACATAATGATAAGTACAACTAGTTTTTAAAATTGTTCTGCACTCAGTACTGTATATATTGCATGCATGTTTAAAAATCAATCACCAATTCAATTAAGTGCATGACATAGCGTTTTCATTTCTTCACATTTTCATGTACTCGTAACACAGTATGTTATCATTATATATAAATTATTTAAAGTAGAGACCAGTAACAGTAGTCATGTCTCAAATTAGCTCGTAAAAATATGGTCTTTGAACACGAATACTAAGATTTAACTTCAGCCACTCATGACATTTCGTCTCAGTATGATGTCTATTAATAATAATTAAATGAAGTTTATTTGATGTCTTTTCCTTAACGGAGACAGCCTGTTTGTATACTCACTGTGATATAACAACGAAGATCTTTCGTACATTTTTTTTTTAGTTTAACAATTATAATTAATAAAAATTCAGAGGTACAATTATATGCAATAGTATTTATTTATATATTTATTGAGCGTCCGATTGGCAGAGTGGTTAGAGCGCTGGTCTCTCGCGGCAAAGGGTGCGGGGTTCAATTCACGGTATCGACACGCTCGTCTACCCAGCTGTAATTGGTACCTGACTTTGTTTGTGAGTTAGGGAAGGAAAAGACAGCGAGGAAGGGAACTTGTCACCCCACCTCTCGATGCTGGACCTAGTATAAGGAAGTCTCTAACACTTCATTACACTACGGCAGTATCGGCTATGGGACCACATTTACCTTATATTTTTATTATTCACTGTCCAAATTATGATCCCACTACATGCACCATACCGCACTACACGCACCATACCGCACTACACGCACCATACCGATACCTGTTTGGTATCTTTACTCTTTATCTCTCCAGTATGTTGCCTAATAAAGGAAGGAACGGTGGAAATATCTGCCTAATGGATTATAATAGCTACAACGCAGTGCGATATACCTATTTATTTTTTTCAGGGAAGAATTACTGTACTGTCTTTCGTGCCTGAGTTAAGTGCTTGTTACCTAGGCAGGAATCACTTGTCCAGTGCTCCCTACCTGACGGTAGTACAGTGCGTGTTGCCGGTTCAGTGCTTCCAGCCTCCTATACCGGCATGAATTTAATATTAGTTTCTGGTTTATTTATGTACTTTTATCTACTTTGTTGTGTTAATCCTTTCTGATGACTTTGCTTTGTTACTACTGTTGGCGTTGTAAGATAATTACGAGTTTGTTTTCAGAGTATATATATATATATTGATTCCCTCTGTCGTCTTTTAAATTGTTGCTTTTGTTTTTGTGATATATTGTTTTATTAATTTTCGTAGTGCTTGTGACTACTTGGTGCGCATTAAATTTTCTACATTTAGTTATATTTTGCAGTTTGTACAGTAATCTTTTATATCTTGTCTATGTTGGTCGCATTTCTTGCATTCCAACAAGAAGTGTTTAATGGTATTAGGTTCATAAAATTCTTTACAGATGGATACCTCTATTCTAAAATAGCCGGTTCCCAATCTGAGCCGGATTAGTTTTTTATTTACTGTTAATTGTAGTTCGTCTTGTATTTGGCATTTTTTATTTGGTTTTTTTTTAAATAAGCTGGTGTGTATGCCTTCCTTTTATGCTTTGATCCCATGCTTTTCTCCATTCTTTGGATATTAATATTGCTATTACACTCTTTATTTCGAATCTCCTTAACCCTGTTTCAATTTTTTATTGCTATTTCCTCCCCACTTGACTTCCATGTAAGCCAGTTCATTTCCTAATGTGCCTACATGAGATGGAATCCACGCTAACATGTCTTATGCATTCAGCAGTATTTAGATTTGTATTTATCTGTAGTATTTCCTCTACTATATCGGGCCAGCTGCTTTCATTTCTGGTACTGTATTCTAGTACTGATGAAAGTGAGTCCGCGAGAATCGTTATTGTCCGTGGTGGGTTCTCTGTAACTACTTCTAAAGTTTTGAGCATTGCTACTATCTAGGCTGCAAGGTCTTTTATATTTGGACATGCGCCCTAATACAACCGATGAATATTGTGTCTCGATTTAACGAACGTACCTCGCCAGACGAGACAGAATTCCTATTTAAAAAAAAAAAAAGGTAGAGTGTTGCCAGTAAGTTAATGGCAGTGGTGGAAAATCTTATCTACAATTACAAAAAAACTATATCCCCATCAGGGGTTGAATAAGATATTGGTCCATTAATTTAAAACGAAAATGTGTATATATAAATGTATTTAATATCTGGTATGGTAAATTCGATTGAGCGCCTAATTGGCAGAGTGGTTAGAGTGCTGGCCTCTCGCAGCCTAGGTGCTGGGTTCGAAATACGGTGGCGTCACGCTGCAATCTACCCAGCTGTAAATGGGTACCTGACTCTATTCTTGAGTTAGGGAACGGAAATGTAGATAGGAAGGGAACCAATCACCCCACCTCATGATGCTGGACCTTGTATAGTGAAGTCTCTAACACTTCACTCCCCTACTGCAATATCTGCTATATGACTAACTTTTTTCCCCCTTTATGGTATGTAATCCCAGAAACGCAGCTTCCGTACTGAAACATTAATCATAAATAAACAAATTTTGAAAATATCGACATGCAATAAACTATAAAAGTATTTAAAAAACAAGGCCAACTTACAGGATAAGACTAAATCTTCTAATGTAATCTTGTAGTCCAGTCCACAAAGGCGTACTGGTAATCCGAGCGTCTGAAAGAAAACGCCGACCAACATTAATAACCACAGACTCGAACTGCAGTACTGCGGTGGAATTCTGTGTCTGCAGCTTGGCCCTTCTGGTTCACGAAATGTTGACACAAATAACAGTGGGCAGGGAATGTATGACGTTTTGGTGGAGCCCGAGGGACAGGCAAACACTGCGGCATGCCAATTTAAACGTCTTGTGTCGACAGTTAAACTCGGGTTGAATTTTAATTTTAAAAAAAGTGGGTAAGAGGGAGAGAAAGGTGAGATCTGTAAAACAGGAAAATTATTGTTACGTTCGGTGTCAAATTTTTTTCTCACGGCATTCGGAAAAACGCCATCAAACTTCATATTTTTGTATAACATGCTTGTCAAGTTAAGATATGCGAAGGTCTCACTGATAATCGTCTTTGTGTGCATCTGCTCATGGCGTTTCGCTTCACTGAGATGATAACAACAGAGTTGTTTCTTAAAGTTGTCTGACTTGTTTTTGTTTATGGATTTTGATGTTTTATTTACATACGGTAAGTGTAATCACCATCATCATGTTTATCATTATCATCCTCATGTTTATCATTATCATCATCATAAAGATTTTCCTTTTCGCTCCTTTATGAGGAGGCATGGAGCCGCCATTTTAGCTGTTTCCCTCGTAGGAAGCCAGCACCAAGCATTCACTTTCTATTTTAGTGATGGTTTCTACCCAGGGCTGGATTAACCATTAAGCAAAATAAGCACTTGCTTAGGGCACCAAGGGAAGGGGAGCACCACAGAATTTCCCCTCTAGCTATCGTGCCCTTAACTCTCATCTCTTTCACTGCCACAGTAGTCTTTAGTGGAATTTTTTTTGTAATTATCAATATCTGCCGTGTTCGACTTTAATCCGAATTCTTAAAAAAAAAAAAAGAAAAAAAGGTTTTTTTTTGGTATGGTGAGTGACTGAAAGTGTCAGACATAGACCTAGAGTTCAGTATGTTTGCCTGTCTTATCAACGTTTTTCTGCATGAATTTCAGTGGAGTCTGGCCAGGAAGAAAATTGAATTTTCAGTCTCTTCAGCATTTATTGAGTCTTAATGTCTTTGTCGCATGTTACGCATTGCCTAGTTAAATGTTTGAAGACCGAAAAGTGGGACACCAGTGTGCTGACCTGAACAAAGGAATGCAGGGGTATTTTCCTGTGTGTATCTAGGGCAGCCAATCAGAGAAGGGGTTTCCCACGGTCAGATAGAATGACTTCGGCGAGTGTATAAGGAAGAAAAAATCGTCCGAAATCATGGTTAGAATTAGACATCGGGAAGGAGAACGGAATGACAGACAAGGATGAGAATGGTCTCCTTTTGACGGGAATATCTTCATTTATGTATAGGTACAAGGAAATCAGAAGGGAGTAAGTAGTTGTGAAGAATTTCGCAAGAATAGTGTCCGTGCATTGAGAAATCCTGTGTTTTTCCTATTTATAATTCAATATAAAATCGTTAACACGACAGATATAGGAAAACAACATATGGATATAAAGGTCAACTCATGGAGAACGGAAATATATAACTCCAAAGGCTTGAACTGGGAAAGGTGAAATGCACGAGACCAAGGTTTGAAACACCTCTAGCACAAACCCCCCGAAGTTACAACTTTTTTGGGAAGTTTGCTGGAGTTGCGAGCCTTGTTTCCTGTACGTCCGGTAGCTGCATATATAAGGGCGGACGTAAATGATTTCAAATTCCATCAGACATTCCATACCGATACCACTTCCGTCTACTACAGGGGTAACACGCATTTTTGCTTACCTCAAACCACACAAGCTTGATACGTTCTTTTTAGGACGAGACACAGTGAAGACATCCTTAGAACTACACAAGTTATCAGATAAGTTGATATTTTTATCCATCCTCAGTGTTAGCGTATTGCAGTTAATTTTAGAAATTAAAATAATAGAAATTAAATAGCGCCACGTGGCAATTCTTTGAGTGAGATCAGGCAGCCATCTTGAAAGACATATTTAAGTGGTGAATAATTTATACTTTTGTTGATAGTATTAGAGTAGGCCTACTGTAGTTAAGGTTAAGTATTAGGGGACTATTTAATTTAAGAATCGTAGTGGGGTAAAGATATATATATATAACAAAATAAACCAAAAGCCAAAGATTACATATAATATTCAATCATCAGAATATAATTCAAAGACAACAAATAGTAGCATACTAAAAGACAGGGAAAATAACCAATGGTAGTATTCACCAGAAAACAGTCCGAGGAAGGGAAAACGATGGCCAAAACTCCAGAAAAAAGACAAAACTTCAGAAAAAGACAAAACTTTAAACCGGACAGAAAGAAACAGGACCACGAACCCTGAAATAAAAAAAACAGAACTAAAGGACACGAGTAAAACAATAATGGAAAATCGGGAAGGAGGCGCGGAAGGAAAAACAACAAAAAGCAGAATCAACAAAGGAGAAAGATCAGGAACCAGCACAGCGAACGGAAAGAAAGGACCCAGGGAAAAGGATAATCAGGACAGCCAGGTAAACGCGGACAAAACAAGTCATGAAACCAGAGGGGATAAACTGAAAGGAGGCTCAGAAGTAAAAACAACAAAGGAGGCAAAACGTGGGCAGAAGCAGTTAAAAACCAAGGTAGGGACACCAGACATGATAAACTAGAAGAAAATAATAACCCAAAAAAAAAACCAATGAAAGTACCAAAAAAGACTCAAGACATCTAGCAACCCAGGCAGATCCCAAAAATACAGATGTAGTAAACATATGTCGTTTAAAGATAACGCAAGTAGCTGGTGAGGCTGTCAAGATCAAGGCATTAGATGAAGACAAAATTATAAACATCCTTGATCCTGTGTTAGGCAAAAAGGCGATAGCCAAAATTTCAAAAACCCATTTTGGCATAATAATTATCCCAAATCAGAGTGACAGAATAAAAGAGATGTTAGAGGAACTCAAAGTAGAAGCAAAAACAGTGACTCTTGCACACGACATAGAAGTAAAGATAGAGCTAGCAAAAGTGACCAGTAGATGTGTGTTAAAAAGGGATAAACACTACCCTTTCAAGCGAGGAAGTTATGAACATCCTCGCAAAACATAACCCAGACATAAAGCTGGTACACGTGGACAGAATAATGGTGAAAGGGAGTATCGTTACCCCAGTGGTAGTGATAACAACAGAAGGTAGGGAACCCCCCAAGACGGTACTATTTGGGAAAACACAAAAAAACACAGAAGCCTTCATTCCCCCAGTGTTGCAGTGCTCCAACTGCATGAAGTTTGGTCATGGGCGCCACACTTGCAGGGGGAAGGCAGTATGTAGGTTTTGTGCGGGGGCACACCCTTTCACGCAATGCGAAAAGGCAAAGTCAGATACTGACTATAAAAAGGATAATGCAAACAGAAAATGCATTAATTGCAAAGGAAGCCATAGCGCCAGATTCCAGGGCTGCCCAGTTTATCAGCAGACCAAAAAAGCACTGAAGGAAGCTATAACAACCCAAACCCCTTTTAAAACTGTCATTAAAGAATTAAAAGAAAACGATACCTATACGAGCACTAAAGTTATAACAATAATTAAGAGTGTGCAAGAAGATGTCAAAATGCTTAAAACACAGAGGGTAAAAGAAAGTAAGAACAAGTTAGAAAATAATAAAATAGTACCAAAAAAACCAGTCAGATGATTCAACTACATCCTCGAACGACACAAGTGCACTGAAAAGTGCAGAGGCAGTGCTTCAAGAAGTGAAAGCCATACAGCACCAAATTTCCCAGGATATAGCTAAACTGACTGTACTAAAAGAAGAAAATGAAATGATACTAGTCAAACTGTCTGAACAAAAAGAAGAAAGTGAAATAATACTAAAAAGAATGGAAAGTGAAAAACAGGAGATTAACATAGGAAGAGAAGGGAATGTAGCATTGGATGAAAATAGGAAAGTGGTCAAAAAGAACAAAAGCAACCTAGAAGAAACTATCATAGAAACTATCAAAAAACGATTTGAGGGACTTTTACCACACTTAGCGGAAGAAGTTAGGGAAATAATGACAAGTTTAAATAAGGATTTTCTTGACAACTTGATGGATAGTGGGTCCACAAGTACAGGAAATGCAGAATAAGAGCAAATTTGATAGCTAACCAAAATAAAAGGTAAACTAGATGATGTTAAAATTCAATTTAGAAAGATTTAGAATTATCCAGTGGAATTGTAGGGGTATTAAAAAAAATTTTGCACCCCTACTATCAGAGACTGGATTAACTACTGATATATATGCTCTTCAAGAGACCCATTTAAACCCAAATAAAAGATATAGTTGTAAGGGCTTTAAGATACTTAGACACGATAGGAAAGAAGGTAGAGGAGGAGGTGTCGCAGTCTTAGTTAGCGAAAAATTTAAAATCATAGACTGGGAAGTATTTAATACAACCAATATAGAAGGTATCCAGGCTACTATAGCAGCTGAACCAAACAATCTAACAATTCTAAATGTATATGCTAAAGATGGCACAATTAAAGATGAAGAAATACTAGCCATAAGTACCAGACTAGGCCCCAAAACAATCATAGTAGGCGATTTTAATTCCCATCATTGTGCTTGGGGTGGACAACATGCAGATAATGCAGGAAAATGCCTACTTGACTTCATAGAAAACAATGAACTACTAATACTAAATGATGGATCTGCAACAAGAATTAATCCACAAGCTAATAGGGCAGACTCAGCAATAGACATAAGTATAGCAACTAACAACCTAGCGAATGTAAATTGGGAAGTGTTACAAGACACAAACTCAGATCATCTGCCCATTGTAATAACCATGCATGAAAATGTCATTCCAAACCCAGAACCAGAGAAACCTACCTTCAACTATAAAAAAAGCAAACTGGGAAGCTTTCCAATCAGAGCTGGAGGGGATGGAATATAAAGACATGGAATCAGATGATACTGACTTGTGGGCAGAAACACTGACCAATGAAATTCTGAAAATAGCAATAAAGTATATACCAAATAAAAAATATGCCACAACACCTTAAATCAATAAATAACATTAATAAGAAAAGAGAAACTCAATGGAATAAAGAACCAGTTGCCTGGTGGAATAAAAGCTGTGCAGAAATTCATGAGAGAAGAAAAAGGGCCTTACAAAAATATAGAAATAACAGAACAGAAGAAAACTATGATAAGTATAAACTTATTAGGAATGAATCTAACAGAATAATATTCAAAGCCAAAGAAACTAACTGGAAGGAGTTTTGTCAGTCACTTAAACCTAGCACTCAAATTAGAGAAGTATGGAAAAAGCTTAAGGCAATCAAAGGGAACAATAAGAAAACAATAATGCCAACAATCAAACTACCAAAGAGAGCAGAAACAGATAAAGAAAAAGCTAATGCCCTTGCCGAGTATTTCTATAAAGTCAGTGCAAAAAGTAGCCTTGGACAGGAAGAAAATGAGAGAAGAGAAAGACTTAGGATACAGTTTTTAAAAGAAATACCAGACCAGATAGATGAAACAAACTATTTAGATGCTGATATAACAGAGGAAGAAGTAACTAATGCAATAAAAGATAAATCTAATACTGCCTCAGGGCAAGATATACTTAGTTATGAAATCCTTAAGAAAGTACCCAAAAGAACTATAAACATAATAACTTCACTTTATAACAAAATCTGGAACTTAGGAAAGATACCAAAAGCATGGAAAGTAGCTATGATAGTACCCATTCTAAAACCCAATAAGGAAGCCCATGATGTAAGTTCATATAGGCCTATCTCCTTAACATCACAACTAGGTAAAATACTGGAAACTGTTGTGAATAAAAGAGTTAAATTCTACCTAGAAAAAAACCAGTTATATAGCCCAAACCAGTCAGGGTTTAGAGCAGACAGAAGTACAGTAGACCAGCTTGTAAGATTAGAACATGATGTAAAGCTAGGGTTCAAGAGGAAAGAGAAAACAGTGGCAGTCTTTCTAGATGTAGCCATATGATGAATGCTGGCGAGATGGAGCTCTTTACAAAATGAAAAAGATTGGCATTACTGGTAAAACCTATAGGTATCTAGAAAACTTTTTACAGGACAGGTATTTTGCTGTACAGGTGAATAATGATAGGTCAGAAATATATGAACAACAGAATGGGATTCCTCAAGGATCAGTGATCTCTCCTTCAATTTTCACTATAGCTGTAAATGATTTAGCAGATGAATTTAATGACATAAAGAATGCAGTATCACAATTTGCAGATGACTGTGCCATTTGGCGATCTGGAAAAAACTTGGACCATGTTTACAAAAAACTTCAAAATCAAATAGACAAAGTTTCAGAGTGGATGAAAAGTTGGGGCTTCCAAATTAATGTAAACAAAACAGTAGGTATGATTTTCAGCAAAGGAAATTTAAAAAAAAAAAACAAAATCAATATAACCATTAAAGGACAGAAAATATGTACCTCCTCAACAACAAGATTTCTGGGCATAACTTTAGATAAACAACTAAATTATAATAAACATATAGACAATTTGGTAGAAAGCTGTAGGGGACCCCTAAATATACTAAGGATTGTAAAAGGTAATGGATGGGGGGCCAGCAATAAAATAATGCTTATGTTCTACAAGTCCTTCATCAGGGGGAAACTGGATTATGCCAGCATAGTCTATGACTCAGCTGCAGCTTCTAACAAAGCAAAACTGGACAGGATTCAAAATGCAGCCATGAGAACCATTACAGGTGCATTTATATCGACACCAGTAGAAGCTCTAGAAGTAGCTCTCGGCATACCTCCCCTTGGTCTAAGACGGAAAGAACTGAGATTAAATTATTGGAGTAAAGTAGCACAAGAAGTGACCCACCCAGCACATAAAGCATTTGTCAAAAACCAACCAAGTGTATGGGACGTCCCCTTAAATAAAGATAGATATCCAACAGGGTGGAGAACTATAGAAGACCTAATGCAGTTCAAAGAACTATCAAACACAATTGAAAATAGTAATAAATACAGAAGCAAAATACCACCATGGGAACTAAAAACACCAATCATAGACTACTCACTTACTGAAAAGATCAAACAAAACATAGAAGATAAGGAAGCCAAAATGATAAGTAGAAAGTTCATAGAGCAACTAACTAAACAAAGTCTGGCCGTCTACACTGATGGATCCAAGGGTGATAGTGGGCAACTAGGTGCCGGAGTTGTAATACCACAATGGGGAATAAAAAAGAGCTACAGTGTAACGGAAGGGGCATCGATTTTTACTGCAGAGATGGTAGCAATTCTTAAAAGTCTAGAAATAATCGAAGATAACCCACCAGAAGCTGTTACGATATTTACAGACTCACTATCATCACTACAAGCACTAGAACACCCAGGTAAATGTAGCCGGCCAGACATAAAGGAAGAAATTCTAGCAATTAATACATCACTAGAGAACAGAGGATGTAGTGTGAGGCTAGTGTGGGTTCCAGCACACATAGGTATAGCTGGCAACGAGTTGGCAGACCAGAACGCCAAGAAGGGAAGAACAAGTAAAAACAATATAAAAGCAGGACTGGGAAGGTCAGAGATCAAGAGCCAAGTGAAGGAAACTATAAACGAGGAATGGAAGACAACATGGAAGGAAAGTAGAAAAGGCAGACACGCGTTCAAACTGCTGAAAGAACCAACGAGGACATGCCAGGTCAGAGAAGAATTAAAGATACCATCGAACAAAAAACTGTGGCGTCTCCGACTCGGTGCAGCATACTTCATGGTAGAAGAACCACACTGCCAAGAATGTCAGGAAGAGAATGACATAGACCACTACCTGATCCACTGTAAAAAGTATGAACAACAAAGGCTTGAATTAAAAACTTACTATAGAAATCACAATATAGACTTAACAGGTGATAAGGTTTTAAGTATAGATGCCCCAAGAGATGCCCAATCAATACTTAAAAGATATATACATAAAACAAAGGAAAAAATATAAGGTTAGAACTTCAGGAAAATCATCCAACTAAATAGAAATTAAGCAGCAAGAACTAACAAAGCATAAACAAAAAAAAAAAAAAACTCCTCCTAGGACAAGGAAAGACAAGGTATTAAAAAAAAAAAAAAAAGGGACAACAACTCAAAAAGAACAAATACTAATACAAATTAAAACCAAGTGTAAAGGACAATAGTTATCTAGAAACAATACAAAAGAGAAAATAAAATTGACAAATACTAATATAAATAAAAATCAGCAACTGCAAAAGACAACAGTTATTTAAATTGAATACAAAATTAGTAAAGAAAATGACACTAAATACCCCAATTATAACCAACTTTCAGGTTGAACAGGGTAGACCAAGATGGAAAGAGAAGAGGCAACAATGATCAGAGGTTGAGTGCCCGATCTCCACCCATCATTTCATCAAAACAACAACAACAACAATTTCAAATTCACTTGTACAGCGAAGCAAGACAGAAGGACAACGGCTGGAGAGAGAGAACGTGTCAGAGGCCAATATCTTGTTATTTGCAGCCAGGCAGTTCTGTTACTCCACTAAAGCCAGTCTTTACTGATCTTAATTAGATCCTGCGAGGGTATGTAAAGTTACTATGTAAAATAATACAGTAATTACAACTTTTATTTCAGGATTTGTTTAATCTATATGTTATGAAAGTATCATGTATATTAATTGATTACTTGGTATGATTGTTGAAGATTGGAACCCGAAATATAACCACCGTGACTGAGTCCGTATCGGGGCTAGCACGGGACTAATAACAATTCTTTTCAGGACTACCAACAATCATTATCAGGGCTTATTCAATCTGTCTTCAAGTTACTGCACTTTACAGAGCTAACGTGTCAGGCAGGGGGATACTATAACCTCATACCATATATGTGTGTACATATTATTTTGTATTATTTGATTTTATAAAATGTTCCACAGTAGACACCTGTCTTGTCACTGATCCATAATCATGCATTTTCACGCATACATCTGAAAACAAATTCATCTCACCTACAATAGGAATGTGGTAATTGTTATCCACAAATAGCCACATATCCTACAATTATCTGCAGGTTCATACTTGTCAACCAAAAGTCAGAGGTCAATGATCAAGAATTGCTCGATGATCAATGCGAATCGCCCCGGCAGTGTCTGGATTGGTAGAAGCAAGACCTACTGAAGCTGTACATCTCATATGAACACTGATTAACCTAACAGATGAGTGATATTTGTGACAATCGTGCAACCAAGAAGTGATAATTGTCAAGCAGAGTTTTGTGATGACAATTTGCGTGATAAACTAGTGAAAGTTATAAAGTGAATAAGACAGTGAAGAAGTCTATTACCCAACTAATTGGAAGAGTCTAAAGAAATGACATTTTAGTTTAACTTGCAAAAACTGTAATTGAATTCGCCAATTTGGTTTTGTATAAATATAACTTTTGTATCACCAGTCACACACAATCACCACAATTAGATAGATGTAAATAAAGAGGATATAAATTGTATTCACCAGCTTTATTCATTCAATATAGTTGATACTGAGTTTGGTTGAATTTTTATTATATCACAGGTGGTCACATAGCGGAGGTGGCGCAGTAAGGTCTGACTGTTCTCTGAATATTTTCAGTCCAGATACTTTCACAGCCGTGACTATCGAGTGATACCAGTGTACTTCTCTGTCACTGGGACCTCACACATTCTGGAGAGAATACTATTTCTACTCTAGCACTATCATCTCACACATATAAAACCTTCCGCTACAGTGGGGGCTCGTCCGCGGGATATTCTCGTATATCCTGAGCCATCCTCTATCTAATACATCTATCTTTAGTCTATCTTGGGCCACCAATAGAAAAAAAAAAAAAAAAAAAAAAAAAAAAAAAAAAATAATAATAATTTTTTTTGGGAAATTCTAGAACAAGATTTTTTTCTCAGTAACAGTACCTTAGAGTACTTAGTAAATATTGACTATCACAAGGTTGCACGATTAATTGTGTTGTCCATTTGATAATTATTTTAAGTAAGTTTAGGTAAGTTTTCATACCCTACTTAACTTAATATAATGGCTGACTTAGTGAAGTTCAGAACTGCGATCATGCAAATGGGAAAAGAGCTGGACTTGACAGGTGATGCTCTCGTCCAGTATGTCACAACTGAAGTGGACAAACATATGGATAGAGAGGAAAGGAAGCTGCAAGCAGAAGCTGAGAGAGAAGCCAAAAGACTAGAAGCTGAGAGAGAAGCCAAAAGAATGGAAGCTGAAGAAAAGAGGCTGCTGTTGGAAGTTGAGGCTCAAGCCAAGAAATTGGAGGCTGAAGAAAGAAGATTAACAGCTGAGGAAAGGAAGCTACAAGCTGATAGAGACCATGAACTGAGATTAAAAGAGCTTGAAATACAGGCAGTGGCTACTACTAATGGTAGTAGGTCATCTCATTCGGATACCAGCGCCAGCCAAAGCACCTCCAATGGAGCTATGAACTTCCACTTGGACCCATTTGTGGAGAAAGAAGAGGGAATAGAGGATTACCTTGACAGATATGAACGATTGGCCACTACTTATGGCCTAGAAAAAGAAAAGTGGAATTTGAAGTTGTCACAGGGATTGAGAGGAGTATCTTATAATGTCTACTTGAAGATGCAAAAAGAAGATCAGGAAAACTATGAAGCCTTGAAACAAGCATTGTTGTTGCGTTACGAACAAAACGCAGAAGCTTATAGAAGGCGATTTAGAACTGCTATGCTCCAGACAGGAGAAACATATCAGCAGTTCTCAGCAAGGTTGGAAAGTTACTTGCTGAGGTGGTGTCAGTTAGGAAACTTCAATCAGGATTTTGAAGGGATCAAGGAGATGATGTTGATAGAACAACTCCTGGAGTCCATGTCTCCTGAGACGAAGACATTCCTGGTAGAACATAAAAGAGAGAGATTAGATGAAATAATCATCTATGCAGAAAGTCACAAACTGGCTCACCCCCTGACTCAAGGAAATAAGAGGAAGCAGGGAGATAGTTTCAAGTCACCACAAAACCAAAACGAGTTTGAACAAAAGGACAATACAACCAAGAACAACCAAAGATATAACTACAAAGACAAGAACCCTCCAGGATATAACAATAAACCCTCACGAAGGGAAGAAAAATGGTGTAAGTTCTGCAAAATGAACAACCACAACACTGATAATTGTGGAAGGAAAAAACCTCTTCATCATTCTGCATGTCTACAGGTGAGGACTTCGGATAGGAAGGAACTGACAGTGAGTCAGAATAGCCTCCATCACCCACCTACACAGGAGATAGTGACTGTGAATGGCAAACAAGTCACAGGAATGTATGACACAGGTTTGTCCTATGACGCAGTCGTGTGTGCATCTCTGGTGCGCCCTGAACAAATCACCACAGAAACAGTAGATATTCAAGGGCCACTAAAAGGAGCATTACCCCTCACTTTACCCATAGCAAAGATTCATGTCAGTTGTCGCTATGTGGAAGGGGAGATAAATGCAGCAGTGTTAGATGATCCCTTTTACCCCCTGATGTTGGGGCGTAGATATGTTTTCTTGGGAAACCCGGTGAAACCTATGGTTATGGCAGAAATCCAGACCAGGTCTGACTCCAGGAACATAGAGAGGGACACCAAATTAAAATTTCATTCTACTGAAATGAAACGGGCTCAAGTAGCTGACAGCACATTGAAGCCTTGTTTTGGCAAACTGTCAAAACCACATAACACTCCAAGGAAAGGAAATTTCTATATGGAACATGGACTCTTGCACAGGAAAGCTGGCAGAGGGACGAAAAGTCATGGTCAAATTGTTGTACCATCCACCTATAGAAATAAGGTTATAGGCTGGGGGCACATAACTTTGAGTGAACACCTGGGTAATGGTGCCACAAAACAAAGAATAGCCACCCAGTACTACTGGCCAGGTATTACGGAAGACATCAATTGGTATGTAAATTCCTGTCCAGAGTGCACTCATGTAGATTCAGAAAGTCGGCGGAAGAGTCTTCAAAAGTCTACAAGCAAACCAGCCATCATGGGTACTCCCGAGATTTGCACTGGAGGGGAAAAGAAACATCCCACACAGGTTGAATTTCAGTCTGAAACCCATGCACTGGAAGAAAAGAACAAATCACGTAGCCAAAATCAAACACCTACGAATTTGCGAGGGAAAACCGCAACCAACTATCAACGAAAAGAGGGCGGTAAACTTCAAGGGAAACCTACCGACCCCATTTCACCAGCGGTAAGGGCCTGGATGAAAAGCCGAACTGGGAAAAGAGAGATAGCGAAGGATAAATCTATATCCATGAAAACAAAATGTAGGAGCAGATTTTCTTAGTCGACACCCAACTGAGATAGAACGAGAGTAAGAAGAACATTAACTACGGCAAAGCTTACAGTTGTTAGCTGTAGAAATCTACAGCTTAAAAGAGAGGGAGGCTCTGTCGCATGTTACGCATTGCCTAGTTAAATGTTTGAAGACCGAAAAGTGGGACACCAGTGTGCTGACCTGAACAAAGGAATGCAGGGGTATTTTCCTGTGTGTATCTAGGGCAGCCAATCAGAGAAGGGGTTTCCCACGGTCAGATAGAATGACTTCGGCGAGTGTATAAGGAAGAATAAATCGTCCGAAATCATGGTTAGAATTAGACATCGGGAAGGAGAACGGAATGACAGACAAGGATGAGAATGGTCTCCTTTTGACGGGAATATCTTCATTTATGTATAGGTACAAGGAAATCAGAAGGGAGTAAGTAGTTGTGAAGAATTTCGCAAGAATAGTGTCCGTGCATTGAGAAATCCTGTGTTTTTCCTATTTATAATTCAATATAAAATCGTTAACACGACAGATATAGGAAAACAACATATGGATATAAAGGTCAACTCATGGAGAACGGAAATATATAACTCCAAAGGCTTGAACTGGGAAAGGTGAAATGCACGAGACCAAGGTTTGAAACACCTCTAGCACAAACCCCCCGAAGTTACAACTTTTTTGGGAAGTTTGCTGGAGTTGCGAGCCTTGTTTCCTGTACGTCCGGTAGCTGAATATATAAGGGCGGACGTAAATGATTTCAAATTCACTACAGCGAAGCAAGACAGAAGGACAACGGCTGGAGAGAGAGGAACGTGCAGAGGCCAATATCTTGTTATTTGCAGCCAGGCAGTTCTGTTACTCCACTAAAGCCAGTCTTTACTGATCTTAATTAGATCCTGCGAGGGTATGTAAAGTTACTATGTAAAATAATACAGTAATTACAACTTTATTTCAGGATTTGTTTAATCTATATGTTATGAAAGTATCATGTATATTAATTTATTACTTGATATGATTGTTGAAGATTGGAACCCGAAATATAACCACCGTGACTGAGTCCATATCAGGGCTAGCACAGGACTAATAACAATTCTTTTCAGGACTACCAACAATCACTATCAGGGCTTATTCAATTTGTCTTCAAGTTACTGCACTTTACAGAGCTAACGTGTCAGGCAGGGGGATACTATAACCTCATACCATATATGTGTGTACATATTATTTTGTATTATTTGATTTTATAAAATGTTCCACAGTAGACACCTGTCTTGTCACTGATCCATAATCATGCATTTTCACGCATACATCTGAAAACAAATTCATCTCACCTACAATAGGAATGTGGTAATTGTTATCCACAAATAGCCACATATCCTACAATTATCTGCAGGTTCATACTTGTCAACCAAAAGTCAGAGGTCAATGATCAAGAATTGCTCGATGATCAATGCGAATCGCCCCGGCAGTGTCTGGATTGGTAGAAGCAAGACCTACTGAAGCTGTACATCTCATATGAACACTGATTAACCTAACAGATGAGTGATATTTTGTGACAATCGTGCAACCAAGAAGTGATAATTGTCAAGCAGAGTTTTGTGATGACAATTTGCGTGATAAACTAGTGAAAGTTATAAAGTGAATAAGACAGTGAAGAAGTCTATTACCCAACTAATTGGAAGAGTCTAAAGAAATGACATTTTAGTTTAACTTGCAAAAACTGTAATTGAATTCGCCAATTTGGTTTTGTATAAATATAACTTTTGTATCACCAGTCACACACAATCACCACAATTAGATAGATGTAAATAAAGAGGATATAAATTGTATTCACCAGCTTTATTCATTCAATATAGTTGATACTGAGTTTGGTTGAATTTTTATTATATCACAGGTGGTCACATAGCGGAGGTGGCGCAGTAAGGTCTGACTGTTCTCTGAATATTTTCAGTCCAGATACTTTCACAGCCGTGACTATCGAGTGATACCAGTGTACTTCTCTGTCACTGGGACCTCACACATTCTGGAGAGAATACTATTTCTACTCTAGCACTATCATCTCACACATATAAAACCTTCCGCTACAGTCTTAACAGTTAAGCAATGGAAGCGCCAGGGACGGGGCGGGGGGGGGGGAACCATTGGGCATCAGTTGGCCTTAATCCGGCCCTGTTTCTATAGCAATACGTTTTACACGATCAGATTACCAATGCCATACACAAACTCATATTAATCACCCTGTAAGGCAAGCCTGTAGTCTCATTCTTTCTTTGTCTCATCAGAAACTGGCGGGAATTACAAGTAAGTTTTCCTTAAATAAGAAATAATTAACAAAACCAACGTTGCAATGAACATATCCTGCCTTGTGGGTGCTTAAAACCCACTTACTTGCTTTGTGTTTCCAAATATCATTATACCCGCATGACTTCTCTGTATAATTGTAAATTAGATTCATTATTTGTTATTACAGATAACTTTGAAGTACCTTACCTTTACCTAGCGACGTTTGGTTCAGCGTTTCTAACACAATAGTGTTCATAACCCTAAAGGTTCGTTAACGATACTGTTGCACCTCTTTTTGCACACCACAATGTGTTCATTATATTAAAACGTTGCGGTGCTCAACAAGAGGGTTGCTAAGCGTAGAATGACGTAGAAAAAGTGTTACGTAACTGCGCGTGCAGAGCAACGGCAGTTGGCTTTTGGAGGTGTTGCCAGTTGGACAGGCTGCGCTATATGTGTTATTCTCTTGCTGCCGCTTTGTCCGTCATTATACTTGTGTATAAGGAAAGTGTTTTTGCCTACTGATGCCAAGAGATTCTTATAAAGTTGATGAGTATTATGAGAATATTTAGAAATTATATAATTATGTCGCGGACCATAACTCGACGGACTTTACGGAGAGGTGTTGTATGTTCCGTTACTGTTGTAGTGTAACAGACTAGGAATTATGACGCAATAGAGTTAGCCCGATGGACAGTGGATAGCTATGACTCATTCTATTAATGTGGAGCTGCTGGTTTGTATGGATTGTAAATAAACCTTGTGAGACGTCTACAGTATTTATCTGCATTCATTCAACCCGTTACTGTTGCAAGTGTTCATTGATCGTTGGACAAACTCATACCCTAGAATGAACTTGGTCATATTATCTACATTAACGATATTATATGCAACATATACTGAAAAGGCGTGGTGATGTAGTGAGCCAAAATATGGAGTATACATCTACTGGGAGCGTCCCATTGGCAGACTGGTTGGAGCGAGTGTTTCTTGTGGTCAAGTTGAAGGAAAAAGAGATAGAGAACGATTAAGAGAGAACATACTGGGCAGTTTGACATCAGAACATAACAAGTAGTCAACAAAAGAGTTGATACATAGTACTGGAGATTAAAAGTTGAGGAGAGATATGATGGCCCACAGCCCAACACCGTCAGGAATGGTATTTGAAGAAGAAGAAGAGGCTTCGCCAAAATAAATTAACACCAGCTTTCTTTGGGACTTTTAAAAAACGAATAAGACCGCAGTAAGATTATGATAAACGGTGGAGGGTGGTCGGGTGAATAAAAAAAAAACAGTGTACATATTCTATGACAAAGGACAAAGACATATGCTAGTAAATGCAAATAGTTTTATTACACTAGATTCCTCATTTTAGTGAATCAATCGGGTACTCATGTGACACAGTTTCGAGAAAAGAGTCAACATAATTCCTTGCTGTCTTCAAGGGGTACAAGCTTCCAAAAAACTTGAGACACACTGATATGCCTTACACTACATACAATGCTTGGCTCTGAAAATTATTTATAATTAGCTCCTTGACTTGCAAGCTCACATCTCTCCTAACAGGTTTTTGACCTTTCTAGTCTACGTCACACTGTGTCGTTTGGTAGCATTCTGCCGACATTTAAAAGTTATTTAGTCTAGTGTAGTATTTATTGGGAGCAAACTGCCACAGTAAGATCGGGAAGGAATTATTCACCATACATAGACATAAAAAGAGGTGTCAGACAAGGTTGTGTGCTGTCCCCCGCCTATTTAATTTATACACCGAAAAATTTTTTCAAGCAGATACAGGAAATACCAGGACTGAACATCAGTGGAAGGTCAATAAACAACCTTAGATATGCAGATGATACCGTGTTGTTAGCTGAAAGCGAACAGGAGTTACAAGAACTAGTGAAGCAAGTGAACAGTATAAGTCATGAATATGGACTCGACATTAATATTGAGAAAACAAAAACTATGATAATTAGCAAAACAGACGAAAAACTCACATTAAAGATAAGCGTAAATGGGAAAATCCTGGAACAAGTCAAGAGCTACGTATATCTTGGTCATATAATAACAGAAGATGGCAGATGTGAAACAGAAATCAAGCAGAGAATAGGAATGGCCAAAGCTACATTCAACAACATGAAACATATACTGACATCCAAACAGTTATCTCACAAATTAAAACTGAGAATCATAAAGTGTTATATATATTCTGCATTTCTGTATGGTGCAGAAACATGGACGATGAATAAGCCTTTGGAAGAAAGAACTGAGGCTCTTGAAATGTGGATATATAGAAGAATGGGGCGTATCTCATGGAAAGAGATGAAAACAAATAAGGAGGACCCAGAAAATCTAGGTATGAAAAGAGAACTAATGAGGGAGGTCAAAGTTTGGCAGCTAAAATACTTTGGCCACATAAAAAGGCATAACACCTTGCAGAAGACCATAACAGAAGGGAGAGTTGAAGGCAAACGTGCAAGGGGAAGACTGCGCTATAAGTGGGAAGATAACATCAAGAGATGGACAGGAAAGAGTCTACCAGAGTGCACCACCAAGACAAGAGACAGAAGACGTTGGGGATCCATTACAGCCAACCTTCGTTGTGGAGATGGCAACTGATGATGATGATGATGAGTTTGCAAGCAAGGACAGTTAATGCAAAATACCGTTATCAAAACTAAAGGTTTATTTATATTTCGACATGCATAAAACGAGGCGAATTTTTATTTAAAAAAAAATGACATGGGGGCTTGAAGAAATGTGAATCCACACAATAAAATACATGTGAGGATCGCTTATTTCATAAATGATATCGGAACAAAATATAGATTTGGTAAACTCCAATTCTCACTGCCTATTTTTATCTGCAATAGTTAACACCCCACCTCTTGATGCTGGACCTAGTATATTTAAGACTCTAACACTTCACTCCACAACGGCAGATTCTTCTATGGGACTAACTTTACTTTCTATAATAGCTCACTCGTGGACGACTTTATATTCATATTATAATATCTGATAACTGGTTTAAATAGTTTTGTTTTTTAATTACTGTCATGAAATATTCTAATCCACATATATAAATTATTAGGTAAATATGAAGCCTAACAAATAAAATTAATAAAGAGAAGAGCAATGGTAAAATGACAGTGCTGTCACAAGGAATGTACTCGAAATCCCCCTTGTTTTCTGCTTCGTCTGCAAATTGTAACGCTTTCACGTTGATATAAAAGCTTACTGTATTATTACCCGCTTTCTTCAATGAAACGTGTGCTGTATTTCTTGGAAAAGCATTGAGAGGCCCTGCGTAATGACCTAAATTAATCCTAACATTAATTATATTACGTTACCAAAACGAACGAACAGATGGACAAAAGGATAGCGAGAAGGGAGAGGCAGAAAGCCGAACACTAAACACGCTTCGCGCGATACGCAAATGCTGCCATCACGCGTGTAAGTCTACATGCACTAATTTTTTTTCAGACGGACAGTGATAAAATACACTACCCTTTCCCAGAGTTAGGTTTATAAATCATAACAGACTCTTATTAGAAAAGATAACATTAGATGGGTTTACGGTTGAAAACATAACAGTACCCAGACAGCACATCTTCGAAACAGGAGGTAGAAGAAATTGCATATTTTGAACGCAGCCACGTAGCTCCTTTAAATTAGTATTTTTGGGTTCCTTAGGGCTTGCTGACAAATAATATGTAAAACGTTACGCAAATAGTCCAGGAATTAATAAATTATACCAAAATAAAATATTGGGGGTGCCTGACAGCATAAAATCATTTCTGCTCATAAGATTTTTTTTTTAACGTGTTTGAAAAAAATTTACGTTACAGAAATAGCCTACCATGTAAACTCCAAATTGATTGGAGCGCAACAAATGAAAGCCTAACCACGATTGGTCGGGCTATAAATACTATCTTGGTTGTTAGGGGAGACGGGAAAAGATAACATTTTTTCAAACACTTGTCGAAACGTGGCTCATTGGCCAGTCTCGCTGATATACACACTTGGGAGCGTTAGTTCGAGACCACTTGTTTAAATGATCTTGATAAAGCATCAGTGCGTTGAAGCCAGCTAAAATTTTGCTCAATAAAAGCCTGGAAGATAAGCAGATGGAAATTTGTGCCAGTTTGTGCCAGAATTCATTGCTAATCAACGTATCTGTGTTATTCGTATGAATTGTGGTAAGCTTGAACCATTTAATATCTTTTAATGAAAATTGAATGTGAATTGTTGATTTATGCCTGTATATATATGTGTAGTTCAGTGGCAAACGTGAGGTAAAGCCTAAAATGCTCCAGCCTGAACAGAGGGTGTCGGAGAGAAGTAAAACGGCATGGAATGGCCAAACAGTACACTGACACCTGGATGATTGACTAGAAAGAAATAATGCTGGAAGTGCAGAGGCGTAGTAACCATTAGGAAGGGTAATACTGGAATAAAGTATTTCAGATGAAGCTGACTGTTGGCCTAACGCTCTGAACGCAATGTTTGTGATGTATTGTGATCAGTGTAAAAAGAAAATATAAATTAGTTATGAAGTAGAAGGTACATCCTTCTTGATTTCAGGGACAGTGGTCTTGATGGTACTGAGCAGCACCTGGTCAGAGCTTTGCTGAATCCAGAGTCGGACAGCATACTCCTTGGTCTTTTTAGCTATCAGTGAGGTGTCTCCTGAGCCCAGAGGAGAATTCGAGCAGAGGAGTCCTTTCCTGCCGCCATCACGCCAGATAAGCGAATTGGCCAGCTGAGCTCAACATTATGTCCCCTCATCTTGAACTGACTTTTTAAAATTAACATTAAGAGGGGAATTTACTTGTCTTAAAATCAGGAACTGTGAACATCTCCAATACTAGTCCCTAAAGACAAACTATTGAAGTCATGATGACAAATACCAACAGAGCTTGAACAAAACAAAACCAGTATTACCTCATTTTACTACTACACAACTGACACACATAGAACATTTGTAATAATATATGTCACTACAATATTCATATTAAATACATTCTGTACATAACTTGTAATTTAAATTGATTGTGATTCCTGGTTCCCTTGTAGTTGAATCAGGACACATATTCATTCATGCCAGTAATGAATACGGTACATATTGTTATTTGAAAGTTTATCAGTGACTCTTTTAAGATATCTTTGTAGAGTGTTATATGTATGTGAGTGTCACAGTGTTGTCAAGAGTAGTGGATTAAATTAAATTGTTTATCTGTCTGTTGTTGTGACTTACACTTCACCATACACATACCCTAGACACATAACGTAGCATCACACTATTCCAGAATAATTCTGACTGAGATATATAGATATGTGGTAGCAAGTAAGGTTATCTATAATACACTACTCTTAATAGATATAGATACCTACTATCGGCGTTATCAAAGACAGTACTGGTCCCTGATACGAGACGCAGTTGCTTGCCGCTAATTTCGCGTCTTGGTGTCAATCGCAACCGAGCGAACGGGGGAAAGCCGAAACGGGCAGCAGCGAACGGAGATACGAAGACCAGGGGGCGGCTCCTCTCTTGATTTGGCGGTCAGATCCCCAAAAGTTCATGAGATCAAATAAGCTGTCAAGTTTATCATGTCCCACTCAACTTACATTCCATTTTAGCTAAATAGACCATGAAGACTAGACACGTTATCATTCGCTGGCCAGAACTTGATAGTAGCACTAGCGATATTTGAAATCTTGCTAGATTATCCCATGGATTTTCATTTTATTTGCAGTGAATTCTATTTCTGTGCAAAGCGGTAATATATTGTGTAAAGTGATCAGTGGTCTAGTTCATTCATTATATTTCATTGGATTTTGTGTTAATTTAAACCTATTAAATTAAACCGTCTCAATAGTTCCAGTTGTAAATATAATGATCTATCTATTATATTATTTCAAAAGATAATAGATGCTTAAATTAACTTTTAAAGTCGCGAAGGAATTTATAATTAATAAATTTAGTTAAGTCCTATATTTATAGATGTGTGATTTAACCACTAGAACTCGCGCAGTGTTTATTAAATACATAATTAAATACTCGAGTGTATTATAGGCTTAACGGGAAATTTATCGCGCGCTTAGAAGATTATTTGTTTTAAAGTATGATTATGCTGTTATTGGTTTTCTATCTTTTTCTCTAGATTGATCACCTTTTGCAATCCCAGCAATAACGAAATCTTTCAGAGTTTCCATACTCGGTTCTTAAACTTCCAGACAGTTTGATGAGACATTTTTTTAAAGTAAATCTTGTGGTGGTCCGGTACGGCCTAGCTAACATAATTACATGAAAGAAAGCCTACCCAAGATCATTTGATTATTATCATCAAATTAACTCTGTAAGATAAACTGGAAGATGAACAGCGCCAGTAACGATATCATATTTACTGTTTACTGTGAGAGAGTACATATTTTCCTGACTGTGAATGAGCCTAGTTTTTCCTCAATTGGATTTAATAAAACTATCATCACGCATTGAAGGAATTTTACCATAGCGGAGGATTAAAAGAGACCACTTCATTTTCACCCCTGTGCCGAACTGTGTTAGTGCCATCCCATAGACTCCTTTTTATATATATAATAAAAACACGAGAACTCTTAGTCTTCAAGTGTGGTAAAGTGGGATGATATAAATATTTATAGGGACTTAGTGTACTGACTGAGATCAGCTGTGAAGGTATCTGTATCTAATATGTGTAGTGTTTTACAGATAACCTTACTTACTGCCACATATTTATATCTCAGTCAGAATTATTCTGGAATATTGTGTTGGCAACGTTATATGTCTAGGGTTATGCAAATGATGAAGTGTAAGTCACCACAACAACAAATAGATAAACAATTTAATTATTCCACCACACTTGACAACACTGTGACACTCACAAACAGTCAACACTCTAGAAGACTATCTTAAAAGATTCAATGATAAATTTCAGATATATACAGATGTATTGATTTTTTCTACAATAGTGATCCTGATTCAACTACACAGTGAACCAGGCAATATTATAACATGTAATTACAAATATTATGTACACAGATATAAATGTGGTCTTTGCATTGACATACAATATTAGTAATCTATGTGTGTGAGTTGTGATGTGGTAATATGAGGTAATACTGGTTTTGTTCTTCAAGATAGATTCTTATTAGACATCATGACTGCATGTGTTTGTTTCTGTTGGAACTAGTATTGGAGATGTTCTCAGTTCCTGTCATTAAAACAATTAATTACCCCTCTTTAATTAATACAATTCATTTTAAGAGGAGGTGGTACAAATTGTTGAGCTCTGTTGGCCACGAAGGGCTTAACTTTCGTGATGGCGGCAGGCAAAGACTCCTCTGCTAGACTTCTTCACTGGTTCTGAAGACACCTCACTGGTTCTGAAGACACCTCACTGGTTACTACAGGGACCAAAGAGTATGTTGTAGCCTCTGGATTCAGCAAATGCTCAGACCAGGTGCGGCTTCAATAACTAGGACCACAGTCCCTGAAACAAGAAGGATGTACCTCCTACTTCAGAACTAATTTATACTATCTGGCTAGACTGAGCACAATACATCACAAACACAGAGTTCAGAGCTTTAGTTTAACTGCTATCTTCTTCTGAAGCAGTTTACTCCAGTATTAACCTGCCTAATGGTTACTACGCCTCTGCACTTTCAGCTATAAGTCCTTCCATGTCATAAGGTAGGTGTCAGTGTACTATGTGGTAATTCCATGTAGTTTGACTTTTCTCCGACACCTTCTGTTCAGGTTGGAGCAATATATATATATATATATATATAGATATAGGCCTTGTCTCATGTTCGCTACTGAACTGCACATATATACAGACATAAATTATCAATGTACATTCAATTTTCATTAAAAAGAGATCAAATATTTCAACCTACCACAATTCAAGGAAATAAACACAGATACGTTGACTTAGCACTGAATGTAGGCACAAATACTGGCACAAATTCCCATCTGCTTATGTTCCAGGCTTTTATTTAGCAAAAATATGAGCTGGCTTCAACGCACTGTTGCTTTATCAAGCTTATTTGAACTAGTGGTCTCGAACTAACGCTATCAATTAACTATATTAACAGACCTAACCAATCAGGCCATTTCTACCCCATCGTTTGAAAAAAAGTACTCTTACTTCCGTCTCCCTTGACAACAAAAGATAGCATTTATAGTCCGACTAATCGTGTTTAGCCTTACATATCATTCCCTCCAATCAATTCAAATGTAACTTGTGGCCTATTTCCGTACAATGGTGGTCTAAAATTCTGCCACTGAGCGACTCCGAGTTTTTAGGTTGTCTGACACCCTCATTATTTTCTTTTGCCTATAATTTATTAATTCCTGGACTATTTGCGTAACACTTAACATATTCTGTGTCAGCAAGCCCTAAGGAATCCAAATATCTCAATCTAAGGGAGCTAGGTGGCTGCGTTCAAAATGTGCATTTTCTACCACCTCCTGTTCACTTCAATCCCCATGTGGTGTCTGGGTACTGTCATGTTTTCAAACGTAAATCTATCTAATGTCATCTTTCCTAATAAGCGTTTTTCAGGTTTTTTAAAACCTAACTCTGGGAAGGGTAGTGTTTTTATCACTGTCCGTCTGAAATAAAGTTAGTGCATGTGGCCTTACACGCGTGTTAGGGGTGGCATTAATATAGCGAGACGCGTGTTTAGTGTTGCTTGCGTTGCTGCCTTCAGCCCTCCCTTCTTTCCATCTTAGTCCATCTGTTCGTTCGTTTTGGTAACGTAGTATAATTAATGTTAGGATTAATTTAGGTCATTAATCACTTGCGTATCTCAAGGTTTTTCTTAGAACTGCAGTACACGTTTTATTGGGTTGTGGAAACGCATGTATTTATGCAGTGGCTTATATTTAACGTGGAAACGTTACAATTTGCAGACGAAGCATAAAACAAAAGGGATTTCGAGTACTGTCATTGTGACAGCACTGTTCTTTACCATTCTTCTTCCTTTTATAGAATTTATTTGTTAGGCTTTACATTTACTTTTTAATTTATATATGTGGATTAGAATTTCTCACGACAAATCCTCCCCTCTTAAAACAGACGTTATATGTCAGTCTATAATTCTATATACACATAGAGAAATTTATTATTATTTCTGGGGCTTACGGTGATTCTCATCACACGGATGGCGGCTTAAAAAATCCGCTCCCAGATTTGTTTTTCCACTTATATACTCTATGCTAAACTCAAATGGCTGTAGCAATAATGACCAACGGAGTAATCTAGTGTTCTCATGCCTAGCTTGTGCTAGAAACGACAAGGGTTTGTGATCCGTTTGCAACTTAAATGCCTTCCCATACAGATAAATATTGAATTTCTTTATCGCCCATATTACTGCAAGACATTCTTTTTCGCTAGTTGAGTAGTTGGTTTCAGCTTTATTCAACTTTCTGCTAGCATATGCCACTGGGCTTAATTCCCCATCCAATGCATCTGATTTCTGTAGCAGAGTTGCACCTAACCCAATATTACTGGCATCAGTCCTTACTACAAATTCCTGACTTAAGTCAGGTAGTTTCAAAATAGGTTTACTTGTGAGCTTTTCCTTCAATTCTTGGTAAGCCATTTCACATTGTGGTGTCCATGTAATTCGATCTGGGTGTCCTTTACGTGTCAAATCCGTTAACGGTGCACATATGGAATTAAAGTTTTTGATATACTTTTGGTAGAAACCACATAATGAGACAAAGGATCTCACGTCTTTCTTGGTTTGTGGTCTCGGGGCTTTCTTTAGTTTTTCTAAATTTTTTGGGTCAGGGGTCATGTTTCCCTGATAAACTGTGTGTCCCAAAAATTCCAATTCTTTACATCCAACGCAACATTTGGTTGGTCGGGCTGTTAAATTCGCTTCCCTAAGTCGATTAAACAGCATGTTCAGAGAGTCAATGTGTTCCTCAAAGGTTTCTGTTGCTATAAGGATATCATCCATGAAATTTGTAATGCATGGGTTATTCAGAGGGTCCAATAATTTTCTCATCATTCTAGAGAAGACACTAGGTGCATTCTTCAATCCAAATGGCAATCTGTTAAACTCATAGTGTCCTTCTGATGTACTAAAAGCTAGATATGGTCTAACCTCAGGCTTTACTGGAATTTGATAGTATCCTTTACTCAAATCCACTTTTGAGAAATACTTAGCTTTATTTAGTCTGGCAAACAACTGATTTGTATCCGGCAATGGATCCACTTGTCCTTCTGTAACAGCATTCATTCTTCTGTAATCTATACAGAGTCTATGTTCTCCAGAGGGTTTCCTTAAAAGTACAACACTGGAACTATACGAAGATTCACTGTGTGAAATAATTCCTTCCTTCAACAAATAGTCTATCTCTTCCTTCAAAGCTTTTTCCTTAGCAAAAGGAATCGAATAAGGCTTCATACAGACAGGTGGGGTCTATCAGTTTCATATCATATTCCAATAAGTTTGTATGCCCCGGTCGATCTGTTAACACCTCTGTATGATTATCTAGAACCTGTTGCACTCTCTCCTTCTGATTTTTCGTTAAATGCGTACTGATTTTCACCTGTGCCGCTGTCTCACAGGGGTGTAATGGATATTCAAATGATGAAAGTGGTTCCTTCTTCATCTCCATTGCAATGGACAAGGTTAGCAAGTGTGTCTCTTCCTGATGTTCTCTTTCCAAATATTTCTTCAGGAGATTCACATGATAGATTTTTTCTTTCCCCTTCTTATCTATCTTATAATTGGTTCTAGACACCTTCTCTAGAACTGTATATGGACCTTGCCATCCAATTTGTAACTTATTCTGATTTCCGGGCAAAAGAAGCAGTACCTTCTCTCCCACAGCCAAATCTCTGTCTTTTGCCTTCCTGTTATAATAAGCAGCATGTTTCTTCCTGGCTTGTTTCAAATTTTCATTGGCAAGTTTCCAGCCAGTTTTTTAAACGAGTGGTCAGCTCATTTACATATTGGTATGAGGATGTAATATTTTCCTCTGCTTTTTCATCCGTCCACGTTCTTAACAGTGCTTCAAGTGGACCTTTTATTGGCCTTCCAAACAATAATGTTGCCGGGGCCATACCGGTTGAACTATGGGGTACCTCCCGATAAGCAAAGAGGGCGGCGTGAAGGTACTGATCCCATGTATCTGGTTTTTCGTGTGCCAACTTTCTCAGGATTGACATCAAGGTGCCATTAAATCTTTCCACTTGGCCGTTCCCTTGGGGATGATACACACTACAATGGTAGTGTTTGGCCTGGAAGATCCTGAAAACTTCTTCAGTTAGTTTCCCCTTGAACTGAGAGCCATTATCAGTCAAGATTTGATTGGGAAAACCTAACCTTGTGAAAATTGTGAGTAATGCCTCTGCCACATGTTTAGAATCAATCGATGACAGGGCTACCGCCTCTCCCCACATAGAACAAGTGTCCACCAGAGTCAGAATGTAGCTGTTCCTTCTCTTAGTTCGAGTGAGAGGTCCCACAAGATCCACGGCAACTCTCTCAAAGGGTGTTCCCACTATGGGCATTTCTCCCCAGAGTTGCTGGTGCAGTCCAATGCTTAGGTGCTACTCGTTGGCACTCTGGACAGGATTTTACATATCGTTTGATATCTTCAGTTATTCCTGGCCAGAAATAGTGACAAGCTATTCGCTGTCCTGTTGCGCTGATCCCCATATGACCACTGAAGGGAATCGCGTGCCCTAGTTCCAACACTTTAGTCCTATATGAAGTGGGAAGGACCAGCTGTCCGTGACCATTGGATTCAGATCCAGCCTTCCTATAAATCAGCTTGTTCTTCATATAAAATTCTCCCTTGCCTGGAGGTGTATGTGATTTGGGCAACTTCTTGAAACACGGCTTGAGTGTTTTGTCCTCCGCCTGTGCCTTTCTCATCTCATCTGGATGAGTATTTATTGGATTATCCTCCTCCTTTTTAGACTGTGATCTGGTCTGCACTGTTGCCAATATCACAGGTCTCTTGGGATTCCCCAAGAAGACATATCTACACCCCAATATCAGAGGGTAGATTGGCTCATTTATCACTGCTGCTTTTATGATTCCTTCCACATATCGCGTTTTCACCTTTATCCGGGCGACGGGAAGTGTCATGGTAGCTACATCCTTGGTTGCAGTTTGAATCTCCACTGTTTCTGTGGTGTATTGATCCGCCTGCACCAGGTGAGAACTCACAACGGAATCGTAATCTAAACCGGTATCATATAAACATCTTATAGTGACACCATTACAAATGACATCTTCATACACTGGGGGATGGTATGGTTCCTGTAGTTCTGCAGGTTTGATCTTGTTTTCCTTTTTCCCAGATGTCATAGCAGCACAATGAGGAGGTTTCCTTCTACAATGGTCAGTGTCATGATTGTTCATCTTACAATTTTTACACCACCTTTTCCCTTGGTTGAAAGATTTTCTTTCATCATATTTCCTTTCATCGAATTGTGGGTTTTTATTTTTATTGTCATACCGTGGCCTATCAAATTGGTGCTTACCTTTGTTATGATCCCTAGGATCAAATTTATTAAAGTTCTGTGGTGCCCTAAAATTTTCCACCTGTTTCTTTTTATTACCTGATACTTCTGCTTGAGCCGCCTGATACCTTTCTGCAACAGTTAGCAACTCACCCAGTCTCTCTGCACCTTGTTCCATGAGAAACTTTCTCAGGTCTGGAGCCATGGACTCTCTTAATTGTTCTATAAGGACCATTTCCTTAAGATCTTGGGTTTTCCCCAGAGAAGTCCATTTCTCCAAGTATGTCTCTATCCGTGCAGAGAACTGGTGATAGGTTTCACCTGACAGTAGTTTAGCATTCCTAAATTTTTTTCTGTAAAATTCTGCGTTCTTTTCATATCTTAACAAAAGAGCCTGCTTTAGCATGTCATAATTTTCCTGATCATCTCTGTGCATTTTGGCAAAAACTTCATAAGCTGCCCCACGAAGTCCTTGAGATAACTTTAAGCTCCACCTTTCTCTCTCTAACCCATATGTGGTAGCTAATAATTCGTATCTATTTATATAGCTCTCAATATCATCGTCTTTCTCAACAAAATGATCTAAATGAAAGTTCATAGCTGAGGTTGAGGCTCCCTGAGTAGCAGTAGCATCAGAGGCAAAGGGACTGGCACCATTTTCAGGAGCATGGCCCTGAAACTCAAACTCCCTTAGTCGTAACTCATGTTCCCTTTGTAATCTCTTCTCCTCCTTTTCTGCTTCCCTCTCTGCAGCTAATCTTCTTTCCTCGGCTTCCCTTTCTGCAGCTAATCTCTTCTCTTCCCTTTCTGCCTTTTTGTTCTTCTAATTGGAGCCTCTTAATCTCCCTATCAGCCTCCAATGCTTTAGCCTCTTTGTCAGCCTCAATCTGCAACCTCTTAATTTCTTTTTCAGCCTCAATCTTTCTTTCGGCCTCTTTTTCTAATCTTCTTTCTTCCCGTTCAATAAATTTGTCACATTCAGTAGTGACATAGGTAATCATAACTTGCCCATCTAATCCCAACTCTTTTGCAGTCTGTACAGCCGCAGATCGAAATTTGGCCAGGTCCGCCATTTTATATCAGGTAATTAAATAAAATATCTAACTAAACAATATAATCTGTAATTATATATCCAATAGACAAAACAGGCACCAAGAGCTCAACCTTATTTAATTCCACCCAAGGATACCTTTTAACTTTTTATATTCCCTGAAGTGAATTACCCCCAATATTTATACTAGTAAAGGATTCAATATCCCGGACCGGACCCCAATATATGTGGTAAAGTGGGATGATATAAATATTTATAGGGACTTAGTGTACTGACTGAGATCAGCTGTGAAGGTATCTGTATCTAATATGTGTAGTGTTTTACAGATAACCTTACTTACTGCCACATATTTATATCTCAGTCAGAATTATTCTGGAATATTGTGTTGGCAACGTTATATGTCTAGGGTTATGCAAATGATGAAGTGTAAGTCACCACAACAACAAACAGATAAACAATTTAATTATTCCACCACACTTGACAACACTGTGACACTCACAAACAGTCAACACTCTAGAAGACTATCTTAAAAGATTCAATGATAAATTTCAGATATATATACAGATGTATTGATTTTTTCTACAATAGTGATCCTGATTCAACTACACAGTGAACCAGGCAATATTATAACATGTAATTACAAATATTATGTACACAGATATAAATGTGGTCTTTGCATTGACATACAATATTAGTAATCTATGTGTGTGAGTTGTGATGTGGTAATATGAGGTAATACTGGTTTTGTTCTTCAAGATAGATTCTTATTAGACATCATGACTGCATGTGTTTGTTTCTGTTGGAACTAGTATTGGAGATGTTCTCAGTTCCTGTCATTAAAACAATTAATTACCCCTCTTTAATTAATACAATTCATTTTAAGAGGAGGTGGTACAAATTGTTGAGCTCTGTTGGCCACGAAGGGCTTAACTTTCGTGATGGCGGCAGGCAAAGACTCCTCTGCTAGACTTCTTCACTGGTTCTGAAGACACCTCACTGGTTCTGAAGACACCTCACTGGTTACTACAGGGACCAAAGAGTATGTTGTAGCCTCTGGATTCAGCAAATGCTCAGACCAGGTGCGGCTTCAATAACTAGGACCACAGTCCCTGAAACAAGAAGGATGTACCTCCTACTTCAGAACTAATTTATACTATCTGGCTAGACTGAGCACAATACATCACAAACACAGAGTTCAGAGCTTTAGTTTAACTGCTATCTTCTTCTGAAGCAGTTTACTCCAGTATTAACCTCCCTAATGGTTACTACGCCTCTGCACTTTCAGCTATAAGTCCTTCCATGTCATAAGGTAGGTGTCAGTGTACTATGTGGTAATTCCATGTAGTTTGACTTTTCTCCGACACCTTCTGTTCAGGTTGGAGCAATATATATATATATAGATATAGGCCTTGTCTCATGTTCGCTACTGAACTGCACATATATACAGACATAAATTATCAATGTACATTCAATTTTCATTAAAAAGAGATCAAATATTTCAACCTACCACAATTCAAGGAAATAAACACAGATACGTTGACTAGCACTGAATGTAGGCACAAATACTGGCACAAATTCCCATCTGCTTATGTTCCAGGCTTTTATTTAGCAAAAATATGAGCTGGCTTCAACGCACTGTTGCTTTATCAAGCTTATTTGAACTAGTGGTCTCGAACTAACGCTATCAATTAACTATATTAACAGACCTAACCAATCAGGCCATTTCTACCCCATCGTTTGAAAAAAAGTACTCTTACTTCCGTCTCCCTTGACAACAAAAGATAGCATTTATAGTCCGACTAATCGTGTTTAGCCTTACATATCATTCCCTCCAATCAATTCAAATGTAACTTGTGGCCTATTTCCGTACAATGGTGGTCTAAAATTCTGCCACTGAGCGACTCCGAGTTTTTAGGTTGTCTGACACCCTCATTATTTTCTTTTGCCTATAATTTATTAATTCCTGGACTATTTGCGTAACACTTAACATATTCTGTGTCAGCAAGCCCTAAGGAATCCAAATATCTCAATCTAAGGGAGCTAGGTGGCTGCGTTCAAAATGTGCATTTTCTACCACCTCCTGTTCACTTCAATCCCCATGTGGTGTCTGGGTACTGTCATGTTTTCAAACGTAAATCCATCTAATGTCATCTTTCCTAATAAGCGTTTTTCAGGTTTTTTAAAACCTAACTCTGGGAAGGGTAGTGTTTTTATCACTGTCCGTCTGAAATAAAGTTAGTGCATGTGGCCTTACACGCGTGTTAGGGGTGGCATTAATATAGCGAGACGCGTGTTTAGTGTTGCTTGCGTTGCTGCCTTCAGCCCTCCCTTCTTTCCATCTTAGTCCATCTGTTCGTTCGTTTTGGTAACGTAGTATAATTAATGTTAGGATTAATTTAGGTCATTAATCACTTGCGTATCTCAAGGTTTTTCTTAGAACTGCAGTACACGTTTTATTGGGTTGTGGAAACGCATGTATTTATGCAGTGGCTTATATTTAACGTGGAAACGTTACAATTTGCAGACGAAGCATAAAACAAAGGGGATTTCGAGTACTGTCATTGTGACAGCACTGTTCTTTACCATTCTTCTTCCTTTTATAGAATTTATTTGTTAGGCTTTACATTTACTTTTTAATTTATATATGTGGATTAGAATTTCTCACGACATCAAGTCTTGCGATAAGTGAGAATATTTGTTACCAACAAACCCTCGCAAACATCTGGGGCGGGACATCGAAGGACTAGACAGTTCATATGTCAAAGAATACTTGCTGTTTTTATATACTTTTATGGATCGTCTGAGGCTGCATTCGGTAAGTGTGTGAGTATATGAGTGTGGATCCTCACGCGTGTGCATGAATGACAGGAAATTTAATCGTTTTCTTTTGTAAACCTGTTGTTAACTTTCTTGCCTAGTAATATAATTTTTCTGTATTCCCTGCATTGTTCCTTTAAGGGGGAGTTGCTAATTGGTTAACTCTGTTTAAAAACCCCCTCCTTTCCATTTGCTTAGTAAAGGGAAGAACAGCTGGGAAGAACAGGGTTTTTTCTATCACCTATACCTAACTTTGTAACACCTCTTTCAGAGTAATTAACTTCACTGTTAGGTTAACGTACCTAAGTTCCTGATATTATCTATCTCTGGACTGGGGTTATCTTTGTCTAATAAGCGGGAAGGGCTTAGTCGATACCAATCTTCTTCACCCCTCCCAAATTTGTTATTTGCATTTGTGTACTTATGATAATTTATGTAATACCTGATATTTGTTAGTGATTGATGTTTAAAGTGAATAAAATCACATAAACTCATTTAGTACGGTGTTGGACATACCCACAGCCCAACTTTTCCCCTATTCGTTTAATATAGTTTGTATCTACATCGTCTGTGTGTGTGAAAAACACCAAATCGGTGTGCGCGCAGATGCGAGTCTGGAAAACTGGCAAATAATTGTTTGACCAGGAGAGCGGAAGAGAAGATTGAGAGAAGCGATTTGTCGTAAATAAGTCTGTCTTTACTCTCCTCCAGCACGCTGTGAAGCAACTATTTAATATCTACATTTTCTATCACTGAGCTTTCCATCATCATTTTCCACTCTAAACCGGACCACTATTTCTACGACTCTTTTCTCTCAAAATAAATTTACGACAATATTTGGCTAGATATTTGGCTCGCCGGGATTATTTTGAGATACATTTGATGCACACATATTTGTGGGCTGGTTCTGGGATCTTGAGCTACATTTGAGGCAATCGCATTGCCGGGTTAAAGATACTTTGAGTCTGATTTAGTCTGGGTCTAACTAGGTAGAGTGTGAATGATTTGTCTTGTGAATTAGGGAAATAAATAAATAATTACACCCCTAGACAAACGTTCTTTAAGTATTTGGGTTGTCCACACAGCATATTTACAGGTTGTTTTCTCTCCACAGCAGTAGAAAGTACAGATAAACAAAAATATTTGCTATTTTAATTATCCTCTGGCGGAGATAATTCAATTTCTTTCTTTATAAGAGTTGCTGGGATTGCGTGATTGTTTTACAGTCACTAAGGTTTTTGAAGTTAAAAAGAGTTGAGCTTAGCTAAAGACGGATTGTTCTGATTTTTAAAAATTAAGTTAACAACGTCTCATCTCAATAATTGACTTTAGGGACGGAGTTTGTTGTCAGAGATTTAAAATTAAGGAAAAAGAGAGAAAAAAAAATTTTTTTTTTTCCTTTTAAATTGTTTTAATTTAAATTTTTCTCTACTGTTAGTAAAAGTAGATTCTTTTCCAGTGTAACTTACCATTTAGTGGCATAGTCGCTTGCGTTTAGAGCCTTAATTGCCAGATAATAGCAGCGATAAGTTTGCACAGTACAGGTAGGAGGTAACTCTAGTAAATTTTTTTTACTTTGGTTTTTTTTTCGTAGCGGCTTTGAGTTTTCCCCTTCTTGTTCCATCTTACTATTCTCTAGTCTTAGAAGCATCCAGTTCTTTGACAATGGCAGAGAGAATTAGGATAAGATCCCTTTTGAGGCAAGAGGCCAAGGACTCAGGACTAGACACAGAAGCTGCGAATCTGTTTATCAACCAGGAACTTCAAAGGTATGACGCGGAGGAAGAGAGGGCAGAAGCTAGGAAGAAAGAAGCGGACGATCGTCAATTGGAGCAGAAGAAAATTGAGGCAGAGATGGACGCCCGCAGGGAAAGAGAGAGAGACAAGGAAAGACAGCATGAATTAGCGCTCAAGGCAATAGAGAGTAGGAGTGCCTCTACTTCAAATAATGGAGAGCCGTCTTCGCCCCAGTCTCAAACAGTGGATCTCTCCAGCACTCAGTCTGCCCAATTAACTGCTATGTCGTTTTCTTTAGAATCTTTTCCTAGCCCTAACGAAAAAATTGACAGCTACCTAGAAAAATTCGAGAGACTCGCGAATCTTTATGGGTTAGAGAGTACCCGCTGGGCGCTCAAACTTTCAACGTCACTGAAAGGCAATGCTTATGACGTGTACACAAAGCTGGGACCGAATCAACATGATTATGACCTGTTGAAGAAGGCCTTACTACAGCAGTTTGAGATGACTGCCCGAAAGTTTCTGCAGTTGTTCAGAAACAGCCGAAAAGAGAGCACGGAAACATTTCCCCAGTTCTCTTCACGTCTCACGGGTTATCTGACAAAGTGCATTGAATTATCTGACCTACCTCTTTCATATGAGGGACTCCTCGAACTTGTTCTTGTGGAGCAGATAAAATCCACTTTGTCGAATGAAACTCGTAGATTTTTGGCTGAACAGGGGGCAGTCAGGCTTGAAGACATACTCAATAAAGCCGAACGCTATAGCAATGCAATGGCCGAACTTCCCAGCACTAAATGTAAACCCACCGATGAGCCATCTCGAAAACAGAATCTAGAGCAGTCATCCTATTCTTCCACTTCCTCTCAACATTATAACCAACGAGATAACAATACCCAGAAACCTCCCCAGGAAAAATCGAAATTCTACAAAACCCGATACCCCCCAAACAACAATTCTGATCAACCCACCAAGCCTACGTGGCAGCGCGGCCACCAAGGTCAAGGAAAAGGGAAGACTCCTACACCAGGAACGTCTGATCAGGGCAAACAAACCGGTGCAAACCGCATTGGATGTTTGCATACAGCCTCGAAAGGTAGAGTCAATGTCAGTGATTCTCAACCTGAGGGGGACCGACCCTCAACTCGAGGAACTGTAATTTTGAATGGTACCTCAACTACTTGTCTCTTAACACTGGATTAAGTTTTAGTTGTATTGTTGCTAAACATCTAGTCAAACCAGGTCAGGAGACAGAGGAAACCGTCAAACTTAGTAGAGTTTTCAGGAGTGACGCACCCAGGACGCTTCCTATCGCACTGGTAGAAATACACTCTGACTTTGTCAGAGGAGTTATTAAAGCGGCCATAATGGATGATCCGATCTACCCAGTTATCCTGGGATGTAGATATGTGTTCATTGGGAGACCTAAGGAGCCGATTGTGGCAGCGGTAACCACAAGAGGGCAAGCCAAGAAGGAGAGGGAGCCTGCGCCAAACTTGTTTCCGAATGAACTGAAGGAGGCGCAACAAAAGGACCCTACTCTGGCGCCCTGCTTTAAAAAACTGCCCATGGCTAAGGACCCCAGACACAACGGAGACATTTTTTCTAAGGATGGTGTATTGTATCGTAGAACGGGCAACCCGGACACGGGGAATAACCAGCTCCTAGTACCGACGCAGTACAGAAACCAGATCTTAGAAATGGGGCACTCTCTTCCCTTTAGCGGACATATGGGACAAAACGCCACTATTCAGCGAATAAAAAACCACTATTGGTGGCCAGGAATGAACTCTGACATTGTCAGGTATGTGAAATCCTGCGCCCAGTGCCAACGGGTAGCACCCAAGCACTTGACACCCCCAGTACCTATGGGGCAAATGCCAATAGTAGGGACTCCATTTGAACGGGTTGCTGTCGACATTATTGGTCCTCTGGAAAAGACCAAAAGAAGGAACAGGTTCATCCTGACCTTAGTTGACACTTGCACTATGTGGGCCGAAGCCGTACCGCTACCATGCACTAATTCCAAGCATGTCGCAGAAGCCCTTGTGCAAATTTTTACACGGTTGGGATTCCCTCAACAAGTTTTGACGGACAATGGATCCCAATTCCGTAGCCTGTTAATGGAGGAGATCTTTAAGATCTTGAGGGCCAAACATATCCACACAAGTCCCTACCATCCGGCCGGAAATGGGCTCGTGGAACGTTTTAACGGTAGCCTCACCATGATGTTACGTAAGCTGGGTCAGGAGAAACCGGAAGACTGGGACCAATATATATCGGCTGCCTTATTCGCCTACCGAGAGGTACCCCAAGCGTCTACGGGTTTTGCGCCAGCTACACTTTTATTTGGCAGACCTATTAAGGGGCCACTAGAAGCCTTACTTCGGTCCCTGACAGACCATAAGGCTGACGAGACAGTCGTCTCTGCAAGCAAGTATGTATCTGAGCTTAAGGAAAGGCTAAAGCTAGGATGGGATCTAGCTACTACCAACCTTAAGAAAGCCCGCGCTAAAATTACTAAAAGATACAACAAAGCTGCAAAAGAGAGAGAACTACAACCAGGGGAGAAAGTCCTATTGCTACTTCCAACCGGAAGCAATAAACTTCGCATCGGATGGCAAGGACCGTTTACCGTCCTTAAAAAGATCTCACGTACCAACTACAAGATCTCCATCAAAGGAAAGGAGAAGGTCTTCCACATAAATCTGTTAAAGAAATATTTGGAAAGACCGGTACCATCCTCCGAGCATCTCCTGGCTGTCGCCATAGCAACGGAAGACGAGGAAGATGATGATGGTTGCATGGAGTATCCATTGCAACCCACAGAATCCTTTAAAGATGTCAAGTTCGGCGACAATCTCTCACCAGAACAACAAACAGAAACCAGGGCTCTACTAAAACAGTACAGTGCAGTCTTAACGGATGTACCTGGTCGAACAAATCTCATTCAATTTGATATGAAATTAACAAACGAGACCCCTGTTCAAACAAGAGTTTACCCCATCCCGTACGCTAAAGCTGATGCACTTCGCGGAGAAATAGACAAGCTGCGTCAGGCAGGAATTATCAGTGAGTTTACATCTCCTTACAGCTCGAGTGTAGTGCTGTTGCAGAAGCCCAATAAGGAGGTTCGGCTGTGCATTGATTACCGGTTGCTAAACACGGTAACGGAATTCCAGCCCGAACCTCTCCAAACTGTTTCTGAGTTGTTCACCAAGCTCAGCAAAGCAAAGATCTTCTATAAGATTGACCTCAGCAAAGGTTATTATCAAATACCAGTCAAGGAGGAAATTAAACCTTTGTTAGCTTTCAGCACTAGTGAAGGACATTACACATTTAACGTGATGCCGTTCGGTTTGCATAATGCACCAGGAGTGTTCACCAGGATGATGAGGAAACTTCTACAACCTTTGCAAAGTCCCCATATCCATAATTTCATGGATGACATCTTAATTGCATCGGAAACCTATGAAGAACATATTGCTACGGTTGCTATGCTCCTCAGGAGACTACAGGAAACGGGTCTCACAGCCAGACCTAGCAAATGTCTCATCGGGTTTGAACAGTTAGACTTCCTGGGGCACACTATTTCTCACGGATGCAGTTGGCCTATTAAGAAGAACGTGGAGAAAATAATGGCAGCAAAAAGACCCCGAACGAAGAAAGACGTACGTTCCTTCATATCGCTATGTGCATACTATCAGAAGTACATCCAGAACTTCAACGGACTGACGGCACCTCTGACTGACCTCACAAAGAAAGGTTGTCCTGATAAGGTCATATGGGATCAAAAGTGCGAACACGCGTATCGCACTTTGAAAGGACAGTTGTCTGCATACCCCATTTTGAGGTTGCCTGACCTCAAGAAACCTTTTGTACTGAGAGTCGACGCGTCAGGTCAGGGCATTGGGTCAACACTGCTTCAAGCCGATGACAGTGACCTGAACATGCTATTTCCAGTTGCCTATGGCAGTCGGAAATTAAATAAAGCGGAACGGAACTACAGCGTAGTTGAAAGGGAATGTCTTGCTTTGATTGACGGTATCAGACGCCATCATGAGTTTCTTTATGGTAATCTTTCACGGTGCAAACAGACCACGCTCCGTTAGCATTTCTTGGTGCCAATAAAGAATTTAACGCAAGGATCATGCGTTGGGCGCTTCTTTTAAGCGTTTATTCTTTCAAAGTGGAATATATTCCGGGAAGACAGAATGTCGGGGCTGATTTCCTGAGTAGAAACTGGTCTACAGAGGAAGAAGAGCAAACTGAAGATACCACTCATCCTAAAATCACCAATCAGGTCACCTCCATTGTCAAAAAATGAAACATGAAAAATGGTTTCATGTCTAAAAGTTTGGACGATTGTGACGTACGTCTAGTTTGACAAGTGAATTCTCCCTGATATGATGGATGATTTAAAGGGACTTTTAGCTTTTCATAACATTAGAACCCCTGAACATTTGTTGTAACTTTTCGTTTGCCAGAACTCATTCCACCGGGACTCATTTAGCACGCGGCACGAGATCAAAGAGACAGACTGAGGGATTTCAGGGGAGACTATCGGCGTTATCAAAGACAGTAGTGGTCCCTGATACGAGACGCAGTTGCTTGCCGCTAATTTCGCGTCTCGGTGTCAATCGCAACCGAGCGAACGGGGGAAAGCCGAAACGGGCAGCAGCGAACGGAGATACGAAGACCAGGGGGCGGCTTCTTCTCTTGATTTGGCGGTCAGATCCCCAAAAGTTCATGAGATCAAATAAGCTGTCAAGTTTATCATGTCCCACTCAACTTACATTCCATTTTAGCTAAATAGACCATGAAGACTAGACACGTTATCATTCGCTGGCCAGAACTTGATAGTAGCACTAGCGATATTTGAAATCTTGCTAGATTATCCCATGGATTTTCATTTTATTTGCAGTGAATTCTATTTCTGTGCAAAGCGGTAATATATTGTGTAAAGTGATCAGTGGTCTAGTTCATTCATTATATTTCATTGGATTTTGTGTTAATTTAAACCTATTAAATTAAACCGTCTCAATAGTTCCAGTTGTAAATATAATGATCTATCTATTATATTATTTCAAAAGATAATAGATGCTTAAATTAACTTTTAAAGTCGCGAAGGAATTTATAATTAATAAATTTAGTTAAGTCCTATATTTATAGATGTGTGATTTAACCACTAGAACTCGCGCAGTGTTTATTAAATACATAATTAAATACTCGAGTGTATTATAGGCTTAACGGGAAATTTATCGCGCGCTTAGAAGATTATTTGTTTTAAAGTATGATTATGCTGTTATTGGTTTTTCTATCTTTTTCTCTAGATTGATCACCTTTTGCAATCCCAGCAATAACGAAATCTTTCAGAGTTTCCATACTCGGTTCTTAAACTTCCAGACAGTTTGATGAGACATTTTTTTAAAGTAAATCTTGTGGTGGTCCGGTACGGCCTAGCTAACATAATTACATGAAAGAAAGCCTACCCAAGATCATTTGATTATTATCATCAAATTAACTCTGTAAGATAAACTGGAAGATGAACAGCGCCAGTAGCGATATCATATTTACTGTTTACTGTGAGAGAGTACATATTTTCCTGACTGTGAATGAGCCTAGTTTTTCCTCAATTGGATTTAATAAAACTATCATCACGCATTGAAGGAATTTTACCATAGCGGAGGATTAAAAGAGACCACTTCATTTTCACCCCTGTGCCGAACTGTGTTAGTGCCATCCCATAGACTCCTTTTTATATATATAATAAAAACACGAGAACTCTTAGTCTTCAAGTCTTGCGATAAGTGAGAATATTTGTTACCAACAAACCCTCGCAAACATCTGGGGCGGGACATCGAAGGACTAGACAGTTCATATGTCAAAGAATACTTGCTGTTTTTATATACTTTTATGGATCGTCTGAGGCTGCATTCGGTAAGTGTGTGAGTATATGAGTGTGGATCCTCACGCGTGTGCATGAATGACAGGAAATTTAATCGTTTTCTTTTGTAAACCTGTTGTTAACTTTCTTGCCTAGTAATATAATTTTTCTGTATTCCTTGCATTGTTCCTTTAAGGGGGAGTTGCTAATTGGTTAACTCTGTTTAAAAACCCCCTCCTTTCCATTTGCTTAGTAAAGGGAAGAACAGCTTGGAAGAACAGGGTTTTTTCTATCACCTATACCTAACTTTGTAACACCTCTTTCAGAGTAATTAACTTCACTGTTAGGTTAACGTACCTAAGTTCCTGATATTATCTATCTCTGGGGGAGCCGCGCTGGTGTAATGGCTTCGGCGTTGTACTGGCGACCAGGTGTTCATGGTTCAAACCCGGGCGTCGGCGTTTGAAGAAATGTTTACGGCCGGAAATTTGACTGAATAGCCTGAACGGCTCCTGTTATAAACCCTCTGTGGATGGGAAGGAGCGAAGCTCCTGACCGGGTTGGAAGGAAAGTCCTCAGGTTCCCCAGCCTCGCAATGACATGTCATTGGGCCGAAGGGCTGAAAGCCCAAGTGCCGCTGGATAAGAAAAAAAAAAAAAAAAAAAAAAAAAAAAAAAAAAAATCTATCTCTGGACTGGGGTTATCTTTGTCTAATAAGCGGGAAGGGCTTAGTCGATACCAATCTTCTTCACCCCTCCCAAATTTGTTATTTGCATTTGTGTACTTATGATAATTTATGTAATACCTGATATTTGTTAGTGATTGATGTTTAAAGTGAATAAAATCACATAAACTCATTTAGTACGGTGTTGGACATACCCACAGCCCAACATTTCCCCTATTCGTTTAATATAGTTTGTATCTACATCGTCTGTGTGTGTGAAAAACACCAAATCGGTGTGCGCGCAGATGCGAGTCTGGAAAACTGGCAAATAATTGTTTGACCAGGAGAGCGGAAGAGAAGATTGAGAGAAGCGATTTGTCGTAAATAAGTCTGTCTTTACTCTCCTCCAGCACGCTGTGAAGCAACTATTTAATATCTACATTTTCTATCACTGAGCTTTCCATCATCATTTTCCACTCTAAACCGGACCACTATTTCTACGACTCTTTTCTCTCAAAATAAATTTACGACAATATTGGATAATAAAAACGAGGAAAAATAGTTCATACAAAACGACTTCAGTTTTTTTAAGCCCTAGAGTTTTAGTGAATTTGCTTTCAAGTTTAAGATTATTTTATGAAACTTCAATATCAACAAGATGAGTTTCCCTCATATTTAATTTACTTTTTATTGTATGAAATTCAATTAAAAACTAAAATTTGCGATATTTTAAATAAATTGAGCAACACCTAACTAGTAAACTTGTTTTTGTAAAAGCCTGATGAATGAAACACTTTTTTACTTGAAAATAGTGTTTTTTTGTGTGTGTCTGCACTGGCTAACTAATTTACTTTCGACTACATTCTTTCTTTTCAGTATTAAAAAAAAATGAGGAGGGGGTAGAGATTTAAGACGTCACATAAAGGGGAGGGGAAGTGGTGTTTGGGTTTTGTGAAGAAATATGACAGGGGCGGGATGGGTTGATAAATGACACAAATTGTCAGACGTCATATTTGGATGACGAAACTAGATGAAACACCACTACAAGATGTAGAATCATACACATATCCATGGCCTTGGGACCCAAGACGCACCAAGAGTGAGGACTGCAGTAAGCGACCCATGGCTTGACTGCCTACGTCAGGGTCAGCGAACCAGAGCTGACCAAGATTCTACTCTACCTCCACGTGGTGGTCCTGGAAACAGGATGCATCACTGCAGTCTGGCTGAGGAGTAGGGATCGAAGAGGGAAGGCACACCCGGTCCAAAAAAAATGCCGCGCGGAAGTCGGATGTGTCGGTCGAAAGGCGCATATACCGCATCCGCTATAAATGGACACGACGCAACCAACGTCCTTTTCGGGATGAACGAGGGAGAAGAATATCCATGGCCAAAGGGGCGACCGACCCCAACCAGGCGTGTCCACAGGTGGCGGATCGTCGAACGACTACCAGATATGGTGTGTCAGTTGTGAATTAAGCCAGTTTAGTACTGGACGAATAAGCATCCGTGGACAAAACGGCGATGTTTTTCCAGCAGGACGGGGAGGGTTACAAGGTGGCACTGCTACCCCCACTGAAATCCCCATATGTCCTATGACGGGTGCATCAAGCGAGTAAGAGCTGCTATAAGCTCTAGCCACGGGGAGGGTGAACCGCGGTAAGCAAACCAACCTGCTGCCTTGCGGCTACCACTGGGAGATAAAAGGCTATCGGAGGCAACCCTTAACAACAATTAACACACGATATACCCCAATATAACCGTTTGTAACCCTTCAATGGGTTTTGGTTGAACAGGGTATTACAGCAAAATAACAGACGGAACTAACTAACTAACTAACTAACTAACCTTAACAACAAACACAACCCGGCTTGCCGAAGACGGAGTGTGTCAGCTGCGGCGCAGACACCGGGATATATATATATATACCCTTCAAAAGAAGTTAAGGACCATTTTTATTAAGGGTGCAAAGTGAAATGAAAATGAACAATAAAAACACAGCACTTCAAAATATAACATGACAAGCTTATCAGTGACAATCAACACTATTTTCATGCAAGCCTCTGAGCGACATTTTGGACAGTAAGACCTTCCTGCAACCACGCAATGGCCCTTCCTTTATCCACAACACTCAGCTTTCGTCGTTGAGGCATATTGTTGTGCAATGGTTATGCAGCACTTATGTTGCTTATAAAGACAATTTTGTGAGTACAGCTCAAGACCAACACTATAGTCTCCCACATGCATCACGCATTTTTGGAATAGCAGGTATTTTTTTCATGCTCAGACATCATTAAAAACACCCACATTTTGCGTCTCAACAGCATTTTTTCATCGTGCTTGCTGAGCTGAATACTAGCCACAAGGTATGCTGGTGGCCCATGCAGCACGTGTTGAATGTTTGTCGTTCGAGAAAAATCAATGTCAGATTAATTGCTTATGAAATATAATTTTTATAATTTTTATTATTTTTGGGTCATTTTCACCTACTGGTCCTTAACTTCTTTTGAAGGGTATATATATATATATTATATATATATATATATATATATATATATATATATATATTATAATATATATATATATATATATATATATATATATATATATATATATATATATATATATATATATATTATTAGATAGATAGATCGATAGATAGATAGGTAATTAGATAGGTAGACAGATAGACAGATAGGTAATTAGATAGATAGATAGACAGATAGTAATTAGATAGATAGATCGATAGATAGATAGGTAATTAGATAGATAAATAGACAGATAGGTAATTAGATAGATAGACAGATAGGTAATTAGATAGATAGATAAATAGATAGATAGATAGGTAATTAGATAGATAGACAGATAGGTAGATAGATAGATAGATAGACAGATAGGTAATTAGATAGATAGATAGACAGATAGGTAATTAGATAGATAGATAGATAGATAGACAGATAGGTAATTAGACAGATAGATAGACAGATAGATAATTAGATAGATAGATAGATAGATAGACAGATAGGTAATTAGATAGATTGATAGATAGATAGGTAATTAGACAGATAGATAGATAGATAGGTAATTAGATAGATAGATAGATAGATAGATAGATAGATAGACAGACAGGTAATTAGATAGATATATTGATAGATAGATAGGTAATTAGATAGATAGATAGACAGATAGGCAATTAGATAGATAGATAGATAGATAGATAGACAGATAGGTAATTAGATAGATAGATAGACAGATAGGTAATTAAATAGATAGATAGATAGACAGATAGGTAATTAGATAGATAGATAGATAGATATATAGATAGATAGACAGATAGGTAATTAGATAGATAGAGAGATAGACAGATAGGTAATTAGATAGATAGATAGATAGACAGATAGGTAGTTAGATAGATAGATAAACAGATAGGTAATTAGATAAATAGACAGATAGACAGATAGGTAATTAGATAGATAGATAGATAGATAGATATATAGATAGATAGATAGATAGATAGATAGATAGATAGATAGACAGATAGGTAATTAGATAGATAGATAGATAGATAGATAGATAGATAGATCGGCACATATTTGATAGATAGATAGATAGATAGATAGATAGATAGATAGATAGATAGATAGATAGATAGATAGATAGATAGATAGATATATAGATAGACGGATCGGCACATATTTGATAGATAGATAGATAGATAGATAGATAGATAGATAGATAGATAGATAGATAGATAGATAGATAGATAGATAGATAGGATATTAATTCAATCTTGTTGATATGTGTACTTTATGTTTCCGTTTGTCTCCGCATGCAGAGCACAAGCTACTTCATTGATGCTTAATAATACTGTATTGATGATAATGAAATAGATGACATAGACTGACAATTATTTGTATTTGTTAGTAAAAAAAAGGTAAAGGATCCCGTTACACGCCCTATTGAGGCATATTGGGAATATGGTGTTAGGCCCATATTTTCTCGACCGTCGGCACACTAGGGGTGATGTGGTCAGCATCACGCCGGCCGCCTTAACCTTCCCAGAGTTGCTTTGTTAGTGGTTATGTTAAATAAAAATAGATTACGATGTTAGGACAGTACAGGTAGATTATTGAAATGCGTAGTTTTTCAAAAGAAATTAATGATCAGGTCGAACTCTATGACTGCAACAGTATACTTTAGCAGTGATTCTCCGGATATAGTAAATACAATATAAAAAGTCCTTCAATAAGTTAGTAGTTACTAATGCAGATAAACTGAGAACCCTTCCAATGAACTTAAATCATAAGCTGAATGCGCTTGGCTAGAATCAACCGGATTCAATGTCTGTCGTCAGGCAGAATCACGTGACAATCGTTAGCAAAATGAAATACTAACGCGGTAGGTTGATCAGGTTAGAAAGACCAGTTAGAGGGCAATTGCTGACTAGAGGACAAGATTTTGTAGAAGTAGAAACATCTTTTAGACCATAAGAACTGCTGAAATTGTTAGTTAGCAACGGAACGAATAAAGAACCTCTCAATAGACAACAATTCTTCTGTCACAGAACGTCTATACACGTTCTTTTGGTGGCTGTCTCACACCTTTAGCCACTATGGCAGTATCATTTCTTTTTCTTCATTTTTCTCACCAATCAAGTTATTTTGCATAACTCATGCCTTTTCATTCTTTTTACTCTCTGTATTGGATTAGTAGGATAAAGTCTCTAACACTCTACTCCCCTACGGACGTATCTGCTTTACACGCAGAATTGTTTACGTTCCGCAAGGTAAATGCGATAATATCAGGTAATTATACCGGACATACGCTTGTCTATTCTCTCAGTATGACCATCTTATAAAACGCGGCGGCTCAACATTTGACCCCAGGTGAAAAGCTGGTGACAACATGGTCTCGTCGATCGACATGAAAAGAACCCAAGATTGTCTGTCTTTGTTACCGACGTAGGTGTCTGTTTGTCTGGCAGATTACACAGACGGTAGATGCGTTTATCGTTTTTTGTGGGACAATCCCTGGTGATTGGGTAGACATCTTGGCGGTAGACAAACATGGTAACATGTTGTTGTGAGTGGGCGGAAATATTACCACATGATTTGAAAGAGGTCATGCGTTGGAATATTAAATTTAATATTTTAAAACACGTGGGGGATATTTTCAAATTAGACACCCCAACCCAGTGCTAAAGAGCTGACGATTGAATTAAAGTAAGAAGCCGGAATAAACTATGGATCCTATTTGAACATCCGACGGAAGTACCATCTGTGATGTGAACTGAGAACTGCACATATAATGTAGTGAAATCAGAGACACAGAACAGAGAGACTGCAGCGAACGTCATATGAGCGACTCACAAAAACCAGAGAGACATCGGACTTAGAATTCCTATATTATAAGTGACAGATCGAAGTACTTGGGAAACTTAAAACCTTAAAAAGTAAGCCCGCCTTCATAAATACAGAGACTGAAAAACTTAAGGGACCAGGACTTTAAATACCAAGAGTGGAAACCTAGGAATTGGATCACCCGTCATATGAGAAACTTTCCCAGACCAAGTATTTCGCAGATTTACCCGTCATAAAAGGGATTCAAAATTTCCAGACCAAGTGGTTCAAGTGGTTCGAGGGCATATTACCTAAATTGCTCGTGTCCATTCTAACCTGCGCGAGGAGATTGCGTATTCCCAAAACTTTGAGGTAAGTATAACAATTATTTTACAAATGTAAATTTGACATGTTTTCTTGCTAAGTGGTTATATATGAGGCTGGCAACCTTAACATATGAAAATAGTATATTCATAAACCACTACAGCAAGCGCTGCTGATTTCTTCTAGCTAGTCGTGCGGAAAACCGACAGCAGAGGTGACCCCAGACTCAGAATGGAGCAGTGATGAGTGATGATTACATCACATGTGCCTAAAGTGTATAATATTTTGTGAGATATAATGCACTTTGTTAATTGTAACTCAATCAACTCATTATTCGCGCCTTCCAGACACATTTTCCCAGTTAATACCCAGAGGAATATTGTGAACTTTATTCATCTTTCTTGAGCTACACTGTGTACTAGGGAATTTAATTCTTCTGAGAGATTAACATTGGTGGGTGGACAGAGAGAATGCGCCTGATAACTGGCAGTCCACAAATGTACTTAGCAGAGGCATTTGTTTTCCTATTTTTCCAAAAGTTTGTGATTACAAGCTATCAGACGGTTCAAAGTAATGAAGTTACTACGCCACTCGTGTGAGAGAAGTACACTTATCACCAACAAGTGACGAAAACCACAGCTGTAGGACTCCGTTATATCAGTTAAGTTCTTATAAAAAGGCACCAGCAAAAGGGACATACCTGTCTGACTATATCCTCAACCTAAATCTCTGTGAGGCAAAAATTTGATTCCAATATAAAAGTCACCAGCATTTTATTTATTTTAAACTGTTAATACTAATTGATTATTAAATTTGTTACATGTTATTTTAAAACTAAACAAATATAGTTGATTCAGTTATTACATGTATGAAAGCAAATGTATGAGCCAGAATATTTCATATATATATATATATATATATATATATATATATATATATATATATATATATATATATATACATCTAGACATATATTTACCTCTAAACAGAGCTATACCACTATAAGAGGAAATTCGCTAATTAACTCAGCTGGTGGCTTGAACGGGCTAAAAACAAGTGTTTAAATCCTTCACAGAAGGCGACGGACAGATATAAGTTAACCATTGCTCAGCCCTATACCGCATGGTTCTTGACTTCTGAATTATCTTGTGAAAACTCCCTTCAGATAGAAGCGCCATTACACTTCTATCTACATCTCTGCTAAGAGTAATCTTGTGCGAAGGTAACCACTGTCGTAACTTTATTTTGAGAGAAAGAGTCTTAGAAATAGTGGTCCGGAGAATGATGATGAAAGCTCAGTGATAGAAAAGGTTACAGAGTAACTAGTTGATTCACAGTGCGCTGGGGAGAGAAAAGACAAACTTATTTACGACAAATCGTTTTTCTCAATCTTCTCTTCATCCCTCCTGGTCAAACAATTATTTGCCAGTTTCCAGACACACACCAGCGCTCACACCGATTTGGTGCTTCAAACACACAGACGCACGTGGATACAAACTATATTAAACAAATAGGGGAAATGTTGGGCTTTGGGTATTTTTAACAGAGTACTTAAATAAGTTTATGATGTTTATTAACCTAAAAAATCAAATCACAAACAAATATCAAGTGTTACATAAAATTATCATAAGTACAGAAAATGCAAATAACAAGGTGGGGAGGGGGTGAAGAAGATTGGTATCGACTACGCCCTTCCCGCTTATTAGACAAAGATGAACCCAGTCCAAAGATAGATAGTTATAAGGAACATAGGTAATGTAACCTAACAGTAAAGTTAATTACTCTGAAAGAGGGTTACCATACTAGGTATGCGTGGTAGAAAAAAATCCTGTTATCCCAAATTGTTCTTCCCTTTACTAAGCAATTGCAAGGGAGGGGGTTAAACAGAGTTAACAAAATATCCCACTTAAAGGAACAATGCGGGGTATACAGAAAATGTATTGCCCGGTAGGCAAGTTAACAAATGGTTTGCAAAAAAACAATTAGATTTCCTGTCATTCATGCACGCGCGTGAGGATCCACACTCATATACACACACACACACACTTACCGATTGCAGCATCAGACAATCCATGGAATTATATAAACATCAATTACTCTTGACACGTGAAAATGTCTAGTACTTCGATGTCCCGCCCCAGATGTAGCGAGGTTTGCTGATAGCGAATATTCCCACTAATCGCCGGACTTGAAGACTCAGAGTGCTTATGTTTTATTATATAAAAGGAGTCTATGGGATGGCACTGACACAATTCAATACAGGGGGTGAAAATGAGGTCTCTTTAATTTCGCTGCTGGAGGTAAAATTCCTTCAAGGCGTGATGATAGCAACTGACCGGTATGGTTTAAATCCAGTGAGGAAAAATAGGCCAAGTCACAGTTCAGGTAATTAGGTACTCTCTCACAACAGAGCTATAAATAAAATATCGCTACTGGCACTGTTCATCTTCCAGATTATCTTACCGATTGTAAGTTAATTTTGATGATTGACTGAACTGTTCTTGGGTAGGCTTTCTTTCATGTAATTATGATAGCTAGGTCGCATCGGACCGCCACAAGAATACAATTTTAAAAAAGTTTCATCAATATTCAGCTCTAAGTTATCGGCGCCCGTCTTTTTTTCCAAGGAGAGTTAATTTGATAACTTGTGCCTGCTTTTAGCAGAGCGTTTACAAGAATATTGCAACAGTTAACGAACCATTTCTTGTCGACTAGTCGTAGACACCGTGGTACCACAATTCTCTAAGTCAGAAGGAAGATAACAATAGATTTGCAGGAAAGAGAAACTGTGACAGTTTAATTCCTCTTAAAACCTGCTGTAGCCATTTATTTAGGACGAAAACAGGGCAGTTCTTCATTTTTAGAAGTTATTGATTTATTTCCATGCTGTTGGTAAACGCTGCTGTAACAAGAAGATGTCAGAAATGAGCAGAGATTTAAGACCATTAAAAAGGCCTTAATACATTTTCCTGGATTTATTTCAACACAGTGCCTGTATTTCCTGTGGTAACGTTTGATGCTACATGTCGTTTACGCTTCAGTTGTTATCAGTCGTAACGGTAGATGCGACTGTGATCGTTGAAGTTTTTATCTTGGTGATTTGTGATGTTAACCAGTCGTGTTTATGAACGTTTATTTGATATAAAGACTTTTGTTACCTGCCAATAAAGAAACGATACACGACCATGAAAACGAACTCAGAAGAAACAGCTGGAAAAATAGAGACCAGAATTTAACAAAGAAAAGACATTTAATACTGTAGCGAGAGGAAAGATATAATGATAGTGATATTATTCTGGACAAATAGGTGTATCAGATGATACCAGGATAGTGCCAGATAAGAGATTGGTCTTACAAGAAATACCCCATTTATCTTAAAAGAGTTATGGTGTATCGACATCAAAGGTGTAGTCAAGCTGTATAGGTTCCTAGATAAGATGGTACTGTACTATCTTGGATTCCTATGAGCTCCTCTCCAGACTAACCTTAGATAATGACTCTTCTAGGGGTAATTAACTACACAACAAGAGCTTTGAACCAAATTTAAATAATTCACCGAAGACTCTGGGTACAATTTATAATTTATTTATATACGAGATCTTTTCTTCTTTGTACTTTTTAAATTTTCAAATAAAATTCAAGTGATTGCAAAATAAAATATGTTTCACTTTCATTTAGATATATATAACACATTTACAGTTAATTTCTTAAACTCATATAGTTCGTATTCAACTGTTTTCTTGCTTCCTGATAGAATCTGTCTCTCTTTTGTGCTTTCTTGTATCGAATATCAATGTTACTTTATGATAAAGCCATCATGACGCATATGACTGTCAAATGTCTTCTTTCTACACCACAGTTTTTATCTCCTCATTACATAGTCTATTCGTAGGTGGGTATATGGTATTTGAAAGTTGAAGTAGCCCAACACTGAGCTACTTATCTGAAAAAAGTCCTTCGTAGGCCTCGTACAGCAGAATGATTGGAAAGAACCCCACCACTGCGGGTCCTCCACTCGTCAAGGTGACACAGTTAATACTGGCAAAAGCTCTGACAAACTTGAACATCTTTTTGCTGACTTGGTCACTATAAGTTTTGTATGACACCCGGGGCAGGATATAACCCTCAATCACAGACAGGCTATCAATGCTTACACAATCTGCTCACACTTCTGCAGATGGCAACGGAGGTGATTTAAATGTTGTGCTCTGTGTCTGTAGTTTGAATTAGCCGGCGAGTGTGTGTGTGTGTGTGTGATTCGTTCTCTCCCCTTATATAGTGGATTTGCGGATGTACGAGGTGACAACAAGACCAAAGTACGTTTTCATGCATCCAAAATCGGGTATGCAGGGCAAGGTGTGCTTAGATAACAAATCTAAAATAATTCTGGAATCCTTATTTCTGCGCCGATTTCCTCCATCTTAGGTTTATTTTACTCATATAAATGAGTTCTATCACTATAAATATCCACTTTATCCTATAGTTTATCCGTATATTCACTGGAGCAGCCGAAACAGGGAAAAACACAACATGGTTCATGCTCCACTGTCTTCTATTCATAATAACTTCGGCTCTACAACAAATCTAGTGAATCTATTGCTATCTACCTAAGGCTAATGATCCATATTATCGAATTGGGTCCTTCTTTAACTAGGTACTCCATGATTATTTGCACACTGTTTTCCGAAATATCATCAACATCTACACTTTCGTTTTCCTCCATGCCTAGCGTATCTTCCGACACTATTTGTACCAAGCTGGCGTTTCATTGGTCAGTTACATCCACGGGGTTTGTGCGGTGGTAAAGTTTTGAATGATGCCGAGATATGATTCAGACTTCATCACAAATACCAAAGAATACAATTGTCAATCGAAGAATAATTCTTCTCCAACATCAAGTGCCAAGAAACGCCAATCAACACCAACACGTAGCAGCATTCTCATCCAGAAGAACGAACCTGCTGGGTTGTCGCATAACACACAAAGCTAGAGATTCCACTATACGATCAAAACACGTGCCTGGCCACACAATGACTATTAAATACACAAAACGGTACGAAGAAACATTCTCGAACAATTGAAAACCGCAACCATCAACAAACTTATAACCAATGGCGCTCCCACACATTGTTTCAGCTTTAAACTGTTATTAAATAAGAAGAAATCAGCAGAAAATATTTTGTACGATTTTAATTTCTTCACGGCTTTAAAAAAAAATCTATTAAACAGACTCATATAAAAGTGTGAATTATCATCCACGTCTTATTGCTACTAATATTACAGTTTCTGTTACAAGATGATGTCCTTAACATTCATAAATACACATAGAAAGCTGTCCACCTGTATGCAGATAATTATAAATTGCTGACACAACAAAGGTAACGAAACGAAACAATGTTAGATTCCCTTTACGTATAAAAGCATTCACTGTTACACAATACAAATTTTTCATGTTCTAAGAAATGCCCTTAGAGCACTTGCTCCACGATCCTGTTTACCCAGCTGTACAAATGGTTTACTGATCTACTTCTGAGTTATCAAGACCATTGCAGCGGCACCTGGTCACACCCCCTCACTCCTAACGAAACTAAGAATTAGTATTTAATACTACCTTTTCCAATGGCAGTCTCTTTTATGGGTATGGTTTGACCTTTAATTGTATTAGTGCAGTACCTAAATGTTAAGCATCTTTATTTTCTTCATCTGGTCTCAGTGTTCAAACCCACTAGCTTGTTTGTTGCAGACTTAATCTTCAAGTAGTTGAATTTATTAGCGCAATCATGCTCTCCATTAATAGCAATGTTTCTTCTCCTAGATCCCAGTGAAGCATAAAACTAAATACAATTTGGTCGCACTTTATGCGAGTTTAAATTATGCGAATTTAAAATAGTGTGATATTAAAAAAAAAAAAAAAAATTGTAAAGTCTCGCTTTATGCGCAAAATGTGAAGAAAAGAAAAATTCTAATCTCTTACCTTACATTTACTATTGTGAGAAAACTAATCTTGAATTGTGCGAATTTTGAATTATGCGAGGTCTTAATAAAAGCGCACTCTCATAAAATGCGAGCGTTCTATATATTTTCCCCATTTGGAGCGGTTAACTGCAAACATTTCATATCTGACCTGTTTATTTCATGCCACCCCCGCCTCATGTTTGATCTTTTTCACGTCTCCATGATACTTCGCTCCTCTCTGTGTACAATTTCTGTTCTGATTCAGTTGATTTTATTCCTTTGTTATGCATTCTCTGTATCCATTTCCACACTCCCATTTCGGTTCTATCAAAGTTAATAATTTCCTTGTGATTATGACCTCTGTTTTGTTAATGTTTATTGACATCGATCTATCCATCGATCCAGCTATCTATCAGTCCATCCATTCATCCATTTATCAATCCATCCAACCATTCACCCATATAACTCATGGAGTGACTTCCATCGGACATATATGTTATTGCTAACAAAGACATACAAATCTAGTTAAAGCGGATGATAATTATTCTTGACCAGGAGACAACTCACTGAGCAATGTTTAAATAAAATCGTAGATAAAATAGCAATTAGCGTCTAACTACTGCACAACTAAACACGAAGAAAGGGAAAATGTGTCCATTCAATGTCACAATATTATTATTGTATAAGAATGCACGAAGACTGAGCATTGAAAAAGTTAAAGAACTTAGGTAAAGAATAATATATATATATATATATATGAGGGATGGTCAAAAAGTAATGCCTCGTAATTTTTAATTTCATTCAATAGGCAAGAAAACAGATAAAATTCACATTGAAATGTAGCCCCAAGTCTGAACTTCAAACATTTATTTCTCAATGTAGTCTCCGTTATTTGTTACAGTTTTTGTTCATCTTCTCACGAGGGCATGTATCCCTGCACGGTAAAAATTTGTGTCCTTTTTCTTAAACCACTGGCGTACGGCGCGTTTAAGGGTCTCGGTGTCCTGAAAGTGATGTCTGCGACGATCTTCTTTCAGTGATCCAAACAGATGGAAGTCAGAAGGTGCAAGATCGGGACTGTAAGGGGGATGTGGTAATAATGTCCAACCAAATTCTGCAATCGCATCAATGGTGCGTTTAGCGGTGTGTTGCGTGGTATTATCGTGCAACAGTAATGCAGTTCTCTGATCTTTTAATGGGTAAAGTCGCCGAAGACGACCTCTAAGCTTCTTCAAAGTTTCAATGTAACGGTCTGCATTCACCGTATTTCCCTGTTCCAAGAAGTCGAGAAGAATCACACCCTTCTCATCCCAAAACACGGAGGCCATAACTTTCCCTACAGATGGTTAACTTTTGAACTTCTTTCTTGTCGGCGATGTTGTGTGATGCCATTCCATTGACTGCCTCTTGGATTCTGGTTTAAAAAAAATGAACTCAAGTCTCATCACTTGTCACAATATTCGATAAAAACTTTTCTCCTTCAGTTTCGTAACGGTGCAGGAGGTTGATGGCTATGGTTTTCCTTGTTTCTTTATGTCTGTATGTCAACATTCTGGGTACCCACCGTGCACAAACTTGAGAATAACCCAGGTCTTTAATGATGTTCTGGACACTGCCTTTACTAATGGACAACATGGAAGAAAGTTCATCCATGTTACCCGACGGTCACCACAAATGATGCCATCAACTCGATGAATGTTGTATGGAGTCACTGCGGTAGACGGGCAGCCAGTCCGCTTTGCGTCAGCCATTGAGGATTGACCTACGTCAGCTTCGTCACAACGATGTACCCAACGTCGGACAGTGCTAACATCCACTGTTGAATCTCCATAAACAGTCTTCAAACGTTCGTGGATGCGAATTGGGGTCTCGCCTTCGGCATTGAGGAATTCTATGACATAACGTTGCTTTAACCGAACGTCTTTGGCAGCCATTTTTAAACTGTTACAGTGGTGCCACCTGTTACTGAAACAGATTGGTAATGCTATACAGTGCAGAATAGTGTTTGTGGAATCCTGCTAAATTTACAAATTGCACACCGATGCAGTATTTACATACATAAAAAATAGGAGGCATTACTTTTTGACCTTCCCTCGTATATATATATATATATATATATATATATATATATATATATATATATATATATATATAGACAGATAGATAGACAGATAGATAGACAGATAGATAGATAGATGGCTTTCGTTATCATTATAGCGTCTAATTTAAGCTCATATCTTAGTCTTGGTCTAGCATACTATTCGCGTGTGTAGCCTTCTTTAACTCGGTCTTGAACTTTCTGACAGTGTCCAGACATGTCTTGTCCCTAGCTTCAGAATTTTTCAATGATGGCATGCTGCCTAGTTCCGGTGAGAAAATCTGGAAGATGGACAAAACATGCGGCATGTGAGATGATGCTGTTTTTCTTTGGACGAGGCACGAGACAGAGAGAGGAATAAACAAGCATGGTGGAAAAACGTGCGTTTGCGTAGAGTAGAAAGAAGGAAGTGGTATGACAAGATCCCTAATGTGGAATTGATGCCAAGAACCAGACAAGTCCCAGTGGAACAGGAGATGAGCTGATCATACTAGTGTGACGTTATTGCCTCCCCTACTCCGTGGTAGTGGTCCAACAATTGGCCAAACTTTGAGTATAAAAAGAGAGCCTTTAAAGATATCAACCTTCGATCAAGATTACTGTGGTGAAGTGGGATGTTATAAATACTTATAGGGAACTTAGTGTACTGACTGAGATCAGCTGTGAAGGTATCTATATCTATTAAGAGTAGTGTATTATAGATAACCTTACTTGCTACCACATATCTATATATCTCAGTCAGAATTATTCTGGAATAGTGTGATGCTACGTTATGTGTCTAGGGTATGAGGATGGTGAAGTGTAAGTCACAACAACAGACAGATAAACAATTTAATTTAATCCACTACTCTTGACAACACTGTGACACTCACATACATATAACACTCTACAAAGATATCTTAAAAGAGTCTCTGATAAACTTTCAAATAACAATATGTATTCATTACTGGCATGAATGAATATGTGTCCTGATTCAACTACAAGGGACCAGGAATCACAATCAATTTAAATTACAAGTTATGTACAGAATGTATTTAATATGAATATTGTAGTGACATATATTATTACAAATGTTCTATGTGTGTCAGTTGTGTAGTAGTAAAATGAGGTAATACTGGTTTTATTTTGTTCAAGCTCTGTTGGTATTTGTCATCATGACTTCAATAGTTTGTCTTTAGGGACCAGTATTGGAGATGTTCACAGTTCCTGATTTTAAGACAAGTAAATTCCCCTCTTAATGTTAATTTTAAAAAGTCAGTTCAAGATGAGGGGACATAATGTTGAGCTCAGCTGGCCAATTCGCTTATCTGGCGTGATGGCGGCAGGAAAGGACTCCTCTGCTCGAATTCTCCTCTGGGTTCAGGAGACACCTCACTGATAGCTAAAAAGACCAAGGAGTATGCTGACCGACACTGGATTCAGCAAAGCTCTGACTAGGTGCTGCTCAGTACCATCAAGACCACTGTCCCTGAAATCAAGAAGGATGTACCTTCTACTTCATAACTAATTTATATTTTCTTTTTACACTGATCACAATACATCACAAACATTGCGTTCAGAGCGTTAGGCCAACAGTCAGCTTCATCTGAAATACTTTATACCAGCATTACCATCCTTAATGGTCACTACGCCTCTGCACTTCCAGCATTATTTCTGTCTAATCAATCATCCAGGTGTCAGTGTACTATTTGGCCATTCCATGCCGTTTTACTTCTCTCCGACACCCTCTGTTCAGGCTGGAGCATTACAGGCTTTACCTCACGTTGGCCACTGAACTACACATATATATACAGGCATAAATCAACAATTCACATTCAATTTTCATTAAAAGATATTGAATGGTTCAAGCTTACCACAATTCATACGAATAACACAGATACGTTGATTAGCAATGAATTCTGGCACAAACTGGCACAAATTTCCATCTGCCTATGTTCCAGGCTTTTATTGAGCAAAATATATGCTGGCTTCAACGCACTCACGCTTTATCAAGCTATTTTAAACAAGTGGTTTCGAACTAACGCTCCCAAGTGTGTATATCAGCGAGTCTGACCAATGAGCCCCGTTTCGACAAGTGTTTGAAAAAATGTTACCTTTCCCCGTTTCCCCTAACAACCAAGATAGTATTTATAGCCCGACCAATCGTGGTTAGGCTTTCATTTGTTGCGCTCCAATCAATTTGGAGTTTACATGGTAGGCTATTTCTGTAACGTAAATTTTTTTTCAAACACGTTAAAAAAAAAATCTTATGAGCAGAAATGATTTTATGCTGTCAGGCACCCCCAATATTTTATTTTGGGTATAATTTATTAATTCCTGGACTATTTGCGTAACGTTTTACATATTATTTGTCAGCAAGCCCTAAGGAACCCAAAAATACAAATTTAAAGGAGCTACGTGGCTGCGTTCAAAATATGCAATTTCTTTTACCTCCTGTTTCGAAGATGTTCTGTCTGGGTACTGTTATGTTCTCAACCGTAAACCCATCTAATGTTATCTTTTCTAATAAGAGTTTTTTTTATGATTTATAAACCTAACTCTGGGAAAGGGTAGTGTATTTTATCACTGTCCGTCTGAAAAAGTTAGTGCTTGTAGACTTACACGCGTGATAGTAGTAATTGTGTATCGCGCGACGCGTGTTTAATGTTCGGCTTTCTGCCTCTCCCTTCTCGCTATCCTTTTGTCCATCTGTTCGTTCGTTTTGGTAACGTAATGTAGAAAAAGACATGAATGGAATTTAAAATTTAGGTCATTACGCAGTCTGCCTCTTAATGTTTTTCCAAGAAATACAGCACACGTTTCATTGAAGAAAGCGGGTATAATACAGTAAGCTTTTACTATCAACGTGAAAGCGTTACAATTTGCAGACGAAGCAGAAAACAAGGGGGATTTCGAGTACATTCCTTGTGACAGCACTGTCATTTTACCATTGCTCTTCTCTTTATTAATTTTATTTGTTAGGCTTCATATTTACCTAATAATTTATATATGTGGATTAGAATATTTCATGACACCTCCCCTCTTAAAACAGACATTATATGTCAGTCCTTTATTCTATATACACATATAGAAATTTATTATTATTTCTGGGGTTTACGGTGATTCTCATCACACGGATGGCGGCTTAAAAAATCCGCTCCCAGATTGGTTTTTCCAGATATATACTCAATGCTAAAATTATATGGAGCCAGAAGCAAAGACCATCGGAGTAACCTAGAGTTCTCATGCTTAGCCTGTGCTAAAAACGATAAAGGTTTGTGATCTGTTTGCAACTTAAATGCCTTCCCATATAGATAAATATTGAATTTCTTTATTGCCCATATTACTGCAAGACATTCTTTTTCGCTAGTTGAGTAGTTGATTTCAGCTTTATTCAACTTTCTGCTAGCATATGCCACTGGGCTTAATTCCCCATCCAATGCATCTGATTTCTGTAGTAGAGTTGCACCTAACCCAATATTACTTGCATCCGTCCTTACTATGAATTCTTGACTTAAGTCAGGTAATTTCAAAATGGGTTTACTTGTGAGCTTTTCCTTCAATTCTTGGTAAGTCATTTCACATTGTGGTGTCCATGTAATGCGATCTGGAAGTCCTTTACGTGTCAATTCCGTTAAAGGTGCACATATGGAATTAAAGTTTTTGATATACTTCTGGTAGAAACCACATAATGAGACAAAGGATCTCACGTCCTTCTTGGTTTGTGGTCTCGGGGCTTTCTGTAGTTTCTCTAAATTCTTTGGGTCAGGGGTCATGTTTCCCTGATAAACTGTGTGTCCCAAAAATTCCAATTCTTTACATCCAACGCAACATTTGGTTGGTCGGGCTGTTAAATTTGCCTCCCTAAGTCGATCAAACAGCATGTTCAGAGAGTCAATGTGTTCCTCAAATGTTTCTGTTGCTATAAGGATATCATCCATAAAATTTGTTATACAGGGATTATTCAGAGGATCCAATAATTTTCTCATCATTCTAGAGAAGACACTAGGCGCATTCTTCAATCCAAATGGCAATCTATTAAACTCATAGTGTCCTTCTGAGGTACTAAAAGCTAGGTATGGTCTAACCTCAGGCTTTACTGGAATCTGATAGTATCCTTTACTCAGATCCACTTTTGAGAAATATTTAGCTTTATTTAGCCTGGCAAACAGCTGATTTGTATCCGGTAATGGATCCACCTGTCCTTCTGTAATAGCATTCAGTCTCCTGTAATCTATACAGAGTCTATGTTCTCCAGAGGGCTTCCTTAAGAGTACAACACCGGAACTATACGAAGACTCACTGTGCGAAATAATTCCTTCCTTCAACAGATAGTCTATCTCTTCCTTCAAAGCTTTTTCCTTAGCAAACGGAATCGAATATGGTTTCATACAGACAGGTGTGGAGTCTATGAGTTTCATATCATATTCCAATAGGTTTGTATGCCCTGGTCGGTCTGTTAACACCTCTGCATGATTATTTAGAACCTGTTGCACTCTCTCTTTCTGAGTTTTCGTTAAATGTGTACTGATTTTCACCTGTGCTGCTGTCTCACAGGGGTGTAATGGATATTCAAATGATGAAAGTGGTTCCTTTTTCATCTCCATGGCGATGGACAAGGTCAACAAGTGTGTCTCTTCCTGATGTTCTCTTTCCAAATATTTCTTCAGGAGATTCACATGATAGATTTTTTCTTTCCCCTTCTTATCTATCTTATAATTTGTTCTAGACACCTTCTCTAGAACTGTATATGGACCCTGCCATCCAATTTGTAACTTATTCTGACTCCCAGGCAAAAGAAGCAGTACTTTCTCTCCCACAGCCAAATTTCTGTCTTTCGCCTTCCTGTTATAATAGGCAGCATGTTTCTTCCTGGCTTGTTTCAAATTTTCATTGGCAAGTTTCCAGCCAGTTTTTAACCGAGTGGTCAGCTCATTCACATATTGGTATGAAGATGTAATGTTTTCCTCTGCCTTTTCATCAGTCCACGTTCTTAACAAAGCTACATATGGACCTTTAATTGTGTGGACCTATTTGTCCATGCACCGGTATGGTCTCTTCCACTTGAAGCTTTATAGTGATGATTTTTCCTCCCAGAATTATCATTCACAAAACGACCGCTACCAATTTTTCTTTTGGGGCTTTCTCCCCACTTAAAATTCTTGATGAGAGATTTCCTCTCTACATCTTCTTCCTCCAGTTGGTTTAAGTCCGATTGAGGGATTGTCGGCTTATCCTGGGGTAAGACATCTTTTTGCACTCTCCGCATAGTGGCCATTTTAAAACAGTTAAGTGAAGCTTGTCCGTGAAAAGGGGCTTCCCATTCCATTTGGTCCACTTTATCAAATCTATTTTTCTTTTTATTATCAGGCCTAATTTTGCTCCGGGGCGTGTCCAGGTCCTGATCCATGTTCCCACTTGTGGGTGTTCCCTCATGTGCTATGCTACACCTTTCTACAAAATTTTCAATGTCCCATCTTGCTTTGGGCCAATAATAATTGTGAGCCACCTTTTGAATGATGGTACCTATCTTCTCATGGTCCCCATCTGGTTTCACATGTAGGCTCCTTATTAATTCTGTCCTATATCTCTTTGGAAGAACCAGCTGTCCGTGACCATGGGATCTAGCTCCAGTCTTCCTATACATCAACTTGTTTTTCATGTAAAAATCTCCCTTGCCTGGAGTTGTATGACAAGTTGACAATTTTCTGAAACAAGGCTTGAGTGTTTTATCCCCAGCCTGTGCCTTCCTCATCTCTTCTGGAGTGGTATCCAACATAATATCCTCCTCCTGTCTTGAGGTCGACCTGACCTGAAGGGTTGCCATATACACAGGTTTCCTTCTGCAACGGTCAGTGTCATGATTGTCCATCTGACAATTCTTACACCACCTTTTTCCTTGGTTGAAAGATTTTCTTTCATTATATTTCCTTTCATCGAATTGTGGGAATTTATTTTTATTTTCATACCGTGGCCTATCAAATTGGTGCTTACCTTTGTTTTGATCCCTAGGATCAAATTTATTAAAGTTCTGTGGTGCCCTGAAGTTATCCACCTGTTTCTTTTTATTACCTGTTACCTCTGCTTGAGCTGCTTGATACCTTTCAGCAACATTTAGCAACTCACCCAGCCTCTCTGCACCTTGTTCCATGAGAAACTTTCTCAGGTCTGGAGCCATGGACTCTCTTAGTTGCTCTATAAGGACCATTTCCTTAAGATCTTGGGTTTTCCCCAGAGAAGTCCATTTCTCCAAGTATGTCTCGATTCGTGCAGAGAACTGGTGATAGGTTTCACCTGACAGTAGTTTAGCATTCCTAAATTTTTTCCTGTAAAACTCTGCATTCTTTTCATACCTTAACAAAAGAGCCTGCTTTAGCATGTCATAATTTTCCTGATCACCTCTGCTCATTTTTGCAAAAACTTCATAAGCTGCCCCACGAAGTCCCTGAGATAACTTTAAGCTCCACCTTTCTCTCTCTAACCCATACGTGGTGGCTAATAGTTCATACCTATTTATATAGCTCTCAATATCATCGTCTTTCTCAACAAAATGATCTAAATGAAAGTTCATAGCTGAGGTTGAGGCTCCCTGAGTAACCGTAGCATCAGAGGCAAAGGGACTGGCACCATTTTCAGGAGCATGGCCTTGAAACTCAAACTCCCTTAGTCGTAACTCATGTTCCCTTTATAATCTCTTCTCCTCCTTTTCTGCTTCCCTCTCTGCAGCTAATCTCTTCTCTTCTCTTTCTGCAGCTAATTTCTTCTCTTCTCTTTCTGCAGCTAATTTCTTCTCTTCTCTTTCTGCAGCTAATTTCTTCTCTTCTCTTTCTGCAGCTAATTTCTTCTCTTCCCTTTCTGCAGCTTGTCTTCTTTCCTCGGCTTCCAATGCTTTAGCCTCTTTGTCAGCCTCAATCTGCAACCTCTTAGTCTCAGCCTCAGCTTCAAATTGTAACTTCTTAATTTCCCTTTCAGCCTCTAACCTTCTTTCGGCTTCTTTTTCTAATCTTCTTTCTTCGCGTTCAATAAATTTGTCACATTCCGTTGTGACATAGGCAACCATAACTTGCCCATCTAATCCTAACTCTTTTGCAGTCTGAACCGCAGCAGATCGAAATTTGGCCAGGTCCGCCATTGTCTATCAGGTAAATTTTTATAATGTCTACCCAACAATTCAATTTCTAACTATATATCTAATGGACAACACAGGCACCGTGAGCTCAACCTTATTTAATTCCACCCAAGGATACCTTTTAATTCTTATATTCCCTGAAGTGAATTACCCCCAATATTTTTAATAGTTAAAGATTCAAAATCCCAAGAGCGAGACCCCCAATATATGTGGTGAAGTGGGATGTTATAAATACTTATAGGGAACTTAGTGTACTGACTGAGATCAGCTGTGAAGGTATCTATATCTATTAAGAGTAGTGTATTATAGATAACCTTACTTGCTACCACATATCTATATATCTCAGTCAGAATTATTCTGGAATAGTGTGATGCTACGTTATGTGTCTAGGGTATGAGGATGGTGAAGTGTAAGTCACAACAACAGACAGATAAACAATTTAATTTAATCCACTACTCTTGACAACACTGTGACACTCACATACATATAACACTCTACAAAGATATCTTAAAAGAGTCTCTGATAAACTTTCAAATAACAATATGTATTCATTACTGGCATGAATGAATATGTGTCCTGATTCAACTACAAGGGAACCAGGAATCACAATCAATTTAAATTACAAGTTATGTACAGAATGTATTTAATATGAATATTGTAGTGACATATATTATTACAAATGTTCTATGTGTGTCAGTTGTGTAGTAGTAAAATGAGGTAATACTGGTTTTGTTTTGTTCAAGCTCTGTTGGTATTTGTCATCATGACTTCAATAGTTTGTCTTTAGGGACCAGTATTGGAGATGTTCACAGTTCCTGATTTTAAGACAAGTAAATTCCCCTCTTAATGTTAATTTTAAAAAGTCAGTTCAAGATGAGGGGACATAATGTTGAGCTCAGCTGGCCAATTCGCTTATCTGGCGTGATGGCGGCAGGAAAGGACTCCTCTGCTCGAATTCTCCTCTGGGTTCAGGAGACACCTCACTGATAGCTAAAAAGACCAAGGAGTATGCTGACCGACACTGGATTCAGCAAAGCTCTGACTAGGTGCTGCTCAGTACCATCAAGACCACTGTCCCTGAAATCAAGAAGGATGTACCTTCTACTTCATAACTAATTTATATTTTCTTTTTACACTGATCACAATACATCACAAACATTGCGTTCAGAGCGTTAGGCCAACAGTCAGCTTCATCTGAAATACTTTTTATACCAGCATTACCATCCTTAATGGTCACTACGCCTCTGCACTTCCAGCATTATTTCTGTCTAATCAATCATCCAGGTGTCAGTGTACTATTTGGCCATTCCATGCCGTTTTACTTCTCTCCGACACCCTCTGTTCAGGCTGGAGCATTACAGGCTTTACCTCACGTTGGCCACTGAACTACACATATATATACAGGCATAAATCAACAATTCACATTCAATTTTCATTAAAAGATATTGAATGGTTCAAGCTTACCACAATTCATACGAATAACACAGATACGTTGATTAGCAATGAATTCTGGCACAAACTGGCACAAATTTCCATCTGCCTATGTTCCAGGCTTTTATTGAGCAAAATATATGCTGGCTTCAACGCACTGATGCTTTATCAAGCTATTTTAAACAAGTGGTTTCGAACTAACGCTCCCAAGTGTGTATATCAGCGAGTCTGACCAATGAGCCCCGTTTCGACAAGTGTTTGAAAAAATGTTACCTTTCCCCGTTTCCCCTAACAACCAAGATAGTATTTATAGCCCGACCAATCGTGGTTAGGCTTTCATTTGTTGCGCTCCAATCAATTTGGAGTTTACATGGTAGGCTATTTCTGTAACGTAAATTTTTTTCAAACACGTTAAAAAAAAATCTTATGAGCAGAAATGGTTTTATGCTGTCAGGCACCCCCAATATTTTATTTTGGGTATAATTTATTAATTCCTGGACTATTTGCGTAACGTTTTACATATTATTTGTCAGCAAGCCCTAAGGAACCCAAAAATACAAATTTAAAGGAGCTACGTGGCTGCGTTCAAAATATGCAATTTCTTTTACCTCCTGTTTCGAAGATGTTCTGTCTGGGTACTGTTATGTTCTCAACCGTAAACCCATCTAATGTTATCTTTTCTAATAAGAGTTTTTTATGATTTATAAACCTAACTCTGGGAAAAGGGTAGTGTATTTTATCACTGTCCGTCTGAAAAAGTTAGTGCTTGTAGACTTACACGCGTGATAGTAGTAATTGTGTATCGCGCGACGCGTGTTTAATGTTCGGCTTTCTGCCTCTCCCTTCTCGCTATCCTTTTGTCCATCTGTTCGTTCGTTTTGGTAACGTAATGTAGAAAAAGACATGAATGGAATTTAAAATTTAGGTCATTACGCAGTCTCTGAATGTTTTTCCAAAAATGGTGAAAGCGTTACAATTTGCAGACGAAGCAGAAAACAAGGGGGATTTCGAGTACATTCCTTGTGACAGCACTGTCATTTTACCATTGCTCTTCTCTTTACTTTCAGTGAATATTATGAAATTACTCTTAGCAGAGATATAAAAAGAAGAAGGATGTTTCTATTTAAAGGTGCCTCACAGGAATTTAAAGAAAAACAAGCATAGCAACTGAGATCATCTAAGCTTTCATGAACTTATTATTCTTTGGCCCCTTCTGAGAGGAAATATTGACTTGTATTTTCTGAGCCACCAACTGAAGATGATTCAGCAACTATTAATGTAATAGCTCTATATGGTAATTACTTATTTAAACCAATACGAGTCATACGAGGGCAAACATACAATTTGCTCAATAATGATTAATTCAACTATCGATTTAAAGTTACAGATAAACAGGTTTAATAACCACTTATGGGTTAACAATGTAAAATAAATAAAGGTGTTATAAAAATGAAGCCATGATATTGATCATTATCGAAGAATATTATATTGTGGTGGGTAATAGGAAAAGATTTGAAGTTTATTGGTTGCGCTGTTATGGCTCATGTGTCAAACTATTTGCAGTGATGAGGTTGCCAGCCTCATATGCAACAGTACACCCCCAAGCAAATTATACATATCAAAATGCAAATATAAAATGTACATATTACAACTTACCCCGATATCGGGTAAGCACATACTTTATGCACATAAAATAAACATCAGAATATTATTGGGGAACTGATTTAAGATGCCATCTCTTCAGGTGGGTTAGGTGTCTAACAGAGTGCACTCGAAAAAGGATCATAGAAGGCGCAAAGTGATGTCTCGGGAGTTACTTCCTTCTAATCTAAGAATTCTCTTCCAGTCCTATGGCATGTCCTATATTTGGGTCCTAATATTCCGTGTTTCTGGCTGTCTATGATTTCTCCTTGACGAAATTAGAAGTCATTGAAGTATTCTTACAACGCTGTAGAATATAAGCGACATTTTCGCCCACACACCCAAGTTGCGTCGTTGAGGAGAAGTTCAATCAGAGGCAGTCTATCTTAGCATCTCAAATGCCAAACCAATTGCAAATAAGTGTCCAACGTAAGTAAGAGTTCTCTCCCCACTATCCCCATGTAGAACATTAATACATTACTACATGACAACATTAGATATTTCCCTTTACATGGTATTTTCAAACTCCATGACCATATAAGGTCTTACCACTGCCGTTGGTACTTATTATGTTTACCAACTCATTACTTCACAGATCTATCGCCGATAATCTCCTACAAGATGTTACTTTCTCGTAGTTGATTAATACGACATATTCAATCTGCCGGACGTATTATATCACTGTTCGTGTCTTAATCTTTAACATGATTGTCACCTTCTGACATCCCAATGAAATCGGCTGTGTATTTAGGCACGTCGTGTTTGCGAACTGACGCCTTATCTCCAAATACCGACTGTCATCCATATTGTAATGCCTGAGCAACCTGTGTGGCAATCATCTGCAACCCATGTCCCCGTATCAAAGGTTGTAATCTACCTTCGCCGACATGAACGTTTTGGTTTTCGCTCTATGCCGTCTGGTGGTGTTTGTTCAAATAACCCGTCTCGCTACTTACAGTCGCCTTTTCTGTCTGGCCGGAAGCTGTTACATAATCTAGTACACAAACTTCACCCTGCACAAATATAAGTCAATGTTGCTTTGAAAACAGGTCAAGCGGTCAGGTACTATTAGGGAGTGACAAGATATGATAACCTTGGTCTATGGGAGCAAACAAAAAAAAAATGCGATAAGGAGCAGGTGAGAAAAAAGAAAAGGAAGGACACAGGAGAAAGTTAAAGGAGGTCACAGAAAAATGTAACGATCGAAGATTTAACTTGTCACAACCAGAGATAACGATACTAGTGATGGCGATACCAGAGTTGATGGTACCATTAATGATGATACTAGAGAGAATGATACTAGAAGTGATGATACTAGAGGTAATATTACATGAGACGATGATACTATATTTGATACCAGAAATGATGATACCAGTAGATATAATGATACTAAAGGTGATGATCCCAGAGGTGATGGTACTAGAGTTGATGATACTAGAGTTGATGATAACATAGATAATGACACTAGAGTTCATGATACCAGAGATGATAATATTAGAGTTGATGATACTAGAGTTTATGCTACGAGACATGATGATACTAGAGGTGATGATGATATAGTTAATGATTCCAGAGATAATGACTGTCACGAGATTTACTGCCCTTGCTCTGCAGTGATGGTTCAACAATGGCCAAAATCTAAAGTATCGAATGAGGGTCTTCAAAGGTATCTACCTTCGCTCAAGATTATTCCTGGCAGAGTTGTAGATAGAGTATGACGATGCTTCTATTTCGAGGGAGTGTTCATAAGATAATTCAGAAATCAAGAACAATGTTGAATTGGACTGAGTAATTGTTAATTTTGTATCTGCCCGCCGCGTTTTATGAAGAATTATTATGTATTTTAGCTCGTTCAAGCCCCCAACTGATTGAACAGGAAAATTCTTCTTATTGGCTCTATATAGATTTAGATTAAAGATACTGAATCATGCGTGTGCACCCATAACCATGGACTGACCCATGTCCATACTTGAATAAAATATATCTGTGCGGCAATACTATGCCCAACACTGGAAGGAGAAAAAACACGTCTTTACAGCTTGACGGTCAACACAAAAGGGTCCCGTATCTTAGTCACGGTGCGTGACCTATCAACGCTACCACGTCATAATTCGCTCGAACTTCTGTCTGTAAATATTACTTAAATAGCTCTGTTATATGTATTTAAAATGACTGAGACATACGGGTGCAGTTCACTTAAATGACTAAATCAACTATAAATCTGTATATTTATAGATAACAAAAAATTAATAGTTAATTATCGTTAACAATTGTAAAATAAATATGGGTGGGGTGAATTTAGAGGAAGTCTTTAAAATTTCTTCACAGTTGATAGACTGATATGAAAGAAAATGTTTTCTGGTTTGGAAATGCAATGTTTACTTGGCAGCTTTGAATGTGCTCTTAGCTGCCAGTAAAATGTTGGTTGGTTTCTACTCCAGCCCATGCTTGTTCTTAGCAGGTAATGGGCTGATTCACTTTCGCCCCTGGTTAAGTCTGGTGGCGGTAACACGTCCCTCGGATTATCGTGGGGTAATTGCGAAGATGGTCCAGCGTCTGTTAAGACCCGTCTGCTGTAGGTGTCTAGTTCTAACTGCAGGCCACTAATACCACTCTTGTTCCACAGATTGTACCACCATTTGGTACCATCGACATGTATCATCAAATAAGAGAGAAACAAATACCCTTCTGAGTATTGGGTTTTCAGACACAAACTGAGGTGTCCGCCCTTTTCATTCCAAAAGCTCTGTCTCAGAACTTTACCCTCTCTGAGCATTAATATTAATCCCAGTGAGCGAAAAACATCCATTGCGTTTATTTGAACATGTTTACATTTACATATGCACTGGTTAAACATGTTAATATAATAAGTATGTACATCAGTTATGTCATCATCCACTCCCTGCTCCATATGGAAATTGGGACTACCTCTGCTTTTGGTTCTCTATAAGAAACCCACATAAAGCAGTCACCAGCTTTTGTAGTGGTGGTTCATGAAATCATAATTCTATATGCTGAGGTTGCCAGCCTCGTTTGACTTCGACATTTACTAGCGATTTTCACATGTTAATAATGCAAAATGTAGAATTATAAAACGTACAACTTAACCCAAAATCTCTCTTAGGAATACCGACTTCTGGCTCAGAAAAATAGTTCAGGTTTAAGATGCCTCTTACACGTGGTCTGGGGTATTACTTTGCAAATAGAATCTCACTATGACTTAGTGTTCAGGTTCCTAGGATTCCGGGCTTTCCGTATTAATGAAATTAGAGTCTTACTGGGATACAAGTCCACAAGATGCTCAATCACGTTGTCCGGCCCTGTAAAGTGAAATCCTGATCCTATTCCTTACTCTGGCTTGTCTAGCTATCTTCTTGACGAGTTGAATTTCACAGTGCAGTAAACTCACAAGGCGCTAAATTATAAGGCAACATTCGGCCTACATCCAGATTGCTACTTTATGACAAGGCTCTAGTCAGAAAGGTTGTACTTTTACATTTCAAAGCTCAGTCAATAGCATCCACAAGCGTATATTTCTCTTTCTCTCACGAAACAAAATTCCTACATAACAAACTCAAAAATAAATGTGTTGTTTACAATCATTATATGGTATGCCAGCTTCCGTCTATATTCGATCGTGTTTACACTATGACTTCAAAATTATCACAGGTAATCTCTTTCACAATGGATAATTATTCTTTCGAAAGTCTTGTCTGGAAAAGATTATCTCATTTATCCGGTCTAGTCAACATTGACAACCTGGTCAGACAGGACTATTACCAGTTGATAAGGTAATCGACTGCGGTCATCCCAAGGTTGTTTACTTATTAATCGGCCGCATGAAAATGTGTTACACAGTAGTAAACCGCACTTCTCTCTAACGATCCCAGGTGCCAATATGGGTTCAAACGAAAGGGATTGATTACCCTAATCAGCAAAAGATGGTCGCTGAAGTCCCGACATACAATAATTGAGGGAAGGGAGTGTAAACTATGTATCGAAAATACCAAATACTGTCAGAGGTGGGAAAAACTAAAGTGAAGAGCACAAAATGAATTATATAATGGCACAGGTAAATGTGACGTTCGAGGTTATTCTGTCACAGTGATGCTAATGATAATGAAACCAGAGATGATGCTACTAGAGTTGATGTTACTGGAGTTGATTATATCAGAGATGATGATACTGTAGTTGATGATACTAGATGTGATGTTACTAGATCTGATGATATCAATAGCATTACATAAATTAAAGCAGGTATTCATTCTCATAGTCATCATTTCCGTTTGAGCTTCTTACAAAGCATGGAGACACCACTGCAGCTGTTCCTCTTTCATGAAGCCTGCGCAAAGCAGTCACATACTTTTGCAGCTGTAGTTTCTGTGGCAATCTGTTTTATATGATTAGGATGCTAGCCTCATGCACAACATTCTACTACTAGTCACCTTGTAGTTCATGCCTGAACAAACATTCTTTAACTCATGAGACACCCCTCCCCGGGGCACTACGTGGGGTAAAAGCGGGTAATAAAATAAGGCAACATCTTACAAGCTTTGTCTAGACTCCATACAGAACCCGTTACAACTAGGTCTTCGTCGGTGTCTTCAGGAGCAAGTGCCTGTGGGCGCTGATATCCGGGGGGTGACTCCATTGGGTCTAAAGGTAGGAAGAAACCGCGATGGACTTGCCGTAAGCGGCTCGGGTGTGATCCGTTTCCCAAGCCAAGAGAAATGTCAGAGTGGACGCTAGCGACACCGACCTAATGAAAGGATGTAAATAATATTCCTGTGGGTTGGTTTCATTGTGATGTAAGGTAACTGAATGTGGGTATAGGATACATGTATAACAGAGACAAGAATAATACACACGTGGACACATACGGAGACATATGTAAGTATACACGTCTCTGTAAATACACATATAAAAGAGCCATACAGATGGATGAAAAGAAAGACATAAGTAAATATGGACAGACAGAAAGACAGACAAACAGACAGACAGATAGATAGATAGATAGACAAACAGACTAGACAAATAGATAGATAGATAGACAGATAGATATATAAATAGACAGACAGATAGATAGATAAATAGATAGATAGATAGATAGAATGATGGATAGATGGATGGATGGACAGACATACAGATATATAGATAGATAGATAGATAGATAGACAGATAGATAGATAAATAGACAGACAAGCAGAGAGATAGATAGATATACAGACAGAAAGATAGATAGATAGATAGATAGATAGATAGATAGATAGATAGATAGATAGATAGATAGATAGATAGATAGATAGATAGATAGATAGATAGATAGATAGATAGATAGATAGATAGATAGATGGATAGATAGATAGATAGATAGAAAGATAGATAGATAGATAGATAGATAGATAGATAGATAAAACATTTAAATAAATAGACAGACTAACTAGACAGATAGATAGATAGATTGATGGATGGATGGATAGACAGACAGACAGATAGATAGATAGATAGATAGATAAATCAACAGATAAATAGACAGACAGACAGACTAGACAGGTAGAATGACAGACAGACAGACAAACAGACAGATAGATAGGTAGGTAGATAGACAGATAGATAGAAAGATTGATGGATAGATAGATAGATAGATAGATAGATAGATAGATAGATAGATAGATAGATAGATAGATAGATAGATAGATAGATAGATTTTTTTTTTCCTTAACCAGCGGCACTTGGGCTTTCAGCCCTTTGGCACAATGACATGTCATTGCGAGGCTGGGGAACCTGAGGACTTTCCTTCCAACCCGGTCAGGAGCTTCGCTCCTTCCCATCCACAGAGGGTTTATCACAGGAGCCGTTCAGGTTATTCAGTCAAATTTCCGGTCGTAAACATTCCTTCAAACGCTGACGCCCGAGTTTGAACCATGAACACCTGGTCGCCAGTACAACGTCGAAGATATTACACCAGCGCGGCTCCCAGATAGATAGATAGACAGACAGACAGACAGATAGATAGATAGATAGATAGATAGATAGATAGATAGATAAGATAGATAGATAGATAGATAGATAGGATAGACAGATAGATAGATAGATAGATAGACTGACAGACTAGACAGATAGATGGATGGATGGATGGACGGACGAAAGGACGGACAGACAGACAGACAGACAGACAGACAGACAGATAGATAGATAGATAGATAGGTTTATAGATAGATAGATAGATAGATAGATAGATAGATAGATAGATAGATAGATAGATAGATAGATAGACTCACATGACTTACATTATACAAAAGGTAATAAGCTGCATCTCGGTACTCTCTACAGGCCAAGACCATGAAGAAAAACATGGTGGCCAAGTATACAAAGAAGATGAGATCCAAGATAATCTTGCTTGTAAACGAGATCGACAATTTCTCTAACACAGGGAAGAGATCTTGTGCCATAAAGGAGTCACAGGCATCCCTCATGCCACTTGCTACTGCGTTCATAATGACAACAACGACTTGAAAGAAACAAAAAAATTACAATTAGATTTGTAATGTTCTAGACGTGTATTCGAACATTTATTTTTCTTCTGCCTGTGAAATCATCATCATTTCACTTTGCGCCCCATAACGGACCATAAAGCCACCACTGTGGCTGGTGCCTTGCAGAAAGCCTGACCATTGACCTTGCAGCCGTGGCTTCTGTGGTGATTTGTTTTATATTATGAGGTTCCCAGGCCCATGCACAACCTCATTTTAGCCACCGTACGACATGCTTGAGTAGGCAGTTGTGCAATTCTGTCTTTGTCTTTTCAAAGACCTCCATGGTACTACACGGGGATTTTTTTGCGATAACACCAGCAAGGAAAGGTCGCTGTTTTTCTTATAATTATACTACACTTTCCCATTGCTGCTAGCAACCAAAGCAGTATTTATGAATTGGTTGAGCTGTTTATGAAACACAATTGTTCTAGAATGTTCGGAAATAGTTGTCGTGGTAAAACGTTGTTCAAAATTAAATCAATTAGATCTCAGACGCGATAGCATTTAGAAGCAAGTCTGCTTTGAAGTTGTGTTAAATATAGTATTTTAGAAAGTGGCTGCGAATTAGAAGTTATCATCGGACGATATGCCAATGATTTTGGTTGACTTCTGTGGTGACAGCAAAAATTAACTATCGTCTAGACGTCAAAATCGCAATTCATGCCACAATTATGTATGACAGTTTTTGTTACTTATTCTGAGGACAAGATGCCAATGTTGCCAGTGAGAGAAATTGTATATGTTCGAAAACCCAGGTACGTTGAACAGTTTTTAGTCTCATAGCAAAAAGAGAAGTACAATAGACAAGTGATAGGCTAGTGAGCAGAAGAATAACTTGGTAAAGCAACATCCGTGCGGTTAGGCCATTCTCACTGAGACACGCCAAGTCAAAAATTAGGGATCATAAGAAATAAGTCAGAACAAATAAAAGAAACGATGATTGAATACAAGGAACATTCAGACAAGTAGAATATTGACAACAGTGGTTTTCAAGCCATACCACCATAACCACAAGAGACAGTATGAATATATAAGCAGCGACAGAAAGAGAGAGCGAATAAAATAAACTGACATTTTATTATGACCCACTGAAGTTGTGCTGTTTAATCTCTGCCAGCCTCATGAGGAAGGTTGGGCATATAATTTCTTCAACATTATTGATCATGTAAATAAAGTTCAACATTTGACTGTTACTGCTGTCAGCATGAAGTCATTCATCAACTCGTGAAATCATCCATCAACTGTCAGTATTTGAATTGTTGTCGTTGTCAAGAGAGTAAGAAATCTCCCGTACCAAAAATACGCTGCCTGCTGTTTAGGGTAGAGATACGAAACCTTTACAATCACAAAAATAGAGAAGTATGAAATAGTAGACACACTATCATACACGCCCACATACACCCATCTGGTGCCTGTGACCAGCCCTACAGCAGGCAGATTTAACGAGTACAGCAAATCAACGATTATAACAGATGAAGATCAACGATAATAACAGATGAAGTTCAACGATAATAACAGATGAAGATCAACGATTATAACAGATGAAGATCAACGATTATAACAGATGAAGATCTACGATTATAACAAATGAAGATCAACGATTATAACAGATGAAGATCAACGACAATAACAGATGAAGATCAACGATTATAACAGATGAAGATCAACGATTATAACAGATGAAGATCAACGATAATAACAGATGAAGATCAACGATTATAACAGATGAAGATCTACGATTATAACAAATGAAGATCTACGATTATAACAAATGAAGATCAACGATTATAACAGATGAAGATCAACGATTATAACAGATGAAGTTTCACAGCAAATCAGCACGGTACAAGAAGAAAAGCAGATGAAGAAAAACAACAGATCAAAAAGAAGCCAGCAAAGTCAAGAAGTCCTGCGTAAAAGTCAACAAGATACAAGAGAGTGAGAGGTCTTGCATCAAAGACATTTTTTACACCACCCAACAACCACTGGTGTATGACAACACACATGCATTTACAATCTGATGAAAAGTCATGACACGCGCGCGAATAAATTAGATTGATATATTACAGATTCGCGTTAAACAAAATTATCGTGTGAAATAGTCTGAAGAAAGAAGAAAAGTTGTCATAGCAAGCAAGCAAAAGAGATAGATAGATCACATAAACATTTGAGATATTTAATTTAATTAGTTAGCAAATAGCTAATTTATTCATTTTTCTAGTTTAATTAGTTAGAAATTAGTTAGTTTATATATATATATATATATATTTTACATTTTTTATAATCTTCAGTGTTGCCCATATATATGTGTGTGCAATATTTTCATACATATTTGATTTGAAGTGTGTTAGTTAGCCTTACGTTTCAGGACAGCCAGGACATTAACATAAAATTTTCTACATGTATTTCCACTAACATTTCTCATAGGTGGTGCCAGCATGCAGCAGCAACAGGCTACTTCAGGGGTAGACCCTAACATGCCCGCTGTCCAACACATAAGTTAGGACTCTGGCTACAGTTGATAGCAATGCTAAGTTCCAAAATACAAGAAATATCATAAGGCCATATGCAGTTAACTCTTTGACTCCGGAACAACGCTCAGAGCGTTTGTCAGATTTGACACCCGTGCCAAAACAACTCTCTGAGCGTTGTTTTTAGTCTATCAAGAATTAAAATTACGGCACAGGGTGGAAAATAATTGCGGAGCCAACGAGTTAATCCTAAGTTATGTAGACGATGGTTACTAGATCTTAGGAGACTAGTAACATCTATTTAGGGGATGTGTTATGGGCTTGAGACAGAAAACAGGTACAGGACGTTCGAACAATAATCAATAACAAAATCCGAGTGTACAGTCCCATACATCTGTGTATTGCAACCTGTACGAATCTAACAAATCCTGGTTATAGAAATACAATCATCATTTTGGTGCACGACTTCGCAACACGCAATAGCCAATGGCCGGACTTCCTCGTCACAAGCCTTCAAAATCAATTCAATTTACAATTCAATCACAATTCCATTACAATCCAAACCCATGAACAAGCTATCAGACAACACTCCGTCCAGTACCCAACCGGCAATCCATCTCCTTACAAATCTCCCTGTCCTCTTTCTCACAGTTCACCGTGCTCGCATTCCTCACACGGGGTTTCTCTCAATCTCGCTGTCAGTCAAAATAGCTCAGCATACTCCTTAATCCTTGAGCGGTGCTCAGTATTTACAACCCGTTAATTATTTCGTTACACTAGATATTCAGAGATATTGTACTTCGATCAATGCCGTACAGGAAGATTTCAAGAATGTTGCGTACCTTTCCTCAGATGGACTAGTAATCGACTTCATTGGACGTAGAATGGAAGCCTTCGTAACGAAGCGTGGGAAGAGTTGAAGGAGGAGCTCACCAAAATTTATTCTGAATTTACATACAGTTCCTATGCTTGGACTCTTTTTCGACGCATAAGACAACAGCCACAGGAGTCGACACAAATGTTTAGTGACATGTTATTAAACCTGGCGGAGGAAGCCTTCTTGGGACAAGACATAACCAGCAGGAAGTTGAAAAACAACCTGTAGAGATAATTGTCGATGGATTAAACAGCCCTCCAGTAAAGTTACACTTACTTTAGAAAGATCCGCAAAACCTAAGAAAGGCTATTTCCCTAGCCTTAACGGAGGAGAATGTAAGAAGAAGATTGGATCTCAGATTAGAAAGGACAGTGGCACAGGAAGAGCTGGAAGTAGAACCGATAGAGCTAGGGCAATGCCAGCAAAGAACAGTATGGAAGCAAGGAAGAGGAAGACAAACATACAATAGGCCAAGATATGAAGAACACATGGCACCTGTGCGTTTCGTGTGAAACAAGCATTGTCATAAGTCATATACATGTAGATACAGGCACCAAGAGCCACGACAGCCAGCGAGACGATTCGAGAACTTCGATAATACACAAAATAGACTGCACAGAATACACCCGAACACAAACTCATAATACTCGCAGACATAACCCGGACACCTACGGGATGTTCCGACACACAAAAACTTACACTCTGGGAAAAGACAGACCTACTCACTGAGAGAGACCGATGTGTGTATGGTTAATAGAACGTCTCAGCAACAGAAGGAAAGTGCACAATGGAACAGCAGAAACAGATACAACACTAGCAATACGGCTTAGTACGTTAAGACATTGGAATAGTCTTAATAGTGGAAATAACAGGATAGCGGTGAGAAATGGTAACACCGAAAGCAAGAGAGGAAAGAGAGAAAAGCAACAAATACAGCCAGATTGCTGGAGTTGGACAAATGAACTTGAATTTCAGGCTGGGACTAGCGCCCATGGTAATAGCTCACCTCATTCGGAGAATAGCTCGTTTCCGAACATGGCAAATGGAGCCATGAGTTTCCACCTAGATCCATTTATTGAAAAGGAGGATGCAATTGAGTCGTACCTGGATAGGTATGAAAGGCTAGCATCTACATATGGACTGGAAAAGGACAAATGGAGTTTAAAGTTGTCTCAGGGATTGAGAGGTATTGCATATGATGTGTTTCTGAAACTCCCCAAAGAAGATCAGGAGAATTATGAAATACTAAAGCAAGCCTTACTTATTCGTTATGAAAAGAACTCAGAGGCATATAGGAAGAAATTTAGAACTTCTAAACCTCTACCTGGAGAAACATATAACCAGTTCTCAGCTAGACTAGAAACGTAATTGTTGAAATGGAGTAGTTTAGGTAAGTATCAGAAAACCTATGAGGATCTGAAAGAAATGGTTATGTTAGAGCAAGTGAAAGATTCCATGCCTCAAGAAATGAGGAAATTCCTTATGGAACAAGGAGCAGAGAGGCTGGAAGACATTTTGAAATGTGCAGAGAGATACCAAGCAGCTCAAGCTGAATTGGTAGGAACAAAAAGAAAGCAGGTAAAAGGATATAAGCCACCACCATAAAATACCAAGTTTGACCAAAAGGACCAACCGTACAGAAATAAGCCAAGATTTGATAATAAGGACAAGAACCATCAGACTCAGGAAAAAAACCCTACAAACAGGGAGATAAGTGGTGCGAAATATGTAAGATGAGCAACCACAACACTGTAGATTGTAAAAGGAAAACTCCTCATCACGCTGCATGTTTAGCAAGGAAATAGGACAGATATGATGGAACTGACAGGGAGTCAGAATAGCCTCCGTCATCCCCCTGTGAGTGAACTTGTAACCGTGAACGGCACTCGAGTCATGTGCTTATATGATACCGGCCTGGATTTTGACTCAGTTGTGAGTTCAACCCTAGTGCACCCTGATCAACTTACCACAGAGACCGTGGAAATACAAGGGGCAACCAAGGGAACAGCAACCATGACACTTCCTATAGCTAGGATCAATGTGAAATCTCGCTACGTGGAAGGAGCGATAACAGCCGCAGTGATAGATGACCCTATATACCCGCTGATATTGGGGTGTAGATATGTATTTTTGGGTGACCCAATAAAACCTCTTGTCATGGCAGCAGTCCAGACCAGGTCGAACACCAAAAAAGAGGAGGAACATCCTAACAATACTCAGCCAGAGCAGATGAAAAAGGCTCAAACAGAAGATGACACATTGAAGCCTTGTTTTGGCAAATTGCCAAAGGCCCATAACCCTCCTGAGAAAGGAGACTTGCATATGAAAAATGGACTACTGTATAGAAAAGCTGGTACAGAACCTCAAGGACATGGACAGCTGGTAGTGCCAAAATCATACAGGGAGAAAGTTATGGAGCTAGCGCATGCTATTCCATTTAGTGGACACATGGGAATTGGTGCCACAAGTCAACGGATAGCTTGTCAATATTACTGGCCAGGGATCACGGAAGATATCAAACGATATGTGAAATCTTGTCCAGAGTGTCAACGTGTAGCCCCCAAGCATAGTACTGCACCAGCAACTCTAGGAGAAATGCCAATCATGGGTACTCCATTCGAGAGAGTTGCAGTGGATATTGTTGGACCCCTCACTAGGACTAAGAGAAGGAATAAATATATCTTAACTCTGGTTGATACATGCTCTATGTGGGGAGAGGCCGTAGCCATGGCATCTATAGCTTCTAAGCATGTGGCAGAGGCACTGTTGACAATATTCACCAGGTTAGGGTTCCCACATCAAATATTGATTGACAATGGTTCTCAGTTCAAGGAAAAGCTAACCCAAGAAGTGTTCAGGATATTTCAAGCCAGACATTATCATTGCTCTCCTTATCACCCACAAGGAAATGGTCAAGTCGAGCGGTTCAATGGTACGCTCATTTCTATTCTCAGAAAGCTGGCCAGTGAAAAACCTGAAACTTAGGATGTATACTTACCCGCTGCATTATTTGCATATCGGGAAGTCCCACACAATTCCACAGGAATGGCACCGGCCACATTGTTGTTTGGTCGGCCTATAAAACGTCCACTGGAAGCATTGCTGCGGACTTGGACAGATGAGAAGGCAGAAGAAAGTGTCCCTCATCAATTCAGTATGTAAATGAGTTAACATCTCGACTGAAAACGGGCAGGAAATTGGCTAATGACAATCTTCCCAGAGCCAGAAAGAAGCATACTGAATACTATAACAAGAAAGCAAAGGATAGGGAACTTGCTGTTGGAGAAAAAGTGCTCTTCTGTTGCCCATCTGTAACAACAAACTGCAGATTGGTTGGCAGGGTCCATATAAAGTGCTAGAGAAATTATCTAGGACTAATTACAAAATTGACAAGAAGGGCAAAGAAAAGGTGTACCATGTCAATCTGTTAAAGAAATATTATGACAGGACATCAACTGAGGTAGCCCATATGATGACTCTGGCCATCGCAACTGAAATGAAGCATGAACCACTAACCTCAATAGAGTATCCATTGAGACCGACTGAGACATATGAACAAGTCAAAATTAGTACTCAGTTAACTCAGGAACAGAGGGAGCAAGTTAAAGAGGTTCTAAAAACACATGCAGATGTGCTAACAGATAAACCGGGGTGCACCAACTTACTGAAATATGACATGAAAGTCATCGATCCAACACCGATCTGCATGAAGACCTACCCTATACCATATGCCACGGCACAGGCATTGAAGGAGGAAATTGATTATTTGCTGCAAGAACACATCATCTCTAAATCAGAATCACCTTACAGTTCAAGTGTTGGACTGTTGAGAAAACCAAGTGGAGAACACCGACTCCGTATCGATTACCGGAAATTGAATGCGATCACTGAAACCCAAGCTGATCCATTACCGGATACCAATCAGCTGTTCTCGACGCTAAGTACTGCGAAATATTTCTCTAAGGTTGATTTAAGTAAGGGATATTACCAGATTCCTGTCAAACCCGAGATCCGACACATGCTGGCTTTTAGCACTTCGAATGGCCACTACGAATTTAATGTACTACCATTCGGGTTGAAAAACGCGCCAAGCGTATTTTCAAGGATGATGAGGAAATTGCTGGAACCCTTGAAAAACTCAACCATCACCAACTTTATGGATGACATTCTCATTGCCACTAAAACATTTGAGGATCATCTACATTCCGTATCACTGTTACTGGTGTGACAGCCCGTGATTCTTTGTATCATGAATCATATTATGTGACTATGTCTGTCCAGGTTCTTTTCCTCTGTGGTTAGCATTGACTTGCTGTATAACCACAACAGTCACACACACACAGCACGTGATGTGATAACGCCATAGTAATTTTAGTATTGTTTATTTACATATGAAAGGATCATTGCTGTCTGCACTGACCTCTACATTTGGTCCATCATAGAGTATATAATGTAAGTTCTTTCTTTCCTCTCTCTCTCTCTTTCTCTCTCTCTCTCTCTCTCTCTCTCTACATCAGTATAGAATCTACACCTTATGACCTTTTAACCATCAGTGATCATGCAGGTGCTATAGTCTCTAGTTCTGTTTTTTCTTCCTTACGATTTCCTTAGATTATTGTTATTTATCATCCTCTCAGTGTTCAGGTTATCAATTGGTAGACCGGGCCTCTCCGGTGATGTTGTTTTCCGTTTTATCACTGAAGAACATAACTACTGTCCATATGTATTACGAATCGCTCTACAAACCTTTTCCCTTTTCGAATAAAACTAACTCACACCGTTTTCTCCTTCTATACAAGAATTCTCACTGTTCAATAATTCGGGTTAATCATTACCCAAACTACTTCTTGTCCATGAAATATTTATCCCTTAAACTATCTGAATACTGCCTTCAACATGGCTCCTAGCGTACGTGCCATCTGCACACTAACTCACGCCTTCTGGACTGCCTGCTGAGAAAAGCGTGATTCACTAAATTACCGTTCACCTCTGTCATGCGCAACATTGTTCGCGCATCTCCTTTTTGTACTCTATCTGAACCTTCCCATTCCTAATTCTCCTTATTCATTCCCTTTGACTGTAAATCGTTTCCTAACTGCCACACTGGATAGACTCAGAGAGGCAGGTTTGACTTCTCGTCCAACAAAGTGTGTAATTAGATGTCAGGAATTAGAATTTTTAGGACATACAATTTGTCAGGGAAACATGTCTCCTGATCCCACAAATATAGACAAATTAAGGAATGCACCTAGACCACAGACAAAAAAAAAGATGTGAAGTCGTTTGTATCATTAGGTGGATTCTACCAGAAATACATCAAAGACTTCAACACCTTATGTGCACCTTTGACTGATCTGACAAAGAAAGGAAAACCTGACACAATAAAGTGGACAGCAGAGTATGAGCATGCATATTCAGAATTGAAGCAAAAACTCACTAGTATGCATATTCTGAAGTTGCCAGATATGACGCAAGAGTTTATAGTACGGACTGATGCAAGCAATCTAGGGATCGGTGCAGCGCTTTTGCAAAAATCTCAGACCCAGACTGAGGAACTTTTTCCTGTTGCTTATGCCAGCCGCAAGTTAAACGCTGCAGAAAGGAATTACTCTACTACACAGAGGGAATGTTTAGCATTGGTGTGGGCCATCAATAAGTTTCAACCCTATTTGTACGGCAAGCCATTTGTGGTCCAGTGTGATCATCAACCCCTGTCATTCCTGGCCTCATCACGTCATGCAAATAGTCGCTTGCTAAGATGGTCATTATTAATTTAGCCATATTCCTTCACTATTGAATATATTCCTGGAAAACAAAATGTGGGTGCGGATTTTCTCAGTAGCCATCCCACAGAGCTAGAGCAGGATAGAAGGAAGGAAAACTAACCTCGGAATGGTCGATTTGCAATTGTATTGTACCCAATAGTTAAGCTAGATATCATCCAGCTTAAAATATGGGGAAGCAATGTCGCAAAATTGGCTCAAATACATTGCAAACGTGGCTTCGCATAGTTTTAGAGACCATTCACCGATCGCTTATCACGGGGCCGGCCGCTTACAAAATGGCGGTGTATCGACTAACTGTCGATGAGACATCGGCAATCCGCAAGGATAATTAGGAGCACAATGGAATTATTGTGAAAAGGATTTCACCTTTTATCCCAGGAGAGGATTGTATATAACTGGATATAAGGAAAAACAGTAGGAAGTTATCATTTACGGAGATCAATGCGTATTACGGCTGTCTACAGTTAAGCTGAAAGCCTGTAAACCCACATCTGTTCTAAATATCAAAATTACCAAGTAACAGTTGGTGAAATGACATGGATAGGACGATAGAAATATATCGGCTGTACAAAACAAGATAGGATGGAACAGTATGGATAATATATAAGCCGAGGATGAGAAAGGGAAAGTTTCAGGTAACGCAAAGATTCTGTGAAATCGCTGCTTCAGGAAGAAAGTTCAGATCGAGTTTTAGGCTGTGACGTCATTGCCCCTCGACCGTACGCCAGATCCTTATAAATAGTGGAGCGTTAAACTGAAAGTACACACTAACACACAATATACCCCAATTATAACCAACTTTCAGGTTGAACAGGGTATTACAGCAACATAATAGACGAAAACAACAACAACAACAACGAAAGTACACACTGAAAGCCGGTTTGAGACAGACTGGAGGCAGAGCTCGCCACTACACATGTATCATCTGAATTGTGAGCGGATCGCCAGAAATTTTCAGTCAGTGTCTGGAGTCTGAGGGTAAGCGAAATTATGATAACTATCATGTATAATATTTTTGTTTTATTGCATGTTCGTATAAACTGCTCTATATATGCACGTAGAATATTCATTGGTATAAATGTATTGTGATTTTAATATGATTTAAACATGTGCTGTGTGGATGATTGTTGCTTGTACAAAAACGAATCACAACTAGCCCCACAGCCAAATGAAGATAATATCTATCATATTAATTGCTTTATCGCTTACGAAGATAAAGGCAGTCCCATGGCAAGAGATTGTCATAGGGAAATGAATTTTAGAAGCTTCATCATGGAAGATCCCGCTTTTGCGAGGTTAGGTGACCAGTTCCCTCCCTCGCTACCTTTTCCTTCCCTAGCTCGAGAGCACAACTGAGTGCCCATTTACAGCTTGTAAACGGGAGTGTCCCACGGCCAGGTTTCAATTCCAAAACTTTGTAGTTATGCTATCTAAGAAAGCAACCTGATCGCTTGGTCAGTCGGTCACTCACTTTAGCTAATAGTGTATTAAGTTCGTGTAGATGCTAAGAATGTCATCAATATTTAAATTTGTACCTGATGTAGTTGGAAAGATCAAGTTATAAAAAATTAAAGGATGTACAGGAGAGGAATAACCCAGATGATGATTATTACTGAGAATGTTAATACTTATCCTGTTTCATTGAAAGGGTGTTACTTACTGTGACTGTATAACTGTGACATCTGATGACTGACTAGTCTGACATATGTGCTAGTCAGTTACGATTAATTGAAATGTTAATATTTCTGTATCACTGAAATGGTGTCCTTACTTACTATGATTGTATAACTGTGACATCTGATGACTGACTGGTCTGACATCTGTGCTAGTCAGTTACAAGTCTAGCCAGATACTAGCCAAGGCTGATATGATGTTTCAGGTTCCATGAAACAACTCTGTGGTGGGTTTTGATGTTATGAATTGTTGTTATGTATTTTTATTGTATTAAATGAGATCAGCTATGAAGGTCTCTGAATTTAACAAATAGTATTGTAAACTTTTCAGAGTACCTTTCCGCTACCACCCTTTTGATCTCATTCAAAATTAATCTATATTATTATTATTATATAAAATGACTTCGTGTAGTGTCTAGGGTTATGAATGTAGAGTGTAATGTGAAATAACCAACTAACAATAGGTTGTTGGTTATAATCACTCCCTTTAAGTTATGTCTGTTTTCGTTTGTCACTTGTGGAAATATCAATAACTATTCACAGTTTTCTTCACTATTGTCGCAGATATAGTTAGTTGATGGTGCACTCCAATTGACGTTGAATGAGAATCCAATTGTCGCATAAAGAGTTTTGTATAGAAAGGAAGATGTGTAGAAAGCACATAGACCTTTAGACACTAGTTTTCACAGAGGTGAGCTAGTGTTGAGGGAAAGAGTTAACAGAAGGGCACAGGTTGGGGTCAGTGATTCTCTCACCTTTTAGACTACCAACTCTTGTATTTTTCTGGCGACGACTAACTCTTTCTTACTCAAATCGTTTTGAAGATGAACTAGTAGTAACAAGTAATACAAAGAGGGTTGAGAATGTTTTTCTGAACAGAACATACAATCTACTAAGTCAAACTCAGAATGATGGTGAGTTACAGAATGTACATAATTACTTTAATTACAGTGGAAAATAAAATCAATGTTGACATGTACTTTGAAAAAAAGAAATACTAGGAAATTAAGAACTGTCAGTGTCTTTGGTTCAGATAAGAATAAGAGGCTATTTTCCTCACTGACGAAAGTTTATTCCTATGGCTATTTCTTGGATAAGTGAATTCTGATTTTGGTCTGTGTTTTACGTAGACTTATCTGCTTGGACTTCTCCTGGGCGTCTCAGTAGGTAGGGATTACCAACTGGATAAGGTGATTCAGTTGAGCTACAGTCCAAGAGATGACTAGGCTTTCCGTTAACCTGGTTGTGAAGTTGCGTTATGCTGTTCAGGTGCTGACGAGGTGTTGTCTGCTTAAATCTGTAGACTGCTCATATGCTATAGACTGCTCAGGGTTGCTGACTTGTGATCACCGCTAGAGGGTTTGAGATGTAAGCACTAGTTCTCTCTGTAGCATAGAGCAACTAGGCGGTTTACTCGCAACAATTTACAGCAATCAAAATCCAGAAACTGGCTAGGATTCTGCAACTGGGCTGTGGAAGACAATGCAGGTAATCAATCTTCTGTTTGTTTTACAGATATATTAACTACAGCCACTCTGGACGTTTCGTCTCAGAATGGTGCCTAATAATATATTTACCTGAAACCGTAACAGTCAGTCTTCCTTAAAGGCGACTGTCCGTTTGTTTACAAATTCCTGTCTAGCGGTAGTCTCACACTCAGGTCGGGTCAGTAAGGTCAACATTTGTTATAAGCAGACGCCTGGCCGTGTGCGTCCATGCGTGACTGCATTGGAGGAATGCTATTTCATTCACTCGTTCCTTGAACAACATGGTTCTTCTCTCGTTCACAACAGCTTTCTTCATCACTTTCCTAACACAATTAGCTTGTAGTACTTTCTCATATCAGCCAGTACTTACATCATTATAATGCATCAATAACATTCATAATACATAAATGCAAAATAGCTATTAATCTAATGTAAAGAAATAAAACCCTAATATTTAGTATTTCACACTTTACATCCATTAACTAATCCCTTGATATTAGAGTTAGCTAATTAAGCAAATACTGAGAGTTTGCTTACCGCTCAGGACTTTATCCACCGCTTAAGAAATAGAACTTCAGTAGCGTTTACTCAATCAATCACATATACTTGTAGGTGTGAGGTAAGTTGATGCTTCTATTCTATAACTTATAAGCGTGCGTTGTATTCCAACGGTTAATCAGCAAGTGATCTTAAAACTCAGCATTCGTTCGCATGAAGTTAAAGCATTTCCTGATTCCCACGTCCAGAGTTAATTACTTCCTGTCTCTCGTTCAGCCATGAAAAAGATTTATCGGGCGGTCTCCAGTTGACCACTGAACACGGAAATATGATACTCTGGGAACCACTGGTCGTTTCGACTAAGCGAATAAATCGTATAGACGTCCCTAAAGAAATAACGTCTAATGCCTTTGTAGAAGATAGTATTTGGATAGTATGACAGGACTATTAGTGAAGACTTGAAAACCAGCTAAAGAAACGATCACATTCAATTTTTATTCTAGATACATGTTAATAAAGTCAATCTTACCACATTTATTCAATGAAATACACAAATGAACGATGACTGGCACACTTTCGATCTGCCGTTCTGTCCAGGCTTTTGAGAAATATTGTTTACACAGCACAAGCCTGCTCTCATCGCTCCTTGGCAAAATTTTGTTATAAAATGGCGTCCTCACCTAATGCTTTCCCCCCAATATCAACTACTCTGGCCAATGATTATCCTTATTTCACTTGTAAACAAAGTCTTTCAAAAATACAATTCAACTTTCTACTACGTTACTCGGGTAATATATGTTTAGTACGAGGTCGGCCAATAATATTTCGCCTCACTTCAAATTCCACCCAATCTCCTTCATCGTACTATCTTAGCCTATCTTTCACCTAATTTTTTCCCAAAAAAATATGATATCCAATCTAAGCAGATATGACTTGACCTGACAGTATCTCCGATTCTCTATGTATTATCCCCAATATTTGATTATCTAATGGAATACTTATGTAATTGATAACATATTCTTAGTCAGCAAAGCCACAGGTACACGAATATATGATTTTTATGGGGCTACGTGGCTTGGTTCAATATTCCTTTTTTTTCCATGTTAGTTGTTGATTTTTAAACTACCTCCCGTTCAATTCTTTTCTCATGTACTTTCAAGCTAATTATGAGAGTTTATGTCATTCGCAATAAGAGCTAAGCGTGTTTTCATGATCGTAGTGTCCACTTTTTCTAACTTTTTCATCGTAATTTGAAAAACCGCCTGAGGCAATACTAGCAAGTAGTTTTATTTTTAGAACAATGTGAGACGTGATTTGCGTTGGGTTTTCTCCGTTTCCCCTCCCCTCTACAATGTATTTAGGCAAATACTTACGAGGGGCGTTCAGAAAGTAATGCACCACATCGTTTTTCTCAGCTAATAATGAAGATAGAAGCAGGAAATTTTGCACACTTCAAATATGGCATGTGCCAATTGTGTGCACTAAATTGCACCGCAACCGGCCAAATAATACGGCTGGCCTAAACCGTTGAAATGGAGCGTGTTAGCAACTTGCGTTATAAACAGCGAATTGTGATAGAATTTCTCGTTGCAGAGAAGGAAACTGTTGTGAATATTCACAAGCGTCTATGTGATGTGTATGGAAGTTTTGCAGTCGACAGGAGTACAGTCAGTCGCTGGGTTCAGAGAATCAAAGAATCAGGAAGTGGAGATACGGAGCTGCTTGATCGGCCGCGCTGTGGACGTCCTGCCACAGCCACCAACGCAGAAATGTTGAAATGCGCTGAGGGCATTATTCTTACTGATAGGCGAATCACTACTCAACAATTGGCATTACAGCTGTCAGTCAGCATTGGTAGTGCAAATGCAGTTATAAAAATTCTCGGATTTTCTAAGGTTTGCGCAAGATGAGTTCCTCGAAGTCTCACAAATGACCACCAATTGCAAAGGAAAGCAATTTCTTCTGAATTGTTGGAGCGTTTCAATGATGATGGAGAGAACTTTTTGGCTAAGATCGTTACAGGTGATGAAACCTGGGCAATCATTTTGAACCTGAGACAAAAAGACAGTCAATGGAGTGGCATAATCCGCAATCACCAAGAAGAAAGAAATTAAAGACAATTCCTTCAGCTGGAATGGTCATGATCACTGTCTTTTGGGACATTGAAGGTGTGATTCTTGTGGACGTTATGCCAAGAGGAGAGACAAACAATTCGAAAGCTTACATTAAGACATTGAAAAAACTCAATCAACGTTTTCGCAGAGTTCGGCCGCACAAGAATCCAGCAGACCTGCTTCTCCTTCAGGACAATGCTAGCCCTCACACAAGTCTGGCAACACGGGAAGCAATCACCAAATTGGGTTGGACTGTACTACCCCATCCACCCTATAGTCCCGATTTGGTACCCTCTGATTTTCATCTATTTGGTCCACTTAAAGATGCACTCCGTGGGACAAGGTTTGAAAATGATGAAGGAGTGATTCATGCAGCGAGGAAATGGCTACATGATCAAGACAAAATCTGGTACGGGCTAGGAATACATGCACTTGTTTCGCGCTGGCATAAAGCCGTACAAGTTGATGGGGATTATGTTGAATAATACCGATGTTTACATGACATATCCATGTATATTGTGTATAAATTTCATGCTTTTTTTAATAAACAGCTCCTGAGAAAAACGATGTGGTGCATTACTTTCTGAACGCCCCTCGTAATTGACCTAGGGAAGTGGAACGTTTGTCTCAATGACGAATTTGAAAAGTAGGGTACCCTTTTGGTTCGGCCATTGCGTTAACAAATAATACGCTGAAGGCGTAGGCGACAACTTACGATTCTCGCCGACAATTTTAGTACTTTCTTATCTTTGACTTTATGCACTATACTGTTATAATCTAATTTAGATATTGTATTTAGAAGATTACCACAAACTCAAACCAGACTGTCAAGTATCAGAAGCCTGTGTTGTTCATCAGAGGCAATCCCACAAAAGTGCAGGACCCCAAAGAGTGAACTACAGCTGGAAATTGGTATCCCTAGTGCTGGGTCTACCAATGCTGATATCTACAAAGGACAGTTCAGTGTCAGCAGTCTCAAGATGCTCAGATAAGTGTCATTTAAGACACTGACCACCTATATATGAACCAACAGCAAATAGTTGTGATATGAAAACAGTATTCAAACCATTAAAGAAATCAGTCAAATGATGACAGTAATGTGTAAAGTCAGAGGACTAAAAGAACAGTGATACAGTAAAAGTGATTCTAGTTTTCATTAACGTTATTGTTCAAGATCCTGAAGTCTAAACAGACAAGACTACTTATTAACATCGCTGAGTGACTGTTTCTAGTAAATACATTTTCTACAAGGACAGACAATCCTATCAAAACATTAGTTTAGAAATAATAGTAATTGTGTGAATATTTTATATATATATTAATGCTCATTTCCAAATTGCAGTAATAGAAGATCAGTGTAATTATTAAAAGTTTTAAATTGCAACTGAGGACTTATTTACTTTTTACCCTGGTGTTTAAAGTGAATGTTCATTGTATTTATCCCCTAGACATTAAGTAATCATAAGATAGTCACAGGGAGGAGACACCTTAAATCCTGGTACAACTTCTTACCAACTGGCCAGGGTTTTCACAGTCTGACTATTTCTATGATATCAATACACCAGTGCTTATTTCTAAGACTGGGGTATTACTTGTAAGACCAGAACTCTTTTCTGGCATACTATCCGAGTATCATATGATACACCTGGATATCTATCTGCCAACCCTCTTCTTACATAAATATTTTAAATAACCTCCCGCTACACAAGCAAATAAGGAGTGTTGTACAATATAGGAGGTCATATGCCACACTCACGTCTGTGTCAGGAGAGCATCTAAAAGTAATGGGGACAGCGAAGATGCGTATTGGAATCGGTGAAAAAATAATATATAATTACGATAATTCTACGATAATGAAAAGGATAACTAGAAATTTAATCCTAGGACGTGGTTTTCTACACAGGCACATCGTCCGGTTGTATTTCGACCTGTACAAACTCAGGATGAGTACGTGGATGTACATGACGATATACACATTGCATCTGTAACACTAGTCAACAAATTTTCAAAAGTTATTTGTACCAGAAATTAAATATATCATTTCTTATTGATTTTGACATGCTGATTTCAAATATCATAATGAAATTCACCAATTGGCTCTGGTTTATTTTTAAATGATGAATTTACATTACAGTAATACAAATAATGTATGCTTGTTTAATTCTCTGGGGTGAACAGCTAGTATTTCTACTTTAGCATTATAAAAATTGTGGATACATACTCAATTAATTGATATTTCAACATAAAATGATAGAAAAAATAAAAACATTATTTAAAGTTCACATATCATGTTTTAAAAAGGCACATTTGAACCCATTCCGTCATTATTCAGTCGCTGTTCGAGCTCTCTTTGCTTGCTTCTTGTAGTCAATCGATGAGGTGTCTCTTGTCACAGTCCAACAGTAATCAGCAAGCATTGAAGGGCTCCAATTGCCTTCATACCTTGTCTCCATAGCAGAAATGTCCTGGTGAAATTATTCACCACGCTCATCACTGACCGCTCCACAGTTTAACGTAAAGAAATCCAGATGAGAATCCAGAAAATGAATTTTCAAAGACATGTTGCAGCCAAGACTCTTATACTTCAGAAGGAGATTTTCAACAATTTCATTGTAATTATCAGATCTGTTGTTTCCAACAAAATTGTCCACCACTGACTTAAATGCTAACCATGCTGCTTTTTCCTTGCCATGCAACACGCAAAGAAACTCGTCATCATGAAGAAGTTTTTGAATTTGCGAACCAACAAATACTCCCTCTCTTATTTTAGCTTCACTCAGTCTTGGAAATTTTCTGATGAGGTATTTGAAAGCCTCATCTGTTTTCTCCATTGCCTTGACAAAGTTTTTCATGAGACCCAGCTTAATGTGCAAGGGTGGCAACAAAATCTTCCTGGTATCGACAAGTGCTGGGTTCACAACGTTCTTACTGCCAGGCTGCAATGACTGCCTGATTGGCCAATGTCTTCTTATGTAATGGTCACTTCGTGCATGGCTATCCCACTCACAGAGAAAGCAACAGTACTTGGTGTAGCCACCCTGTAGTCCAAGCAAAAGAGCGACCATTTTTAAGTCACCGCAAAGTGACCAATGATGATGATCGTAGTTTATACACTTCAAAAGCTGCTTAATGTTTTCATAAGTTTCTTTCATATGAACTGCGTAACCAACTGGAATTGACGGTAACACATTACCATTATTCAACAAAACAGCTTTAAGACTCGTCTTGGATGAATCAATGAAAAGCCTCCACTCTTCCGGTATGTAATTGATTTTGAGGGCTGCCATTAAACCAGAAATGTTGTGGCACGCAGAAAGGTCACCCTCTTTGAAAAAGAATGTAATAAGCTGCTTCTGGCGGTTCCTATACACAGAAATTGTAACATCTTCTGCCAGGAGATTCCACTGTTGCAATCTGGAACCCAAAAGCTCCGCATTGTTCTTCGGTAAATTCAGATCTCTTGCAAGATCATTCAGTTCACCTTGGGGTATTAAGTGTGGTTGATTGGATGTAGTTTGCTCAAAATCTGGGTCGCTTAAGGTTGATGGTTCAGGACCACCAATGTCCTCTTCTTCATCAGTGGAAGCAGCTGAAAATGATTCTGGCACTTTGGGAACTGGTAGGTCATCGCCATGTGGTACCGGACGTATTGCAGAGGGGATGTTTGGATATTCCAGAGTCCATTTTTTCTTCTTTGATATGCCTTTCCCAATTGGAGGGACCATGCAAAAGTAACAGTTGTTGAGATGATCAGTGGGCTCTCTCCAAATCATTGGGACTGCAAAAGGCATAGCTTGCCTTTTGCCAGTCAACCACAGTTTAAGATGTGCTGCACATGTATTGCAGCATTTGTGTCGCGCCCAGCTCTTATCTTGATCTCCTATTCTGCAGCCAAAATACAAACTGTACGCCTTCTTAATCACTTTAGCTATATTTCGTTTTTGTGATACAAATGTCACCTCACCACATATATAACAGAAATTATTAGTACTGTTCACACATGTCCTAGGCATTTCTAACTATGATACTTTTGATAAGGACAAATGCACTAACTAATGGCAAAATGTTATCAGAGATAAGATATTTATACACAAAGGGGATGTAATCATAGGTAGGATTGTATCATCAACTTCTAGTTGTATTCTTCTTATTGGTCATTAGAAAAAATTATGCAATCGCCCACAACAGTTGCGTCATATGTATAAATTGACCGTAATTAAAATAAACTAGTAGCATATATCTTGAAAACTAGAGCCAATCAACATTTTTTAATGTCATTTTCGTTTTCAGCACACCAAAATTAGTTAAGATCAGCTATTTTCATTTCTGGTACATTTTGGTTGTTGACTAGTGTAATCAGGACGAAGACAACAGTCACACTAGAACCAAATAGAGTAGGCATAGTCCTGTGAAAGATAAAACGATCTCCCTATTTTAGACAGGGACAAACTGTCATGACGGCTGAGTTTGATGACACAGACATATTGGATGAGCTCGGTTTATCCACGGTGGGAGGAATAGTACAGATAGGGAAAAATAGACAATTTCCCATGACGGTAATGAATACCACAGGTAGAACCATCAGGATACCTAGAGGGTTCGTGGTTTGAAAAGTATACGAAATGGAAGGAAAAGAAGGACAGCATGAACAAGAACTAACAGGACCAAGGGTCACGATGAATTGGAAAAGACAACAAAAGGGACGGTACGATCACATAGAAAGGGGAAATAAGTGTGCAAAATGAGAATATCCAGGTTTGACAAATGAGAACAAAATCATCCACGAGAGGTCATACAACGCAAAAATACGCACTGGAGACAAACACAAACGCATCATAGAAGTCAGGAGGTGGATACATGCCGTTAGGAAACACCAAGGATAAATCATACGGTGAACGCGATCTATAAAACGTATAAAGGTACACCATACCATAATCAGCAAGAAGGAAACAACAATTTAAAAGGTCAGAATGGGTACTATTAAGTCAGAGACAGCAGTTAACGAAAGCTACACGAAAGGATTGGGGAAATACAGAAACAAATAAAGACACACCCCCAACACGACAGAACTCTCTGAAGGTTCATTGTAGACAACCATGACGTGTTTGTGTTTAGCAATATGGAATTAAGAAGGACACAGACGGTGAAAATGGATATTGAAACGGAAACGGGAAAGGTCGTTAGCAAGAAACCCTATAGAACTCCACTGAAAACTAGACAGATAGTGGAGAAGGCTATCAAAAAGATGTTACCCACAGGGGTCATACAAAGATCGCGCTCGGAGTGGTCGTCGCCCATTATTATAGTCACCAAAAAGGTCGGCACACACAGATTTTGCTGTGACTTTACAGCGCTCAACAGCATTACGAAGATTGTAACATACCCCATTCCGAGGATAGACGACATCCTAGCGATGTTACGAACATCAGAGTGGTTTACCACTTTGGATGCCAGATCCAAATTCTGGTGTATGAGGGAGGATGCAAGAAAGAAAAGCACATTTTGTACGCATGTTCCAGCGTTCGCTTGGAACGTCATGCCATTTGGACTGAAAGGCAGTTCCGCCACGTATATGGCGCTCATGGATGAAGTCCTCAAAGGCATGCAGAGTTTCGCCATAGCCGACACAGACGACATTTTAGTGCACACTGCATGATCAGTGCAAAACCATCTTGATCACGTACGTAAAGTTTTCGACAGGCTGAGACATCATGCATGATGTCAAGTTGAAGTTGACGAAATGTAATTTTCTCCAAAGAGAAACAAAGTACCTCGGATTCGTTGTGAACAAAAACGGAGCTAGACCGGACGAAGACAAGGTCAAAGCGATTCGTGAAATGTCTACACCGACGAACGCCAGACAAGTCAGAGGTTTCTAGGGCACGTGCGGGTATTTTCGGAAGCACGTCATCAACTTCTCCCATGCCGCAGAGCCTTTGATCAACCTAGTGAAGAATTAAGCGCGTTTCAGATGGACGGCGGAATGCTAACAGGCTTCTGAATACTTGAAAAACGCCTTAACGGAACTTCCATTTTTGGCACACCCCGACCCAGATAGGGTGATGGTTTTGTTTACGGACGCATCTGAAACAGCTATAGGAGCATGTTTGGTCCAACCATCGTTAGGAAATGAGGAACAAATAATACTAAACGTCGGGAATGAAAGACCGATTGTGTTCCTGTCACATAAGTTGAGCAAGTCACAGCGGAAATGGGCCATCATTGAGAGATAGGCTTTCGCAATTTACTTTGCGGTCAATAAGTTGGACTTCTACCTACAGGAACGCCTTTCACGGCGATAACAGATCACCAACCATTGGTTACATGGCTCACCGAAACATCAGAGCCGCCCCAAAAACTACAAACCTGGGCACTGAACCTCCAAAACTACGACGTGTAGATACAATACATCCAGGGAAAACAGAACACGTTTGCGTGTATTGTCACTGATACCGTCAAGGACCAAGCGGAAATATCGCACCAGGAAGTCATAACAGAGATCAATGATCACTTCCGACAAGTGAAATTCAGTGGAAAAGATGGAAAAAGAGGAAAGGAAAGAGGTATACGGATGCCCAGTAACACATCACACAATAAGCAAGGGCAGAGGAAACATAACAATACACATGAACGGACAATGATGCATAGGACTGAAACAACACCAAAAGAAAGTGAGTGGAATGTCAACAGGAGAGGAGACAACTGGATAGTAGCACCGAGCCAGAGTGAAGAGGACGCAACAGAGGTGAAAATTTCCAGTGACGACTATTGACACACACCAGGGAACAATCAGCTTGTAACTAGGCCAGAAGTACACGCAGAACCTAGTATATCATCCAGTCGGTTAACCCCACCCCTACAAATTACATACCGAGAACAAGATAAAGAGATAGCAAGCCGCGGAAGTCAGAAATAAGACAGAGGCAGACGCATCTTATAGGCACACAAGAGCGGCAAAGCAAAGACGAAACAGAATGGAGGAAGATAGGATAGTGATCACGCAGGATGCACAGGACAATACGCAGACATGCCAATGATGAAACGTAGGCAAAGATTACAAGATAGAGAAGAGAGTTTAAGAGAACAAGAGCAGGAGAGAAATGCAGAACAACAAAGTACACAGAGAGCTCCTTATGAGTTGATGGAAACGGCTGCAGAAGATTCAGAGATGCAGGAAGACATGGAGGAAGGGAGTATGCGAGGGACGAAGTGACGTTAGACATCATCAGACGATTCGTCCGATTATGAGAGGCGCCTCGCGAAGTTAAGAAATGTAACACAGTTAGAGGTGAGACCAAAGACGAGTGGAAGAAGTAAAGGATAGGCATAATAAGTGAAAAAAACAGAGAATTACAAGAAGAACAAGACAGAACTACCAAGGGAAAGGGTCAGCGGACAATAAAGAGTGTAGAACATGGAAGGTCGAGGAAGAACAAAGAGGAACAAATTAAGAGACACGAAGCAAGTAGAAGTAGAGATCGAATGAATTACCGATACAAGAGTAAAAAGATAGAGAGAAATAGGAGAAGTAACAGTAGAAGACTAGATACGGATCGACGGGATTACATATCCAAGAGTAGAGAGAGAGAGAGAGAGAGAGAGAGAAATAGGAGAAGTAACAGTAGAAGACGAGAAATGGATCGATGGGATTACCGATCCAAGAGTCGGGAGAGGAAGAGAAATAGAAGCAGTAGGAAAAGGAGAGAGACTACTAAGGATCGACGGAGATACCGATCTAGTAGCAGAGAGGAAACAAAGAGGAGAGATAAGGATACTAGAAGTACAAGTAGAGGTCGAGGTAGAGACCAATCAAATAACAGAAAACCTGAGAGAAACTCAGGGAGCACTAGAAATGAAGAAATTGACGACTGAGAAAAACCAAGGCAAACGGTGGAAGAAGCAAGAAATATAGAAATTAAGACATACTTGAGAGATACGAAAGATAGAGAGGTAGAGAGAAAGCAAAGAGTTGACGAAGTCAGAAGAGTAGAGGAGACTCAAAATATTGAAAAACAAGGAGTAGATAATATAGCGTTAGAGGCACTCAAAAGTAAAGAGGCCATAGTGATGAAGTTTTTGATTTTGTAGAAGGAGGAGGGAGAGAGGCTATGAGGGGAAGACTCACCGTATGAGTAGTAAAGATGGCAGCAGTAGCTAAGTTTTGTTTACACGATTATGTGTAATCGTTCTGTACCGAGCACTCGCATAGAGATCTGAGTACACCTGAACGATAGGGTACTGCAGTAGAGGAGGAGATAAGGAGTAAGGAGGAAGTAAGAGCAATAACTTAGACTAGAGGCCATGGGAAAATGGCGAGTATAATATATGAGAAGACACAGAAGTGTCAAAAGAGATAAGGAGAAGAAGAATGGGGAAGAGAAGCCACAGGAAATGGCGAGTATAAGAGATTTGAGAAAAATGAGATTTGAGATATGGAGAAGCCGGAGGGAAGGCGACAAAAACATAATTGAGAAATTTGAGAGACCATAGAGATGGTAGAGAAGATAAATTAAAGTCCTAGTGAAGACGGCAAACAAGAGTGGAGAAAATTGAGAGACCATAAAGACGGTAGATAAGAAAAATGATACAGATAGTTCCAGAGAGATAACGAGAATAGTGGATAGTGAGGAAGAGAGGAAGTAGAGAAGTAGAATATTGCGACGGTAGTCTAGTTGTGTGAAAACTAGATGCAATCGTTCTATACTGAGCATAAGAAAGAGCTGAGTAGGTCTGAACGATAGATTACTACAGTGGAGCAGAGAAGAGGATAGAGAAATGAGAAGCCATAGAGAAAATGGCGAGTATAAAATATGGAGAATTTTCAGAAGCCGTAGAGAAGTGACGAACATAAGAGTTTGTGACAATAGAGAATATAAGAGTATAATAAGAAACCATTAAACAAAATGGCGGAAATACATGCAATTTTGAGAAGCCATAATGAAAATGGCAGAGATGAAACAGATGAGGGCCATAGAGAAATAGCGAGAATATGAAGACAAGGGAGAATATAGAAGTGATAGTTCCAGAGGGAACGAAAGAGATAACGGAGTCGAGGAGGACAGAGATGTCACGGCGGTTGCCAGAGTCTTGAGAAGACTTTGTGAGAAGCTAGTCTTCTCCAGAAACATAGACAGTAATATGAAGTGGAGAGTTCCAGAGGGAACAAGCATGAGAAATAGGAAAAGCCATGGGGAAAAATGACAAAAGAGAGAAAAGAGATAAATAGAGAGGACATACACATACGGTTGAGAGAAACCACGGAGAAATGGCAGAGATGTAATAGAGATATGAAATATGACAAGCCATAAAGAAGATGGCAGAGATATAAGAAAGCAAATGAGTATAAAAAGCCATGGAGAAGATGGCAGAGAGATAAGAAAAAAGGAGTATCAAATATGAAAAGCCATAGAGAGGATGACAGAGATATAAGAAAATAAGGAGTATAAGAAGCCATAGAGAAGATGGCAGAGATATAAGAGTACAATGAGTATGAGAAGCCACATAGGACGATGGCAGAGATATAAGAAGATAAGGAATATGAGAAGCCATAGTCGAGCTGGTAGAGATATAGACGAAAGTTCCAGAAGGAACGAATATTACAATGAGAAGTTATGGGAAGGTGGCAAAGAGAAATTGAAGGTTCCAGAGGGAACGAATATATAATGGAGAAACTAAGGGAAAACTATAAATGAGAAATAATTGAGAATAAGAAATTGAGGGTTCTGGAGAGAACAAATCGAGTTACGAGGCCATAGCGAAATGGCAGAGTTACACGACAAAGGAGTTGGAATAAGAAGGAATGATATGAGACATTGAAGTATAGAGAGAGTAGAAGAAAGGTTCCAGAGAAGGGAACTTACGTGGAAAACATAATAGGGGGAGACAAACTAAGTCTATGAGATGAAGAAAATAGAAACGAAGGAAAGAGGAAGACATGGGAAACGGTCTAAAAGGGGATCTGAGACTAGCAAGAATTCTATGCATCTTATAATGGACGGTGGAGAAAGTGACAGTCCAATGTAGAAAGGTACGCAACGAAGAAGTTAGGAACAAAAGGAGTAGGTGATTAGGTAGAATTCGGGAATTTATGAAGTATGAGTAGGGACCGCGGCTCAGGGTCAGTAAGATAGAGGGATTAGTGGGGGTTAGCAAAAATAATAACAGTGACCATGATGGTTGAATGCGTCACAGCTGTAAATTTTGTAAATAATCCAGTAACAGGCAGTTACATGGAGAAAACGAGAATGAATGGAGAAGGTATGCTGATGACACTAAATAGGGGGTTCTATAAACAATATCAGAAAGAAGATGGAGCATAGGGAAGAATGATAAATTTGATTTGGTTGTATGGTACATGTGGAGGAGGTCCACAATAAGAGTGTCATATTATTGAAATATTTTTTTTTTTTGAATGAGATGAAAATGAAATAAGTATGGCGATAAGATGCATAATTTTCTTTGATTGAAATGTATATTGATGTTGAGGTAATTTGAAAATTTTGGTTCATGTAGCATGATGACAAGTTAACGGGAAATGATATTATTGTTTGCATTATGCAAGAGTCAAGGTAATGGTAAACATTGTGCTTTATACATATGATTGGAAATGTAAACTTATTGTTGACGAAGAGTGTAATATATTTAATCCACATGAGTAAGGTGTGAGAGACTCCATAGATAGAGGACGATACCTTTTTTTGGACAGAAAGACAGAGAAACGAGCAGTGACAGATTTAGTATAGATAAGATCAGTTTTTTTAAAGATAAAAAGGAATAAATTTTATCTCTAAGAGAATTTTTTTTTTACACGTGGGTCAGATAATGTGACAGTTACTGTGGGTAAGAGTAATTTTGGTAGAATTATATTTTTATTAGATCAAGTTTTATGATTTATAGTCTAAGGGGAATAATCGATGATACATCTAGAAGAGGACAAGAGTGGGGTTGACGTCCTTTGATCACAGAGTAGTGCGCCTGACCTTGGCCGAGAATTCGAATAGTAAGTTTTTCTGCTTTGGCCTAAAACCATATTCCCAATATGTCTCAATGGGCGTGTAACTGGATCCCTATCACTAGCCTAGAACTCTGGAAGACTGGGTGTAAACTAATCTGTCAGTAGTAACTGTACCTGTCAGTATAGTCACTCCAGCGTCCCTCTGAAAGATGGTTATGCTGGAGACGGGCAGCAGCATATCCTTCACGTCCAGTACTGCTTGACCATTCTGTATGCCTTATGGAGGAATAGGTGGTTGACAGTTGAACATACGAATGTATTACATGTACTTCTGTGCTAATTTCCTGAATCGTCATCATCATCATCATTACCATTTTCATCATCATCAACTTCATTCTCCTCCTCATTATCATCAACATTACCATCCTCGTCATCACCATCATGATCATGATCATCATCTTTCCTTTTGCACATCCTAAAAAATGGACACCCTTAAACCTACAACAATAATATTTTTATGTAATAAAGAATTCCATAATGCTGTGTTATAGGCTGCCATGGAAATAGTCATGTTGTATTTAACTGCAATTTCTTTTTCAATTCGCTAAGGGTCTGTGAGTGTGTGGTTTTATTTTGTTTCAGCATTGTTGGAAAATGTCCACAAACTCCTCGACATAAATCTTGAACAGTTCCCAAACTCCTTGACATAAGTTTTGAACAGTTCCCAAACTCCTTGACATAAATCTTGAACAGTTCCCAAACTTTACTTACTTACTTAGTCGTTCCCCTTCTACCGTGAGTTGTAGAGGTTTGGAAGAGAGAGATCACCAGACTATCCTATCGGCTGTCTTCCTCCTGGCCTGGTTCCATTCTAGTTCTCGGTCCTTCAAAGATTGTCTAATGTTGTCCTCCCAGCGGACTCTGGGTCGTCCTGGAGGTCTGGATCCTTGGCTCTTTGTTTCCCATGCTTGTCGTGGTAGCCGATCTTCTCCCATTCTGCAGACATGGCCAAATAGTCTTAGTTGGGACTGTTCTACTTGGGTCTGCAGGGGGTGGAATTTTAGGCCTTGACGTATCGTCTGGTTGCGGACCATGTCTCTTCTTGTTACTTCAATCACCTTCCTCAGATACCTCATTTCTGAGGTTAGGATCTGGCTTTTGTGGGTTTTGGTCATTGCCCATGACTCGCATCTATATGTCAAGACTGGGACATAGGTGGAGCGGTATACAGCCATTTTCGTTTTCTTACCAACCTCTCTCTTGCTGAGGAATCCTCGGTTTATGGCCTGAAAAAGTCTCCCAGCTGCTGCTTTTCGAGTGGCCAACTCTTCTCCGATGCATCCCTTTCGGTCTATAATAGCTCCGAGGTATTTAAAGTAATCGACCTGCTCCAGGACCTGTTCTCACAGCTTAATCTGGTGTACTCTTTCTTCTCGGGACATCACCATGGATTTTGTGTTAGAGCTGCTTATGACCATCCCTCTCTTTTCCAGCTCTTCTTTCCAGACTTGCAGGTTGGATTGGAGATGTGCCTCTGATTAAGCAATCAGGACAACATCATCAGCAAATGCTAGCTCTGAAATACAGATGTGTCTCATCTTCCAGTACCCCACTGAATACTTTCTTGTTCTCTCCTTACATGCCTTGATGACATCGTCATGAGGAGTATGAAAAGATAAGGTGACAAGATATCGCCTTGTCTTACACCAGTGGTAGTCCTGAACTCTTCTGACTTATGGTTTGCTGTCCTCACATAATTTCTGCAAGACTTGTAGAAGCTCTGTATAGCATGAATCAGAGGTGCTGGAATGTTCTTCCTTGCCAAACAGTCCCAAAGTTTGCTCCAGGGGACCCTGTCAAACGCCTTTTCCAGATCTATGAAACAAAGATGGATCTCACTCTTATACTCAAGGGTCTTTTCACTCAGCTGCCTGAGTGTGAAGATTAGGTCTTGAGTACTTCGGTTTGCTCGGAATCCGCACTGGACTTCATCCAATTGTGGCTCAGCTAGGCATCGGAGTCTCTGCTCTAGGATTCTAGAGTAGATTTTACCAGGGACACTGAGAAGGGATATGCCTCTGTGGTTTCCACATTGTCGATTGTCACCCTTTTTGAAAATCGGTGTTATGATGGCAATCTCCCAATCCTTTGATATGGCCTTGTTGCACCACGCTGCCTGTATGACCCTTAGGAGTAATAGATCGCCTGATGCTCCCATGTACTTAACCATTTCTGGTGTTATACCATCATGCCCTGCTGTTTTGCCCATCTTGATTTTCTCCAGTGCTGCCTTCAGTTCTTCCATCTTTATGTCATCTTCACCACCATTGGTTTTCTCTTCTGTGCTAGTGGTTATCATTGCTGATGCTTGACCTTGCTCACCATCAAGTAGTTCTGAGAAATATTCTTTCCATCTTTCCATTACTTCCTTTGGGCCAGTAAGCAATTTGCCTTGCTTGAATTTTATAAATTTGAGAGGGCATTGTTTTTCCTTCCTCGCGTTCTTTAGGGTCTTATAGAACAATTTCTGGTTTTCTTGTGCATCTTTTTCTAGCTTTTCTCAAAATTCTTCCCAGGACTTTTGTTTTGCTGCTAGCACCTTGTTCTTTGCTTCTGTTCTGAGTGTCACATATCCTCTATATTTCTCTATTTGTCCTGCTGTGTTTTTAGCTCCTAAGTATTTTTTCCATGCCATTTTCTTCTCTCTTATTTTCTCTTTGACTTCCTCTGTCCACCAAGGTGTCCTCTTTCTCTTGTTCCCAAGTCGGACTTCACCACATGCTTCTGCAGCAGCTGTCTTTATGATGTCCTTGAATTTAAGCCACAGGGTTTCCAAGTCATCAGGTTGTTCTTCTGTGTTTCTCACTGCTGTAGCTATAAGCCCCTGATATCTGGTATTAATTTCTGGCTCTCTCAGCTTGTAGGTCTTAATGCTCATTTCTCCCTTTCGTTTACTTTGTGTCTTGCATGATGTTAGGCAGTTCCTAGGCTGTGCAACTCTTTCAGTTGTTCTTTTGACTGTAAGCAGGTAGTGATCACTTCCAATCTCTGGCACCCTCCAGACCCTAGCATCCCGGACATGCTTGAATGAGTTCCTCCTAACTATGGCATAGTCGATCACTGACTTCTCATTCTTTGTTGGTTCACATCTAGTGTATGCATGTATGCGCTTATGAGGGAACTTTGTGTTTGTAATGATCAGATTCTGCTCACTGCAGAATCTAAGGAGTCGCTTTCCATTGTCATTGAGAGTATCTTCTCCATATCTTCCGATTACTCCACCCCATCTAGCATGGTCATTTCCAACTCTGGCATTGAAATCTCCGAGCATGATAATTTCATCTAGGCAGTCATCCACTGTCTTTTGAAGCAGCTCGAAGAATTCCTCCTTGACCTCTGCTCTCTCATGTTTGGCCCATACACTATGGCCAGGTTGACTATGGTGTCTCCTTCTGTTAGTTGTACAACCATAATGCTCTCCGAGCAATTTCCATTCCTTGATACTATCTTTTTGATTTTTGGCCACAATGCAACCCACGCCCCCTTTAGCTCTTTCGTATGTGGGTACACTACTGTAGAACAGCGTGTCGCCATCGAGATCCATGACTCCTTGTTCCTTTTTCTTCGTTTCAGTTATAGCCAAGACTTTGCTTTCCTCATCTCTTCCACCAGCTCCTCTTCTTTCCCATTTATACTTCTTGTGTTCCAAGTTCCATAAGTCGTAGTCCGTAGTCCGTTCCAGTTCGACGCCTTTAGAATCAGTCCGGTTTTCTCTCTTATATTTCGCTTAATCGTGATTTAAAGCAAACAGGTGATTGGCCTGTTGTGCCTTTGCATGATGGAGGGGTTGCCTCCTTACGGCCTCCATGCAGGCCGCCCTCCTCCTTTTTCATCCGGGCTTGGCACCGGCATAGGCGACAGTTCCCAAACTCCTTGACATAAATCTTGAACAGTTCCCAAACTCCTTGACATAAATCTTGAACAGGTCCCAAACTCCTTGACATAGATCTTGAACAGTTCCCAAACTCCTTGACATAAATCTTGAACAGTTCCCAAACTTTTTGACATAAATCTTGAACAGGTCCCAAACTCCTTGACATAGATCTTGAACAGTTCCCAAACTCCTTGACATAGATCTTGAACAGGTCCCAAACTCCTTGACATAAATCTTGAACAGTTCCCAAACTCCTTGACATAAATCTTGAACATGTCCTAATGTCCTTGACATAAATCTTGAACAGTTCCCAAACTCCTTGACATAAATCTTGAACAGGTCCCAAACTCCTTGACATAAATCTTGAACAGGTCCCAAACTCCTTGACATAAATCTTGAACAGTTCCCAAACTCCTTGACATAAATCTTGAACAGTTCCCAAACTCCTTGACATAAATCTTGAACAGTTCCCAAACTCCTTGACATAAATCTTGAACAGTTCCCAAACTCCTTGACATAAATCTTGAACAGTTCTTTGAAACTGCTCTGTTATATGGGGGTCAGAGTGGCTTAGAGGTATGTCGTCCGCATCGATTTCTAGAGGTACTGGATTCGATTCCCAATTGAGGGAATATAATTTATCGAAATTTTTTTTCAGAACCAGTGGTCCTAATGATGTCAAAGGTGAAAAATATAGGAGGTCCCGCGTGCAAGTTGCGGGCGTTAAAAATCCCACGGCAGTTGGAAATCGTAAAGGGTAGGCCTAGTGCCCTGTATTTCTATATAGTGTGACGTCAACTGAGTCAGAATCGAAAACGAGGCTGAACGACGTGAACGCCATTTTTGTCGACAATACCTGGGTTAGTAGCGGGAATAAGCGTCGAGTAAGATTTTTTTTTTTAAATTAATGAAGAAAAATATCCCGTTCAACGTCTGATGGGTTATAATTAGGATGTATGTGGTTTTCAATTCCAAATAATATGAACAACTGCCGATGAGAAAGTGGCATCACGTTTGTCAAATCATTGTAAATAGGGTCAATCACAAGCAGGTTTTCGACAAAACAGATCATGTACAGATCAGATAGCCACTTTGAGAATAATAGTTAAACAAAGTCTGGAATGGAATTCACCACTATACATCGGATTTGTGGACTACGAAAAGACATTTGACAGTGTAGACAGAGAATCACTTTGGAAATTGATGAGGCATTATGGAGTTCCCCTGAAGATCATTAATTTAATAAAGAAAACATATGAAGACATGACATGCAGAGTTCTTCACGAAGGACAGCTTACAGAACCGTTTGGGATAAGAACAGGAGTGCGACAGGGATGCCTCTTGTCTCCATTTCTTTTCTTACTAGCAATAGAGTGGGTTATGAGATCATCGACAACACACAACAGAAATGGAATCCAGTGGACTCTGACTAAGCAGTTGGATAATCTGGATTTTGCAGATGACTTGGCTTTTCTGTCCCATAACCGTAATCAGATGCAGGACAAATTGAAAACACTCGATGAGAAGTCACAGCAATTGGGTCTGAAAATACACAGGGAAAAGACAAAAGTAATGAGAATAAATGCAGGTAATGATAACAGCGTTGAACTTGAAGAAACACCAATACAAGATGTAGAATCGTACACATATCTTGGCAGTAATATAGACAAAGTTGGAGGGACAGACAGCGATATCAAAATAAGAATACAAAAAGCAAGAGGAGCTTTCATTGCATTGGGAAATATATGGAGATCAAGAGAAATCGGATCCAACACGAAAATAAGAATCTTCAACTCAAATGTGAAGTCAGTCCTATTGTATGGCTCTGAGACATGGAGAACAACAAAGACAACAACCAAAAAGCTACAGACTTTCATAAATGGGTGCTTGCGTAGAATAGAGGGATTAAAATGGTATGACAAGGTTACCAACGTGGAACTGATGACAAGAACTAGACAAGTGCTAGTGGAACAACAGATGAGAAGAAGACGATGGCGATGGATAGGACACAAACTGAGGAAACCTGTTGATAGCATTACAAGGCAGTCCTTGTTCTGGAACCCCCAGGGCAAGAGAGGCAGAGGTAGACCAAGAAGCACATGGAAAAGAGAGCTGGAAACAGAGGTGAAAATGATGAGGAGAACGTGGAAAGAACTTGAGATGATGGCACGTTACAGGAGGACTTGGCATGTGGTTGTTGAAGGCCTATGCTCCTTTGGGAGTGGAGGGTTATGATGATGATGATGACATGAATTGAAGGAAGAAAGTGTAAACAATGAAGCGAAAATAACAAATACTGTCAGAAGTGGGAAAAAGAAAGGGATGAGCATAGAATAAATTAAAGGACGGCACAGGAAAATGTACCGATCGAGGTTATTTCGTCACAATATGAAACATGGCCATACATTCGCACGTAAAGACGAACAATCAGATGTTGTAAAAGCGTTCACGTACTAAACCTGGAGATGTCCGACGAGGCGCGTAGTTTGAGTTGAAACAAATCCCACAAGGACTTCTCGCGCTTGTTATTCACTAACGCAGGTGATGATGTGGTCGAGTCGATTGTCTAGGAAAACAAAGCATGAAGCGCTAACTTCAATAATTGCCATTACCATCATCACTTGTATCGTTAACACACTTTTCGCAAGAACAATCAATCAATCAGTCAATACTCTTTAGCTCTTCAAGGACCATAGGCCTTCAACAAACACAAGCCAAGTCCTAATGCCGCGTGCTATAGTGTCTTTTAACGCCTTTCTCATAATTTTTATTTGTCTTTAGCTCTATTCTTCATATGTTCTTCGGTCTGCCCATACCTCTCTTGCCCTGAGGATTCCAGAACAAAGACTGCCAGATAATGTTAACAACTGGTTACCTCAATGTGTGTCCAATTCATAGCTAGCGGCTTCTTCTCATCTTTTCTTCAACAGGTAGTCTGAGTTTGTCACCAGTTCTACATTGGTGACCTTGTATTGCCATGTCAATTCTCCTTTACTACGCAAGCATCTATTTATTGTTATTGTTTTTGTAATATTGTTGATCAGAATCGACGTCACTGCACTCCAGGCACACCCATAGGTGCTCACTCTCCCTTAGAAAATGTCGAAGAGTATGAATGCTATATAAGTGCTTGTGATGCATGATGGAAAGAGAGCCCACAGTAAACTGACAGGCTTGTAACCTCGAAGCGTCCTATGATTTGCTAGCAAAACCATGCATTTACAGTCTGTGTTTACTCACTTTTTAGTCCTACCTCTTTTTCTGTGTTGAACACGAGCTAACACAAGGTTTACAAACTTTCTTGACCTGCCCGTCATAACAGGTAGCAAATCAGGTTTGTTTATCGAGTTTCTCACGCGACGTGATCTGCCAATCATACGATACATGACAGACAGCACGTGAATAACACCGAACCTTTTGAATTTCGTACTCAGGGAAGTCAGAAAAACCCAAAGACGCAGCAACAGAGAATGCAGTCAGCGACCCATAGCTTGATTGCTTGCGTCAGGGTCAGTCGAACCAGAGCTGACCAAGACCCTACTCCACCCCCAAGTGGTGGTCCTGGAAACAGGCTGCATCACTGCAGTCTGGCTGAGAGAGTAGAGATCGAAGAGGGAAGGCAAACCCGGTCCCAAAAAATGCCGTGCTGAAGTCGGATGTGTCGGCCGAAAGGCGCAGATATCGCAGCTTCGCTGTAAATAGACACAACGCAACCAACGTCCTTTTCAGGACGAACGAGGAAGAAGAAGAAGAAGAAAAACCCCGGGCTCTTTGATCTTCAGAGACGGTCAAAATTTTTGAGAGACCCGTTACCCGTATAAGTCTTTTGATTTCGGGGCGAAAGCGCTCAGCGGAAGACGGGCGTAAAGATTTATCTGGGGAACTCATGTTTCTGATTCTCTGGTATACACAATAGTGTGAAAAGTAACTGTTGCGTGATAAATTCTCGCAACATCGTTTTGTTTCAATGTCTGTTTTATAACGTAAGGGCAACAACTGCTTGGAATTTATAGTCACTTTTCTCGGTAAGCATTTGTCTTCTCGCGTTGGTATCGAATGCAGTTAAGTTTGAGCTGTGGTCATTTTTGCGCTGGACTGCGCATGACTTGTCTTGTTGTTTGGTCGATCGGTTTCCGCCCACGACTAGTGGAGTGAACGATTTGGAATGGCGAAAGAGATGCCTCGTTGAAGAGGGGATCTCCCCTATTTTTTGTTCTGTCAGGGATGTGTAGTCCTCTTAATGGATATTTCGTTTATTCGAGATAATACCTCTAGTGTTTTCCCACATGTCGGGAGGCGTGATATTTCTGTGTATTTCATGAAAGCAAGGTAAATTGACTTTTTCATTAACTCTATCGATTTTGGGTCGTGAGCGATTTCGATTCATAGCCTGTCTCCGAAAGTCGTCGCCACGAGATGTTTTTTCCCAGCTCACATGTCGCTGCATTGTACTGCATCGGTTGATGCATGTACCAAGGACCATTACTTGCTACTTTGTTAAATGAATTAGGTTTGGAAAACCTTTATTATCTAGAGGATATTTTTGTGGACATTATTTATACTTCGGCAGACGTGTCTGTCTTGCTGAAGTCAAACTAAGGAGAGTGAACTGATCTCATACATCTGGTTATCTCCTGGCTGTTATAGAAAAGGATGGAGTTTTTCACCTGACTACATTTACAGCACTTTGAAATATAACATGCATCTGACTCATCATTGTAATGCTGTCTACCGTCTATTGCTGTATTGAATGTTGCTGTGATAATGACTGTTTGATGTGCCTACACATTTGCGTAACCATTTTGTCACTGTGGCGTCCACAATAAATAATGAAGAAAAACGTCAACGGCTGTTTCAAGAATCATTGACTTTATACGTCGTGAGTTTACTGACGTCCTATGTGGATTGCCCTGTTATTTTTGTATGAACATTGTTTTGACTGAACACATCTGCACACTACACAAAACCAGACATGCGGATACCATCCATCATCATATGGCATCACGCATCAGTAACATCATCTGTAGATCAGAGAAACATGATGATATATAAACTGTGTTTTCTTATACCTGCTATCAGTTGTCACTCAGAATTTTTATATAGTCTAAGCACGTAGTTCTAGAACCTTTGTGGAAAATGTATTAATAGCATTCGTGGGGATCTTTCATTATGATTTTCTGGTAATAGAAATTTGTGTTATGTGTTTAAAAAGGTTACCTTATACCAGCGGTTTTCAACCTGTGCGCCGCGGCGGCCTGGGGCGCCATGACGTAATGTCAGGGGCGTGGATTTTTTTCGTATTTAGCTGTAAAGAAAACAAAGAGCTGTGGGAAATTTCATTTTTGGTGTTTATCAACCTGCGTGACCCAGGAGAAATTTTACTTTTGATGTTGGCCAGCCTTTGAAGTCCCGCTGCCCCGACCCGCCTATCAACTTTCCGCGCATTCTCCTCGCGCGACCATAGTAGGTAACACTGTGATTTTCTGTTTTCAAACGTTTTTGATTGTGTTGTGAGTTTGATATAAACTATGGAAAGATGTTTCAATTTGGCGAGTGTTAGTAAAAAGCGAGAACTTGTTGAGGATGACAAGGAAAGTGGTAATGAAGAAAGAAAACGTAAGTATAGAAAATACGACGAAGGTTACTTCGATTTTGGTTTCACGTGCACTCTTGTGAACAATGAAGAGCGTCCACAGTGTGTTTTGTGTTTCAAAGTACTCTCTGTCGAATGTGTGCTGCCTAGCAAATTGAAGCGCCCTTTAGAAAGTGTTTATAAGATTGATTTGGCAAACCAAGAGAATATTTCTCTAGAAAGCTGAGCCAAATGAAAAAACAAAAATCAGCATTTTCTAAGCAGGCGACCATCTCGAGTAAAGCTCTTCTAGCGTCCTACAAGGTAGCATACCGGGTAGCAAAATGTAAGAAACCCATACGATTGCAGAAGAATTCGTCGTTTTACCTTGTGCTATTGATAAGGTGTCCACAATATTTAAGTGTCGATTTGAATGAAGTCGTGCAAATTGTCATAATTGTGGTGAACTTTATTAAAACTCGACCTCATAAAGATAGATTATTCAGTAAAATGTGTCATGATATGGGGACTGAGCGTACGTCTCTCTTATTTTATAGCAGCACTCGATGGCTTTCCATAGGAAATGTATTATCGTCACGATATGGGGGCTGAACATACTGTTGCGTAGCAAATGCTTTGCGTACAAATGTTCCGTGGATGATTTTACATTTTGCTCCAAAGAATATGGATTTTAATAGAAGCGTAGCCACACAGCACTCGATGGCTTTCCATAGGAAATGTATTATCGTCACGATATGGGGGCTGAACATACTGTTGCGTAGCAAATGCTTTGCGTACAAATGTTCCGTGGATGATTTTACATTTTGCCACACAATGTTGAGGGTGTTCTATTTCATCTTCTTGCCAAAGATATGATAATGCTGGCACTAGAAGCGTGGTGTATGACCCTCAGACACCAGGGATCATGAAGGCGAAATAATGTGGTGTGTTTAGTCTGTTTTGTATAAATGATGTGAGTGTGGGTAAACAGCTACAGTTCCAAACAGGGACGTCACATCAACTTACAACGTAGAAAGTCAATAAAGCTTTTAACAGCAGTGATGTTTTGGTAATATATATTGTGTACGCCACAATGACAAGGTGCATGGACATCGTTATGCAGAAACATCACAGGTATGGTACAACAGTCATCATTTCACTGACGTAGTCAGTACAACAAGGAACATCAGACAGCATCATGATAATGGTAAATCAATATGCATGTTATGACATCATAACCAGCCGTACATGTAGTCAGGCAGAAAACTTCCTCCCTTTCCATAATAGCCGGAAGGTATTAAATAGGAGATTAAATCCACTCTCCTTTACTTGACTTCAGCAAGACAGGCATGTCTTCTGACGTCATCAAAAAAATCCTCAAAGTTCCTTTAGTTACCAAAGATATCAAATCTCGAACAAGCAGCAGAGTTCAACAAGTAACTAGTCCTTAGGACATGCATCAACCGATGAATAGCAGCGAACGTGATTCGTGAGCTGAGAAAACTTCTCACAGCGTAGACTCTACGACAAGCAGGCTACGAAAAATGTCAACATCAAAAGATGGCGAAATGTTATTCAAAAGTAATTACCTTTGCTTCAGGAAATAAACCACATAACTCACAGGCCTCCAGGCACTTAGAATCACAACAGAGATATATCATCTCAAAAGGAACAACAATATGTAGAGGACTCTCTTTTTCCTGAATAGAATAAGCACGGACGCTAGCAAAATTGCGTCCTGCTCTCAAACGAATCTGCCACGGACTGCCACGGACTGCGGGCGGAAATCCCGTTCAGACCACGACCAAACTTTAGACATGCGCAGACATGCGCGATTCGAATACAGCTCTGATAATATACGAAGATAGTACCTTCTCGAACAGTGCCTTAAAAGGATAGGAATCGAAACATTGCAAGTTGCCAAATGCTTATCAAGAGAAGTGGGCCCGAGCGCTCCAAACATGGACATGACTTAAAATCGCTCCATATATGGACTTGACTTAAGACCGCTGAAACACTACTTATCGGCAACCCACGCCAACAAGAAAAGCGAACTACTTACAATAAAAAGTGACTATAATTTTCTCAAGTTATTTCCCTTTGCATAAGAAAAATATAAAGTACACAGAATAAGTTGCGACATTCTTGCGCAACATATTACCGCGACCTCCCGATAAAAAAAAAAAAATGTGCAACTTTTTAAAAAAAAATATCCAAGAGCAAAGCGAAAAGCGGCCCAACAACGCACGAATTATGCGCGGATAAATAATTAAACTGCCTAACATGAGGCTAAATTGACACATATAGTGTCTGGTGAGAATATATCTCAACAGAAAAAATATACCTATTGGGGAGGTGCCACCCACACACACTACGTTAGCATGTAAGTACAATATACATATGCACGTGTAATACAATCGTTATCAAATAGCGGCGTCATATACTAATACCGCTTTAAAATGGATGTACACATCTGATAGAAAATATTAAATAGTACATGTAATATTATCAGTACATAATGAAATTACAATACATGAAGATCTAGAACACATCTCCTGTCGTTCCAAAGGTAAGTCCACAATTTAGAATTCTTCATGCTTGACAACAGTACGGTAACTTCTCAGACCATCAATGACATACTGAGAAAATACAAACAATATAATTCTATGTAACAACTATTATGTTTCATAGTATACAATACATTATTAATAATAATAACTGTGGCCGAGTGAATTTTCGGCCCTTATATTAACTACTCAGCCTTCCTTTGTTATAAAAGAAGGTAACAGAAAAAGATGAAAACAAAGCACAATATTATGTGTTCACATAAAGTGAGGACAGATGTGCTAATGTATTGTAGCAATATAGATGTGTTATTACTCTGTAATATATATAGGAATATAGGACAGAAGTATTAGTTGGAATCATGTGGGCATCTAGACAGAATGTCAGCCATCACATTATCCGAACCACGGATAGCTCGTACCGTGAAGTGAAAAGGTTGAAGAGCAATAGCATATCGAGTTGATCTCGAACTCTTCAAGTTCTTAGTCTGAATAGCTGTAAGAGCTTTTTGATCAGTTTCTAGAATGAAATGTGCGCCCAGGAGGAATCTTTGTAGTTTGAGAATTGCCCAAACCATAGCCAACAATTCACGGTCTAAAACCGAGTAGTTCCTCTCTGCCGCATTTAGTTTTCTAGAAATGTACATAACAGGATGCAGAATTTCTGAATATTCCTGCATAAGTGCTGCTCCGATCCCAGTGGATGAAGCATCACTTCGAAGAACAAAAGTCCTATCAAGAGTAGGTAATCTTAGGATGGGAGGAGATGAAAATATATTCTTAATTTGGTCTAAGGAAGATTGACATTCCTGAGACCAACGAACCAGATTAGGCGATCCTTTCTTCAACAACGTTGAGAGAGGTGCCATGATCGAAGATAGATTCGGGATGAATCTCCCATAAAATTGAATTAAACCCAAGAGACTACGGACTTGTTTCTTCGTCTTAGGTACAGAGATGTTCAATATTTTCGAAGTATTGTGGTCTTCTGTCTTCAAGAGACCATGACCAACACGATGACCCAGGAAAGAAATTTCACCAAAACCAATATAAGCTTTAGAAGGTTTTGCTGTCAGATTATACTCACGTAGAGTGGACAGTAGGTCATATAAACCCAAATAGTGATCTTCCCAGGAATCACTGAAGAGACAGATATCATCTAAGTATGCGATGACATCTGAACGATGAGAAAGAATTCGACGCATCATGCGAACGAAAGTAGCAGGGGCGTTCATAAGACCGAAAGGCATAACATTCCATTGAAATAGACCCCTAGGTGTTGAGAAAGCAGTAAGAGGTTTGGCATGATCTGCTAAAGGCACCTGCCAATAACCTTTCGACAAGTCAAGTTTAGTGAAGAATCTAGAATTAGAAAGTCTAATAAGTAGATCTTCTAGTAAAGGCATAGGTTCAGCATCGAACTTTGTGACTTGATTTAATTTGCGATAATCAACGCAAATTCGTATGTTCTTATCTTTCTTCCGGACAATAACCATGGAAGAAGAATATGGAGAAGTCGATGGTTCAATTATGTTTAATTGAATCATTTCATCCAATTCCTTTTCCACTTGTGACTGAAAGTGTATAGGGATAGGATAAGGTCTAACCCTAATAGGATTATTGTCGGTAAGAATTATGTCATGTTCTATGACATGCGTGTGACCAGGGATGTCGGTTAGAACATCCTTAAATGTCTGTAACATCGACGAGACTTGACGATGTTCATCAACAGAAAGATTAGGAGAGATGGAAACGTTTTTTCAAGATTCCATGGAATGTAGTGGAACCACTGGAAGAGGAAGATTGACATCAGAAAAAACAGATTCCTCATCCTGTATGACAGACAGCGATGAGTACTGACCATGAGGTACAGAAGATTCGTCCGTTGCCTGGAAAATAGGCAGCAAATAGTCTGGACGCTCATGAAATTCCGTCAGCATGTTGATATGGAAAGTTTTATGCTTCCCATCAATATCGACCACATAGTCGACATCGGAAATTCGTGAGACTATTGCATACGGACCTTTCCATGCAATAAGAAGTCTATTTTCCCTACTGGGGAGTAGGACGAATGCTTTGTCACCTGGACAAAGTTGTCGTAGACATCTATTCTTATTAGCAAACTGCCTTGCCTTTTCTTTAGCAATTTCTGATGAAGCAGTTGCTATTTTGCATGCCTCAATGATCTTTTGCCTAAGAGCAATGACATACTCATATGAGGATTGAGTGTCATCGCTAATATCATCGGCAGTGATGAGATCGTGTAGTAAAGACATAGGGCCGCGCGGACGCGCGCCAAAGACAAGTTCAAAAGGGGAAAATCCTGTGTGTTCGTTTGGGACCTCTCTATAGGCAAAGAGAGCCGCGGGTAAAACCCTGTCCCAATCTTGAGGATGATCTTCAGTTATCTTACCAAGCAAAGTCTTGAGCGTTTTATTCAAACGCTCAACTAACCCATTAGACATTGGGTGATAGATACTACTGAGAGATCTTTCAATATGTAAGGTAGACATAACTTGTGACATAGTATCAGATATGAGTTGAGTGCCATGGTCTGACAATATTTCTCTGGGGAACCCCAAGCGAGAAAATATCAGCCAAAGAGAATCTGCGATATCAGTAGTAGATATGCTCTTAAGAGGGATAGCCTCTGGCCAGCGTGTGCACATATCGACACATGTAAGGATAAACTGATGTCCTCTTGCCGACTTGATTTTAAAAGGGCCAATAATATCTATGGCCATTTTCTGAAATGGCCGAATAGGGATGTCAGCAGCCTGGATATGCGCAGCATGTCGTGGTCCTATAGATTTGACCTCCTGACATACCTGGCATGATCGGCAGTAGATACGAATGTCCTTATTAACAAAAGGCCAAAAGAAAGCCGCAAGGACTCTCGACTTTGTGCGGGAAAACCCCATATGTCCGGCACATTGCGAGTCATGAGCATGTTGCAGTATTTGCACTCTCATACTCTTGGGAAGAAGAATTTGCGAATGTGCCGACGTGGTCGAGTCTTGTACCATACGTACAAGTACGCCGTTTCTCATCGCAATCCAGGATTTCTTTTGTGTATCCCTATTTGGATCACCTTTCTTCGCAAGAATGAAGAATTTTTTTAGAGAAGAATCTTCTTCTTGCAACTTTATGAATGAGTCACGTGAAATAATCAAGTGACTATTTTGACAATCTACTTCATTATTATCAGTTAATGAAGTCTGAGGTGGATCCAGAGCGTGTGCTCTTGTGACTACCGCGTTGGTAGCTTCAATGTTTTGCTCCTCCCAAACAGCAATCTGCTGTGGGGTACATTCCTTAACTCCGTGAATACGACCAATAATCAGGTCCGCAATAGGGTTTGGAGGAAGACACGCGTGGACATCTCCCGTATAGAAGTGAGTAGAAATATGTATTATGGCAGTAGGATATTTTTCCAAAGTGCCACCAAATGTAACACATTTGATGACCTTTCCTGTAGCACAGGATGGATTTACAAGCGATTGTCTAACGCCAATAGTAGTACATCCAGAATAAAAAAGGACTGAGACTGGATTACTATTTACAAGACCCTTATGTAAGATAAGAGAATATCTCCCGTCATGTGAAACTGATGCAGCAGGAAGAGCGGGAAGAGGGTGACCACAGCTTAGAGTAGTAACGGTAGTCGGTTCAAACAGAGTACTGCATTGGGAACATTTAGTTGCCCTACCAAAGTCAAAGGCGGAACATGAGTTAGCACTTGAGATTTTATTATCATCACCTTGTTTACATGCCCCCTGAGACTCTTGCTGTACAGAATTTGTCTGTTGATATCTCTGTCTTTTATGTTGCGACCTACCGCGACCATTATTGCCTCTGCAATTATCATTAAACTCTCTATTGTAATTGTTATCCTGTTTTGAATTCCAGTTTCCATAACTGCTATTATCATCTCTATATTGTTGAGAACCTCTATTATTTTGGTTTTGAGGTCTCCGTGAAAAATAGTTTTTTCTATACTGACTCTTTTTGTTAAAATGTCTATAATTATTGGGAGTAGTATACCGTGCAGGATTAGGTTGTCTCCAGTTCTGTGAAGAAGAATCACCCTGAAATTGATTGCTATGATCCTGAGCATAATTACGGTTACTCCTCTTATTAAAGTTTTGTTGGCTACCCTGAAATTTACGCATGAAATTTGGGCCATAGGGTGCTGCCGAAGCAACTGGCAGACCTTTTTTTTACTTTAGAGTTGCTAATGGTTACATGAGGATGCGCAGTAATATACTGGCAACAGTATTCTTCCATTTCTTTTATGTTTTTAGGCTTACGCTCATGAAGAAAAGCAAGAAAAGATTCATTGACAGAAGACATTATTTTGTCTCTTAGCAGTAAGTCCATAAGTGCTTCATACGTATTTTCTATCTTAGACAATTCAACCCAACGTCTAAAAGTAATACGTATCTTTGATATGAATTCAGAGAATTCTACTCCAGTTTCAGGCAACATATTTTTAAATTGAAGACGATAGCCGTCTTCGTTAAGCTGGTATTTCTTTAACAAGATAGCCCTGACAATCTCATAATTGTCCTTATCAGGTTCATCTACCAAGCCCAACATAGTCAAAGCATCACCTTTAAGTATTTTGGACAAATGAAACACGTACAGTGATTTATCCAAGTTATGTATTTTACATGAACGTTCAAATCTCTCTAGATAAAACGTTATATCGTCAATGGAAGCATTGAATGCTGGTAGATTAAGCTTGAAATCAACAGCATTAGACTTATTAGAAGATGACCCCTTATTTGGATCATTAGCATTACCCATGTTCATCAACTTTAACTTTTCTAACTCCAAAGCTAAAAGTTTTTCTTCATGCTCCATTTTTGCTTTTCTCTCATCAGCCTCTCTTTGTAACTTTTTTCTTCAGCCTCAGCCTCTCTTTGTAACTTTTTTTCTTCAGCCTCAGCCTCTCTTTGTAACTTTTTTTCTTCAGCCTCAGCCTGAAGTCTCTTATTTTCAGTCTCTATTTCTAGTCTTTTATTCTCAGCTTCTTTTTCAAGCCTTTTATTCTCAGCTTCTTTTTCAAGTCTTTTATTCTCAGCTTCTGTTTCAAGTCTGTTATCTTCAGCTTCTCTTCCAAGTTTTTTATCTTCAGCCTCTCTTTCTGCTTCTCTTTTTTGTTTTTCCATTTCCATTTGGAATCTTTTTTCATCCACCTGCATCTGCAGTTTTAAATTCTCAGCCTCTATTTTCTTTTGTTCAGTTTGTTCTTCATTTTCGTTTCTTCCGACTTCAATGCCTTGGCATATTGAACAGTCGCAAATTCTTCTAACTTATCACCAGTCTTCCCAAGCGATTTACCCTGCTCAATAAAGTACTCAAATGTAGACATGTTGTCTAAAATCTGAGTCCAAAACCTGAGATAATTAATTACCTTATTTCAAACTTAATAATAACAAGTCTTGAATCAGCACTTGTTTACTCACAACACCATATTATCATCCCAATCTCTGTGGGAAACAAGTCTTAAATCAAAGACCTTGTGTATAGACCTTTTTGAAATATCATCAATCAACTCTTGAGCATAGGTGCACTTCCCATTCAATAGTGCACAATACTTTTCATCATTTATTTATCATCAGTATAGTAGTAGTGCATCAGCATAATCTATTATCCAATGTGAATTAACTACTATAAGTGTAACCAATGACTATGTAAACACAATCACAATGTAAGCAATAACAATGTAAACATTAACAATGGAAACAATACAATGTAAACAATAACAAAGATTTAGCAACAATACGAAAACATTCGCAGAAATCAACACAAAATAAAGCGAAAATTAAAGGAATATCACAAAAAATGTGATGATATCTGCGACAATATGATACAAATACAAGACACCACAGTGTATAAATATAAATGGTGTATAAAACTAAACAATAGAAAAGGGGAGATCTACAAGTACAAACAAATCAAAACAAAACTAAAGAATGCGAAAAAATAACGAAAACAACACTAACACATGTCGTCACAGGTAATATAAATAGCAACAGAAGTCGCTTAGCAAATTTCGCTATAGGAAATTTGCCTACCCTACAGAACACTCTCAATAGAAGACCTCTATGACGTGGTATGATCTATAGGAGTCGCCACCCATCCAGACCCGCAGAAACATAAACATTTAAATATAAATATACAAATAACAAATAAACATATAACATGTAAACAAAAGAATTAGAAATACAGAAGACTCAGTAGAAGTATAAGGGCACAGTTCACGAACAAACAGGCCACTTAACTTATGGAACTCCAATCGTCAGTACAGCAAAAAACAGGTGGTAATCAGCATTCTAAGATCGAAGATCCAACGTTGATCGCACATCTGAACTTGCATCAAACAGCTAAGACGATGGTTGAGACTTCAGCTTCTAAACAGTACAGGCAGTGTACAGGTAGTGTAGTTATGGCACTTGACCTTCTTATCCAACAGTAAATTGCTTCAATCGGTACTTGGCCTTCTCAGTAAAGAACCCGTAGCAACCAGAACTTGGCCTTCTCAACAACTACAGCAACCTGGAACCTTGATAGCAGCAACTTGTGTTATCCGGCAATATATGTAACAACGCCGGGTACTGTCAAACTTCTTGACTTAAGGCAAAACTGCAATTTCGACATTTATCGGGCAACGCCGAGTAGTCTCAGAATTCTTTATGTTGATGTCTTGAAAAATGTTGAAATGTTGATATCTTGTAGAATGAAGTGGGTAAGGGACCCCGTGTATGCTGGCACCAGACCAAACCAGCTTATGGCCACCAAATGTTGCGTAGCAAATGCTTTGCGTATACATGTTCCGTGAATGATTTTACATTTTTCCACACAATGTTGAGGGTGTTCTATTTCATCTTCTTGCCAAAGGTATGATAATGCTGGCACTAGAAGCGTGGTGTATGACCCTCAGACACCAGGGATCATGAAGGCGAAATAATGTGGTGTGTTTAGTCTGTTTTGTATAAATGATGTGAGTGTGGGTAAACAGCTACAGTTCCAAACAGGGACGTCACATCAACTTACAACGTAGAAAGTCAATAAAGCTTTTAACAGCAGTGATGTTTTGGTAATATATATTGTGTACGCCACAATGACAAGGTGCATGGACATCGTTATGCAGAAACATCACAGGTATGGTACAACAGTCATCATTTCACTGACGTAGTCAGTACAACAAGGAACATCAGACAGCATCATGATAATGGTAAATCAATATGCATGTTATGACATCATAACCAGCCGTACATGTAGTCAGGCAGAAAACTTCCTCCCTTTCCATAATAGCCGGAAGGTATTAAATAGGAGATTAAATCCACTCTCCTTTACTTGACTTCAGCAAGACAGGCATGTCTTCTGACGTCATCAAAAAAATCCTCAAAGTTCCTTTAGTTACCAAAGATATCAAATCTCGAACAAGCAGCAGAGTTCAACAAGTAACTAGTCCTTAGGACATGCATCAACCGATGCATAGCAGCGAACGTGATTCGTGAGCTGAGAAAACTTCTCACAGCGTAGACTCTACGACAAGCAGGCTACGAAAAATGTCAACATCAAAAGATGACGAAATGTTATTCAAAAGTAATTACCTTTGCTTCAGGAAATAAACCACATAACTCACAGGCCTCCAGGCACTTAGAATCCCAACAGAGATATATCATCTCGAAAGGAACAACAATATGTAGAGGACTCTCTTTTTCCTGAATAGAATAAGCACGGACGCTAGCAAAATTGCGTCCTGATCTCAAACGAATCTGCCACGGACTGCCACGGACTGCGGGCGGAAATCCCGTTCAGACCACAACCAAACTTTAGACATGCGCAGACATGCGCGATTCGAATACAGCTCAGATAATATACGAAGATAGTACCTTCTCGAACAATGCCTTAAAAGGATAGGAATCGAAATATTGCAAGTTGCCAAATGCTTATCAAGAGAAGTGGGCCCGAGCGCTCCAAACATGGACATGACTTAAAATCGCTCCATATATGGACTTGACTTAAGACCGCTCAAACACTACTTATCGGCAACCCACGCCAACAAGAAAAGCGAACTACTTACAATAAAAAGTGACTATAATTTTCTCAAGTTATTTCCCTTTGCATAAGAAAAATATAAAGTACACAGAATAAGTTGCGACATTCTTGCGCAACACATACGTCTCTCTTATTTTATAGCAGCACTCGATGACTTTCCATAGGAAATGTATTATCGTCACGATATGGGGGCTAAGCATATGTCTCTCTTTTTTTATAGCAGCACTCGATGACTTTCCATAGGAAATGTATTATCGTCACGATATGGGAGCTAAGCATATGTCTCTCTTTTTTTATAGCAGCACTCGATGACTTTCCATAGGAAATGTATTATCGCGCATTTTTGAACTTAGGCGGGAACTCTATTCTTATCTTGAAGAAGAAAACCATGTCAGTGCTAAGTGCTTTCTGGACACTGACTTCCTGTTAAAAGTTGCATACCTGTTGCTGTCTATTTTTGCATATATGTTTAAAGACATCAACCTGTTAATTATTTTGTCAGTCTAGGAAAGGGAACTGGTGATTGACGTTAGTGACAGGTTTGATTCCTGGTTATCTTCTCTTGTCTTATGCTGACTGTTCGTCTTGTCTTAGTTTCGCTCAGGTCTGTGCCATCTCTGGGCATGCGCAGGTTTTGGCGCGAGACCGGGAAACTTCCGTCTTGGTAGTGTAACTTGGGCGTTCTGATCGGAGAGAGGTCCGATAAGTTTTCCTAGCCATTTTTCGGGGATCTGGAAGTTCTTTGTATGACTAAGATGTCATCTTTCCTTCCCCAAGTGAATTCTATATGCCAGGAATGGCAGTGTAGTGTTTTGTGTTATATAGGATTCTGAAATAAGGTAATAAAGTCAATTTTACTACACTTTGATTACCTTTAGAAACCATGATGAACAGAGCTCACAGCTGACTTATTACATAGAGCCCCATCTTGGGTTCTTGAGAACGGGAACCAAGACCAAGTGTCTTTTGTACCTTAAAAAGCCCAGAGGAAAGTTATTTATCCCGCCATTCAGACGGTGGGAGTGGCAGGAATTGGTACGCAAATATATATAACACTATAAGGTACTGATATGTGAGACCCGCTACTTGCGGCCTAATGATATCGCCATAAAGGTCCGTTGTCACGGCCTTTATTCTTCAGGAGAAGAAGTGTCTGGCATGAGACGCCAGCAGAAGTCTTAGCCTTTTTGGTTAGGCCATTAAACCGCCTGGTCCCGTGCGGTATATTTTGTACAGGGGTACCTGACAGGGGTTCTGTCAGGGTACCAGAACTTTTCTAGTATATAGAAGCAGAAAGTGGATTGACAGGCCATCATTGTTGGCTCCATACATCTGTGATTATGCAAGTGCTTACCATCATAACATGTTCCATGATTATTGTGCCATTGACTGTGTCGTCCATAATACTATCGTATGTCGTGCAATAAATGTAATGAAACGTCAGCAGCAGTTCCTTCCTTCACTGACCTCTGCATGTGGATGAGAGTGGGTTCAGTGTAAAGCTGTTCAGAACCCAGTAACGCATTCGTCTACACACACACACACCACATCATCCCACAGCAATATTCTAGTACTACAGTCAGAATACATGTATGCTGTTTCTGTGAGTGACTACAGTACACCCTGGCAGCGCCTCACGCTGGTGACCTAAATCCTCACTACTGCTTGGTACTGTCCAGGATAACACGACACGCTCAATCTACTAACATTCACTTCACACCGAAACAGTACTCTACATCTGCTGGCCAGTATTATACATCTTTACATCTGGTGGACCAGATTCGTGGGATTTTCAGCTAAATTTATTTTCATTCCCACATCTGGCGTTACATCGAAACACACAAGACTGTGCTAAGTAGGTCAACGACTACTGACCCAGATAAAAACTGACGTTGGAATCATTACGATTCTATGACGGAAATATTGCTACATGGACCTCAGCTGCTACAGGAATATCGCTACATGGACCACGGCAGTTACAGAAATGTTGCTACATAGACCACTGCACTACGAATAAGCTGCTACTAAAGTTCTTCAGACGATGTCTGCTTACTTTGAGTAAACAAGTCACGTCGTTTGCTGTCAAGCTCTGATTGTAAACAACTCAGCTGTTTGTTTACAGTTTACAGTCTACAAACTCGTCAACGTTGGAGCATCCAGTCTCAACTGGTTTTCGAGAAAATTTTTGTAGCTGTACGTGTGAAGACCACTACATTTGTCGTCGTTCGGTACCCGTCGACGGTGGATCTTCTATTTTTTTGCAGTTCTATCATTTTACTGCTGTGTTGACAAAGGGCCAGGAAATTACTTGAAGATAAGTGGCGAGTTATTTTGGAAACTGTGCCGTTATATTGTGCAACTGAGCTTTCTTTGTAACACATTATATGCTATTATATGCTGTTTGTTTTTGTCATTTGTGTTATTAGTGTGTTATTTTTGTTTATTTCAGCGGGCATGGTTGGTTCTTTGGCCCCAATAGAATATCCCACATAAACGAGGTTCTATTGGAGTGTTCTATAGGGAACTTATCGTAAATTTCCCCATTTGTGGAAATTTGAGCGACTTTTGGTTGCTTACACGATATGCGTTAGTGTTGTTTTCGTTATTTTTTCACATTCTTTAGTTGTGTTCTAATTTGTTTGTATTTGTCTGCCTTCTCTTTTCTATTGTTTATTTCTATACACCCTTAAGTTTATACACTGTGTTGTCATTGTATTATTGTATAATTTCGCAGTTATCACTACAATTTTTTGTAACATTTTCTTTAGTTTTGCTTTTCAGTTCATTTGACCTCTGCGAATGTTTTCATTTGTCAAGATGTTTGTCTCTGTTTAATTGGTGTTAGATAGTGTTGTCACATACAGTCTACATATACATTTAATCATGAACTGTTATTAATATGATGCACATAAGATACTGAAGTGATTTGGTGACATTATAAACAGGTTAACTGTATAAAGTCTTTGAGAAAAGACTTGTCTCCCACTGAGATTGGGATAAGTGTATTATTGTTTCAGGTACTGATAGCATATTATTGGACACAGATCACTATGGATCATGATTATATGGAGCCTATCTTGCAATATTTATTGGAAAAGGTAGAGATTTTCAGGAATTGAAAGGTCCAGAGCTTGAAGCACATGTGATGGAGATATTTTTGGCTAAAGCGTCATTTTGTCTAAGGTGTTTTGCTCAGGATAATTTTCATTCCAATTCTCAGTTGATGATGGCTAAGGAGTTAGCGGATATACTGAATTACCTACGTGTATTTATGAACAAATATACTGATGTTAAACACGAGCACATTTTAAAGAATATACACAAGATACTTTTCAACGACATTCCTGATAATCAAAAGAAGAAGCAGGAAGAGGAGATGAGCTCAATTAAAAATAAATACCTATGTAAAGAACAAGCTCCTGTTAGTGAGCTGGAACAAGTCAAAATAGAGAATGAGAAGTTGAAGTCAGATTTTGTAGAAATGAAAAAACTGCAAGCTGAAGAGAGGAAAATTCAGCATGAAAGAGAACTTGAAGAGAAAAAGTTACAAAGAGAATCTGAAGAAAGGAAGATTCAGCAGGACAGAGAATTTGAGGACAGAAAGTTACAAAGAGAACATGAAGAAAAACTCTCAGCTATTGAGCTGGGGAAAATAAAGGTATTGAATGAGAAAGATATAGTTGCTCCTGAAAAGATCGATGAACTTATGACTACTCATCATAGTGCTATGGAAGCACTCAGATTTGAACTTGTTCAGGAGAAGGCTAAGGTTCTAGAAACTACATCTCAAAAGGAAAAATTGAGATCGGATCTTAGAGATAGAATAGTTAAAGAGAAGACTCGAACTTCACAGTTAGATGACTTAAGGTTAGATTGCAACAGACTTCATGTTAAAGTTAACGAGAGAATTCATAAAGCTGTTGCTAGGGAGAAAGCTGTTGCAGAAGTAGAATATGCAAAACTTCGTAACAGGATTGATGGATTATTAGATATTGTTTTGAACAACAGGATGTTGTCTGATAATAAGGTGGATAGATTTGAACACAAACCTGATGGTCAATATGTTAATGCAAAGAGCCAGCGACATGCACTCAATGCTGGTAGTAACATTAAACAATATGTGAAGAAATCTTTTCGTGGAAAATATGGTTTCCCACGGAATAACGATACTGCCTCGGATAGGAGTGATTCTTGGCGTCAGGCCGACAAAAGTAAATCAAGTTTGGATCACGGTGAGGACTTTGATAAATGCCATGGCAAGATTCCTCAGGAAAACCGTGCAACGATTTCTCAGAGTTCAGATAGACTTATAACATCCGACAAAACTATTAGTGCCCATCATACCCAGTCTAGTCAGTATGATGTACCGGTTAAGCCCATTGCCACAGGCAAAAATAACAACAATTTTGCTAGGAAAGATAAGCGTGATTATGAACAGCGCCAAGGGCGATCATCATGTGGTAATTTTCCCTTTTCAAGTAATTGGAAACAATTTAAAGGTCCTCAGAATTTTGGTTCGAATATTTATAGGAACTTTGAAAAAGGTGACTCCAATAGAGGTTGTCAACCTTGTGGTAATTTTTCTAGAAGACAGCGAAATCCATCACAAAGATATTTTGACCAAAGAGAAAATAACAATCGCAACTATGCTAACTGGAGGTCAAATAAGAGCAATTGTCTTGATAGAGATAATAATTGTGATAGATCTCAACAGGACACTACTTGAGTCTTGTGTCCTAGATTTTCTTGATACTCTTCTAGACTTATGTCTCTGCAATATAACAATATATATATTAACACAATTGTTGTCACATTAGAGGGATAAATTACTTGTTTGCTTTCTCTATTACCATTTTTAGTATAACAGAGAAGGTTTGGTTGACACAATATAAAGGTCGAAAATTAATAAGGCCACATTTAATTATTGTAAATGTAATAGTGACTATGGTACATTATAACATTCTAAGAATTGTGTTATTTGGATTGTTCTAAGCAAACCACTACGTTGTCCGAGAGTGCCGTTACAGACTACCCTGATGCAGTGTGACTTGCAGGCTATTCATTGGATCATACAAGCGTCCTCCGGACAGGGCTTCTGAGATCAATACCTGTTAGTTAGAATGTATAATGATGTGGGAAAACTTTGTAAATTGTGTAGTGCCCAACCATTAGATACTAATGACTTTGTTACATTAATCTTTGAGATATTTCTATGCTAAATTTGATTTCTCTATATACATGTTGTAATTCATCATTGCTACACATATTTTTGTCAGTGACAGGTTTGATTCCTGGTTATCTTCTCTTGTCTTATGCTGACTGTTCATCTTGTCTTAGTTTCGCTCAGGTCTGTGCCATCTCTGGGCATGCGCAGGTTTTGGCGCGAGACCGGGAAACTTCCGTCTTGGTAGTGTACCTTGGGCGTTCTGATCGGAGAGAGGTCCGATAAGTTTTCCTAGCCATTTTTCGGGGATCTGGAAGTTCTTTGTATGACTAAGATGTCATCTTTCCTTCCCCAAGTGAATTCTATATGCCAGGAATGGCAGTGTAGTGTTTTGTGTTATATAGGAATCTGAAATAAGGTAATAAAGTCAATTTTACTACACTTCGATTACCTTTAGAAACCATGATGAACAGAGCTCACAGCTGACTTATTACACAGAGCCCCATCTTGGGTTCTTGAGAACGGGAACCAAGACCAAGTGTCTTTTGTACCTTAAAAAGCCCAGAGGAAAGTTATTTATCCCGCCATTCAGACGGTGGGAGTGGCAGGAATTGGTACGCAAATATATATAACACTATAAGGTACTGATATGTGAGACCCGCTACTTGCGGCCTAATGATATCGCCATAAAGGTCCGTTGTCACGGCCTTTATTCTTCAGGAGAAGAAGTGTCTGGCATGAGACGCCAGCAGACGTCTTAGCCTTTTTGGTTAGGCCATTAAACCGCCTGGTCCCGTGCGGTATATTTTGTACAGGGGTACCTGACAGGGGTTCTGTCAGGGTACCAGAACTTTTCTAGTATATAGAAGCAGAAAGTGGATTGACAGGCCATCATTGTTGGCTCCATACATCTGTGATTATGCAAGTGCTTACCATCATAATATGTTCCATGATTATTGTGCCATTGACTGTGTCGTCCATAATACTATCGTATGTCGTGCAATAAATGTAATAAAACGTCAGCAGCAGTTCCTTCCTTCACTGACCTCTGCATGTGGATGAGAGTGGGTTCAGTGTAAAGCTGTTCAGAACCCAGTAACGCATTCGTCTACACACACACACACCACATCATCCCACAGCAATATTCTAGTACTACACGTCAGAATACATGTATGCTGTTTCTGTGAGTGACTACAGTACACCCTGGCAGCGCCTCACGCTGGTGACCTAAATCCTCACTACTGCTTGGTACTGTCCAGGATAACACGACACGCTCAATCTACTAACATTCACTTCACACCGAAACAGTACTCTACATCTGCTGGCCAGTATTATGCATCTTTACAATACCTCTGTGATCTTTTTGAAAAGTTGAACTCGGTGAATAAGTCTCTGCAAGGAAGTGAAACTCATTTGATTCAACTTATTGCTTATTGACAAAGTCTCGGCCTTCAAAAAGAAGCTTCTTCTTTGGAAGAGAAAAATCAATGAAGGAGGAGAAATGGACTTCTTCTCAGGTTTTCAGCAGTTCATTACAGACAATGAAATAGATTTTAGTGCAGATATTGTTTCTATAATTCAAGGATACTTATCTCAACTCCATGTTCATTTTGAAAAATACTTTCCTGAAAACTGTGACAGGTTTCAGTGGGTTCAAAATCCCTTCAGTAGTGATGCTCCTTTGGACTTCAGTACTGCAGAAGAGGAAGAACTGATATAGTCCGTTCGGAAATTCGTGCCCACAGAAAGCGTCAATCTTCTCCAAAACTGTTTGTTGTATGGACATGAATTTTTGCATGCAGTCTTAGATTTTCCATGCAGTTATTAATATATTTTTTGCCCTTACAAAACTCATGTCATGTTCAAATTTTCTTCTCTACGTTATATAAAAAAACTCTTACTGTTGTCTGGGTTAATCTTTAGTAGTTTTACAGGAAAGTTACAAGATCCGTTCAAAAATATTGTTTTTTATTTGAATTAGTTACTCGCGACTGTGTACAATAGGTGCGCACTCGTGCGGACATGTAGTCACTTCACTAATGCAAAAAAAAAAAAAAATTTTTGAATGGATCAAAAATATTGTTTTTTATTTGAATTCGAGACATGAGTTTTGTAAGTGCAAAAAATATATTAATAACTGCATGGAAAATCTAAGACTGCATGCAAAAATTCATCTCCATACAACAAACAGTTTTGGAGAAAATTGACGCTTTCTGTGGGCACGAATTTCCAAACGGACTATAGAACTTTCATCAGACTCTTCACTACAAGCGAAGTTTCCATCCATGGCATTGCCAAAATTTTGGTATTCCGTAAAACAGGAGCTCCCACGCTTGAGCAAGAGAGCACTGAATATATTAATTCCTTTTGCAACCTCCTATCTCTGCGAGGCTGGATTTTCAGCAGTGGCTGTCATAAAAACCAAGTTCAGATCAAGACTTGATGTGGAGAAGGAAGTGAGGGTAGCTGTATCTCACTTGGTGCCAAGATTTGACAAGCTGTGTAACAACAAGCAAGCTCAAGTTTCACACTGAGGTGACTGGTACTTTATTCATCATATTTTTTTTTTTAGTTTTACTGTACACGTTGTTTGTTATGGAGATTGAATCATAAGTGCAGTATATCAGTGAATGATTTTCAGACAAAAATATTAAAAATTGTTAGAAAGAAACTACTTTACCTGTGCTGTTTTCTTTTTTATACTAAGGGTTTTCAAAGTGCACTCTGTGTATAATTTTTCTTGTACGTGTAAGTTTTTTCACAGATTGCCCAATTGCATTAAAAAAAATACATTGTTTTAAAACCTTTTCAAAGCTCTCCTGTTCAAAAAAAGTTAGGCTAAATGTCGAAACATCGCTAGAGTTTTTACCAGTTATCCCACAGGGGAGCCGCAGAAAGAATGTAGTTGGTCAGGGGAGCCGTGGACTCAGAAAGGTTGAAAACCGCTGCCTTATACCAGTTAAAAGTATTAAATTTTACCATTAGAATTCACTTATAGTTCTAGCTGTTAAAACCAGTGAAATAAAATAACGCGTAGCTATTTTATACCAGATGTTCAGTTATTATGTTAATTTTCACCACCCTTTATCTCACACAAGAAGAGACGGTTTTAGTTGACTGATTATATGCTAGGCGCGACTGATAGTGACAGAAAAGAATTCACGTTATATTTCATTTTGTGTATTTATTATAATAGACTATTATTTAATACCATACGATGACCAACAGACGCCGACAATTTAATAGATATTAACGACAGGCGATATTTATGTAAGTGCGCGTATGGATAATTGAAAAATAATTGACATTGTACGCTGATCGTTAAAGCGCGAGCAAGGGGCGGGGAGAGTGCATATCTCCATCCGATCTGAAATCTCAGCGCTAGCGAAAGCTAACCGTATAGGCGTAAAGGGAAAACACCTGTGCCGTTTAAATTTAATCAGGATTGAGGGAGTGGATGAGATCGTCTTATCCCTTTTCGTGTGCATATATGTAGCTATATAGAACAGTAGCTATTTTCCATAAATGTTTCTTTTATTCCTAGCAGACCTGATCACAAGGGCGTCCAGCGGTCTTTTCCGTTATTTACTGATTGGTTAATGTTGTCTTTTTCTTGGCTTGTGCGTCACCAATTTCATTTGTGAGCAAGGACTTGCAAAAGATACATGAGAAACATTTTAACTTGTAAATTTAACTGGACTTACAAAACCCAGCGATATTTTTCCCAATTTTTACCAGCCCACTGGGGTATTCAAAATAACACTATACTCCCGACTTCTGACAGTCGTTTTTATGCGGATTTATCCAGAAAGTTACGATGTTTCAGAGTCGGCACTCTCCCATAGAGTCAGGCGAAAGGTATTATCATCATCATTTGTAACATTATTTTGCAACCAGATCTTTCCCAATACTGGAAGTATTTTCTTCCTGTTTAACTGTGAACCTCAAGAGCACGTTTTGCTATACTAACTATTCGCGGTGACATTTTGTTAATCAAGGGAAAATTAAACACCAGATTCGGCGTTCACCTCGCTAGTCTTATTTGTTAGAGGATGGACTGGGGCCAAGTTGGGAAATAAACCCTGGCATTTTTTATATTCAGGATAATTGTATTTCCAAGGGATATCACCAAGAGTAGGTAAGCTTGATTGAGTGGCCACTGTATGACAGAGAGAGTTAATATTTTCCTTTGTTACAGGAACTTTACCACCATTGGATTTTGTTTAAACTTGTTTACTTTATCGGGTAGCTATAGTAGGAACTTGTTTCTTTACTATAGTGCTAACCTTTGACCTTTGGGTTATTAACTTTTTGGGTTCTTTTTCTCAATTGGGGGAGGGCACATGTATGCTGCTATTTCATATGTATGTAAATATGATTTTATTTGATCTTTCTTTAGATATTTAATGTTGTCAAGTTTAATGATAATAAACAACAAAGAAAACATACCTTTGTGTGTTGGTCAGTGTAACGTGGAAATGTAAATAGTGATACAGTAATCTGACAGCCCTTTCTTTCCCATTCAATGTCTACCATTTGCTAAGCCACACCACGCAAATTTCTGACTGCATTACTCATATCTAATCCACGCCCTTTTTCTTGACATGTAAACAAACAGACATATTAGCTAGTTCCGCGACCTGCCGGCGTAACAGGCAGCGAGCCATGATTCGTTTACCTGAGTTCTCACGCAAGCTGATTTGCTAATCATCATTGTTGACAGACAGACGCACGAGTGAGATATAATCGCTTTCTTTGAAGGGGAAACGCGGGCAGAAATTTCCCCGGTGTACCTGTTTGATGTTCATACATACAGGAAGATAATCGTTTGATATCAGAAGCGAACAGAAATCTCGGGAGGAAAACTGTTACACGAGTAAGCCTTTGTTGTCGATTTGCAACGGCAAACAGAGTGACCGATGGGGAATTAGTTTCCTGAATTTCTGTTATACACGAGAAGTGTGAAAATTCACATTCTCGAGATAATAACACTCAAATCTGTATATATATATACAGCGCTCTCTCAAACTCAGTATCAGTAGTCGCTCAGAAATTTCTTGGATATTCTAAGCACGACGGACTAGAACCATTTATTCGCTGGATGTCTTAAATTGTCCCGTGGGGAATTAATTTTCTGATTTGTGGTAATAGAAATTGTGCTTAAAGTGTTAAAATGTGTTAGGTTTACCATTTTATTCAATATAATTCCCTAGCGTTTAAAACTAGTGAAATAACCTAACGCATAGATACTTCTTACCAGTCGTTCAGAGTAATGTAATTTCAAATACCCCATTTTTCTTACACAAGAAGTATCTATGCGCTACGCTGACTGAGATTATTAAGTGTGACGGATCAGTGACCGAATAAAATTCGCATTATATTTCATTGTGTGAAATTAAATAAGGGATTAGAATGTTATGTGACTAAACAACAGACGCTGACAAATAGCTAGTAGTGACAAGCAGATTTTGTTAAAGTGCTCGTATAGATAAATTGAATAAAGGACTTTGTGCGCTGTTTACTTTCTCGCAGGCAATAACGGGGGAGGGCCATAGCGGAAAAACCTACGGACAGATGAGTAGCAGTTTTAAATGTTCTTTTCTTCCTTATCTAGCACTCGATCAAAACCAGCGGCCAGCGGTCTAATACCACCAGTAACATTCTTATTATTATTGGGTCTTCGATTTTTGGACCTGTTCGGTCCTCTTTCTGCATTCAGAGAGAGACCAAATATAAACAATAAGATTAATTCTAACTAGACAGTACAATACCCAGAATTATTTACCAAAATTTCCAGCCCACTGGGCATACGAAAGAACATATATTCCTGACGTTTGACAGTCGTGGCAACGGAGTGATCCAGAAAACTACGTTGTTTCAAAATCGGTACTCACCATAAGAGTCCGCCGATAGGATTTACCATCATTATAAGTTTTACATATCGTAACACTTTTTTTGTCTGAGCAACCAGAGGCTAGACAATACAGGAACTACTTTTCCTCTGTTTATTTGTGTAACTGTGGTAAAGTGGGATGTTATAAATATTTACTTTGAAAGAGTCCAGTCCGGATATCCAGGATTTGTTTCAAAAATCGGTACTCACCATAAGAGTCATAGGATTTACCATCATTATAAGGTTTTACATATCGTATAGGGTTTATTTGTGTAACTGTGGTAAAGTGGGATGTTATAAATATTTATAGGGGACTTAGTGTACTGACTGAGATCAGCTGTGAAGGTATCTGTATCTAATAAGTGTAGTGTAATACAGGTGACCTTACTTGCTACCACATATTTATATCTCAGTCAGAATTATTCTGGAATATTGTGATGACTACGTTGAATGTCTAGGGTTTTGTAAATGATGAAGTGTAAGTCACAACAATAACAGACAGATAAACACTTTAATTTATTCCACCACACTTGACAACAGTTTGACACTCACATACATATAACACTCTATGAGACTATCTTAAATAAGTCACTGATAAATTTTCAAATATTCATGTATTAAGTACTGTTACCAATGGAGATCCTGATTCAATTACACAGTGAACCAGGAATCATAATATATTGTAATCACAATTTATATGTACATAATTTGTAAATATGAATCTTGTAGTGACATATTTTATTAATATTATAATATGTGGGTCAGTTGTGTAGTAGTTCTATGAGGTAATACTGGTTTTATATGTCAATCTAAGTTGTTATTTGTCATCATAACTTCAAGTGTTTGTTTCTGTTGGAACTAGTATTGGAGATGTTCTCAGTTCCTAACATTAAAACAATTTATTTCCCCTCTTAGTTTATATATTGTCAGTTTAGAGGGGCATAATGTTGAGCTCCGCTGGCCACAGATTCTTATCTGTCGTGATGACGGCAGGAAAGGACTCCTCTGCTCGATAGCATCCCTGTGTTCTGGAGACACCACACTGATTGCTATATGGACCAAGGAGTATGCTGTCCGCCTCTGGATTCAGCAAAGCTCTGACCAGGTGCTGCTCAATAACTTTAGGACCACGGTCCCTGAAACAAGAAGGTTGTACCTCCTACTTCAGAACTAATTTATAATACCCTTCCAGACTGACCACAATACATAACAAACACTGAGTTCAGAGCAGTAGGCCAACTGTCAGCTTCATCTATAAAAATTTTCACCAGTATACTCCTCCCTAATGGTTACTACGCCTCTGCAAGTCCAGCATTATTTCTTTCTAGTCAATAAGATAGGTGTCAGTGTACTATTTGGTAATTCCATGTAGTTTTACTTTCCTCTGACACCTTCTGTTCAGGTTGGAGCAACTTATATATATATAGGCCTTGCCTCAGGTTCGCTACTGAACCACGCACATATACAGACATAAATTATTAATTTACATTCAATTTTCATTAAAAGTTATCAAATATTTCAAGCTTACCACAATTCATGGAATAATAATAAACAGATACGTTGACTGGTGAAGAATAATGGCACAACTTATGGCACAAATTCCGAGCTGCCTCTGTCTCAGGCTTTTATTTATAAAAATATAAGCTGATGCTCAACGCACTGTTGCTTTAGAAAGTATTTTTGAAAATCTGGTGTGGAACTGACGCGTCTAAGTGACTATATCGACGAGTCTAACCAATCATGCCATGTTTACCCAAGCGTTTGAAAAAACAGTACCCTTCCATCCGTCTCCCCTAGCAACGAAAAGTAGTATTTATAGTCCGACTAATTGTGTTTAGCCTTACATTTATTTCTACCCAATCAAATAGGAGGTAACATGTCAGCCCATTTCCCGTACAATGGTGGTGTGAAAATCTGTCACTGAGCGATTCTGCTTTTTGGTGTTGTCTGACAGCACCCCCATTTTATTTTGGCTATAACTTGTTAATTCCTAGACTATTTGCATAACACTTAACATATTCTTTGTCAGCAAGTCACAAGGAACCCAAATATATAAATTTTATGGGGCTAAGTGGCTGCGTTCAAAATATGTATTTTCTTCTACCTCCTGTTTACTTCGAATACGATGTGGTGTCTGGGTACTGTAATGTTTTCAAACGTAAACCGATATAATGTCATGTTTCCTAATAAGCGTTTTTCAGGTTTTTAAACATAACTCTCTTTATGGGTAGTGTTTTTTATCACTGACGATTTAAAAAAAAAGCTAGTGCTTGTGGCCTTACACGCGTTTACATTTACGTTGTAATTTATATATGTGGATTAGAATTTCTCACGACAGTAACTGTGAACGTCTTGCTTCAGTAACTATATGCGGTAAGACAGGATTCATCCAGGAAAAATTAAACCACCAACTTTGGCGACCACCTTGTAATTATTATTAGATACCAAGGCTGATCTGGGGCCGGATTTGGCAACCCAACTGACAATACATGTTCAGACTATAATAATTTTCCAAGGGATAACTGCACCAATATTAGGTAAGCACGCGTGTTTGGGGCCACAGATGACAGAGAGAGTGAGAGTAAATAGTTTCCTTTTGTTACAATCATTGTACTAACTATACCTTTTTTTATTTCGCCAAACTGAGTACTTTACTGAGTAGTAATTTAGTGGGAACTTGTTCTTCACAGTCTATTCTGTAATCTAGTGCTTATCTTTGACCTTTGGGTTATTAACTTCTTTTGGGATTTTTTTTCAACAAGAGGAGGGCACTTATTCGGTTATTTTCATATATGTATAAACTTGATTTATTTGATTTCTCTATATGTTTGATGTCGTAAACCTTTTAATGTTAATAAACAACAAAAAGAACTATATGTGTGTGTGTGTTGGTCAGATCCATACGCAATTATCCATAGTCTTTCACGTTTGTGCGTATTGTTGTCACATAATTGTGTGTGTGTGTGGGTGTGTAGTGTAACTGATATTTCATATAGGGAGAGAAAGTTCGTCCTATATTAAAATAAAGTCGTATAGATAAACTGGACTAGAGAAACTACTCTCTCCAGAGACAGATCTTCCTCTTACACTATTCCCTCGTGAAAATCTATTTCTTACACCTTTATTCTTACATATTTACCACTATCACCTCTGCTCAGTCAAGACCATAAATATCTTCTGACCTATCTATAAAAATTTACGACAGTCAGGCCCATAACCAATTAACCGTAGTTTTTCACGTTTGTGTGTCTTGTTGTCACATAGCTGTGTGTGTGTGTAGTTAAATTTTTATTTATATGTATGAAGAGGGAAAGGTTGTCTTGTACTAAATTATACTCGTATAGATAGGCTGGACTAGAGAAACTTACTCAGAGACATATCTTCTCCTTAAACTATTCACCCGTGAAATCTATTTCTCACACCTTTTTTTCTCACATACTTATCACCATCCACTCTACTCAGACGGGACCAAAAATAACTTCCAAAGCTATCGGTACGACAGCGCTAAATATTCCCCTTGCGCGCTGGTGGTATACACGCCGGATGCATCCTCTTATACGTCCCTAAGTTGATGCCAAATTCCAGCAATCTTAGCTTTGAAGATTCTTCGATTGCAGTGTCATTCTCTAATAGGCGATCATTAGTTGTCCTCAGTATCTCTCCCATATCCAAATCCAATGCACCTTCTATGGGTGCCCTTGAAGCTAGTCTGTCAGTTCTTTCATTGCCGCATACCCCTGCAAGACCAGGACAGTAGATCCACTCCAATTCCTGAAGATTCGAGGCTTCTGTGGAGGTTTTCCATTCATGCTGGATCCATCCAAATCGGACTTTTCGAAGCATGGATTGTGAGTCTGATACAATAAGTGCCATTGTTAATGAAGTTTCAGACAGTCACCTTAAGGCTGCAGCAGCTGCTTCTACCTCTATTCTCATGCTGGAGGTTGTTATCATGTAAGCCCCGCTATGTTCAGCGACGATTCCGCTTTTTACTCTAGCAGAGATGGCCCAGCCCAGATTTCTCACCACGGAATACAGATCCACCAGTGTACACAGTGGCATCATCATCCCCAGCATGATCATTTATCAGCTGATCAATTTTCAGCTCTACCCTCCCATTGGCCCAAGTTATGCACACTCTACCAAAGCCGATGATGACTTGCTGGTAGTTCGTCCAGTTCTAACCTGACGTACTCCACTCTTCTCCCTTGAATATTATTTCAACTGTGGTCACCATTGTAATAGTTGTCTCTGTCTGCGCTTTCCATGACAGCCCCTCCCCCCCTCTTTATTCTTGGTCCTTTTTAAGTCAACTACGTTCCCATGCAGGGGATGCCGTGTGGCTGTGGTTACTCGCATGTAAGCTTTTTCCTGGGCCATCACATATCTGGACCTAATTATCAGCAATCCAAACATGAAGTCGTATCGTCACAATGAATGTATTTCGCGTACAGTCCAATATACGGATCCCTTCATTTTGAATGCCCTATAATCGTTCACATTGTGTTGCTGAAAGCGCCAGTATTCCCAGCCCATACTCGATTACCGATATGACTAGTTGATGATACAGGAAAAATAGTGTTCTCTGCTACAGGTACGCTACAGCCATTATTATTTTTAAAGCTGCCAGACCTCCCCTATACTTCTGTATAATGTGATCAACTTGGTGCTTATACGAGAGCACCCCATTACGCAGGCCTTGTTGGGATTGACTTTAGAGCCAGTTTCCTCGCATTATTTAAACACCTTATGTATGTGTAAAGGATTGCTGAGAGACGTTGTTATATGTGTTTGTATTATTTTTCGATGATGCATTAATTTTCTGTACATTTTTGAATTGTCTAATGAACTTGCTCTGCCTTCACTAGTACCTTTACCTTGAAGCCGTAAAACGGCTTGAGTACCTTGACAACCGCAAGTGCTATACCAGAGGGAGTTTTACTCCTGGCAGGTTCTACCAAGCTGGACAGGTCTGCGTGTGTAGTGGACAGACTAAAGCTGGCACCCTGGTTCTCCAGGTTGGGGATTTTAGAAAAGGGATAACACCCCTGTATATGAAAAAAAAAGTAACATTACGGAAATAGCAACAGCTGAAAAAGCTATGATGCGGGACGGACATCTGGAGTCTGAGACTCCTATGACTGAGAGTTGTGAAAGCTGAAAGGAAGCCATTGGCTTCATCGCAAAACCGAAACCAGAATTGGATTCTGGAACGTCAGAACTAAGAATGAGGCAGGAAAATTGAGGCAGATCACAACAAAAATCAGGAACTACAGATTGCATATCCTGGGAATAAGTGAGAGCAGATGGGCTGGGACAGGGAGAATAAAAACAGTAGTAGGAGAAACAGTACTTAACTCTGTAAGAGAGAATGCACAGCGCAATGAAGGCATAGCCGTTATATTAAAGAAAGGAATAGAATGGTCATTACTGAAATGGAAACGCATCAATAACAGACTGATAAGAACACGACTGAGAGAGAGATTAACCAAAACCACAATAAAACAATGCTATGCACCAACAAATGCCAGCGATGAAGAGGTCAAAGATGATTTCTATCAACAGCTACAAAAGGAGAAGGAAACAGCACCTGATATAATCTTTTCATAGTAACGGGAGAACTCAGTGCAAAAGCTGGAAAACACAATACATATAATCAAAGAGTAATGGGGAAATGCAAACGAGAATGGAGATACACTAATAAGCTTCTGCAGCATTAACAAATTGGTCATTTGAAGGAACGCTTTTTCCCAGTACAGGGAATATATTTGATGGAAATTTTTCAGCCCCAGTTGGTTCTAATGATGTTATACTATAGCCCCCCTCTCTGATCTCCTGGTAGTGAGATTGGATTCCTAGCCTTCCCGGATAAAGGCGAAAAATAGGTCCTGAGTGCAAGTTGCGCACTTTATAATGTCCATGGCACTTGAAAACAGTAAAGAGCGGAACATACGGCTGCTGCTCTGGCAAAATTTAGAAAATTAGCAAAGTCTACTCGCCACAACAATTTTATGGAATGTGTGATTCCTGTATACACATATTGGGATCTTCGCCAGTGCTACAGAGTACGTGCACTGGGCTGAGATCCTCCTTGTGTAATCTAAGGGAGGAGATCGGATCACTGATGAAGCTGTCCGCCATGAAGATGGTGCATCAAAATCAAACCAAAACCGACATGCTGCCCAGGACATACAGAGTTAAGTAGGTTTCTCGAAATCAGACTAACGTCGATGTTTTCAGTATAAGGTTCTTAGTCATCACGCCTTCTGCTTTCTTGACTGCAGGATATTTCTCTTATGCTGTTGTTGTAGAATTGTCCCCAAATTTTGACTTCTTGCTTCGAGTGGCGAAACAGGGTGACCAGCAATAGACCTTGGTGCACCACTGCGAGGATTTTTGGTCCGAATTCCTTTGCCTGATGGCACTCTCAGACAGAAAGCCGTAATTACAATCGATATGTGCAATTATTTATATATTTATTATGTATTTATTTTGTCTTTGGAACGGCTTGGTACGTTGTGTCAGAGCTTACAACCGGGCAACGATATCTCTCGCCACATAATATTTTAGAAAAAGTTTTATTGAAGCCGGTTTGCTCTAGTTAGGATTTGGTTGTCCCAGCTTATCTATACGGCAGCAGCTGGTTCTAAATCCGAGTTCTCCTGATAGTAGATGAGTTCTCTTTCAAGGCTTATGGGCCTAAATTGACTTTACAGAAAGCAAAAACTACGGTGCGACGTAGAAAGAGAAGGAAACAAAAACAGACACCGAGAGCAGGTTGAGATGAAAAAGATGGAGAAAAATGGACTGATTCGATAGGATAAGAAAATAGTGGAAGAGAAGGTGAAGTTGAATATGACCAACAAAAAAAAATGAAGAAGAAGTAGAAGAAGAAGAAGTAGAAGAAATAGAAAGAAGTAAGAATGGCATGATGAAACAGTAGAAGAAATGGGTAAAGAAAAGTATGTGTAGGTATAAATAGAAGAGAGCAACGATGATACTGAAAGATAAAGAAAGAAATGCACAGAGCAGGGTAGGAGAATAAAGATGACAAGACGATTAAGAAATAATAAAAGAAGGAAGAAAGAATATGAAAGAAGATGCATGTACTAACCGGCATTGAAAGGTCACGGATGTGTTTTGACCTGAGGACCAACTTGCCTAGCAGGATGAGGAGCATGAAAAAAATAATGCTGTGCTGAAAGCATGGAATGTTGCTGACCATAACTTCCACCATCGTATCTCTTCTGAACGGCAGCACGAAAGCAAAAGAACACCTGCCGGTACATGTGCGGACGATATGAGTAGAAGGGAATGAACATGCAGACAAAGAAGCAAAAAAAAATAAATAAATAAATAAATAAATAAATAAATAAATAAATAAATAAATAAATAAATAAATAAATAAATATATATATATCTATATATTTTTATATATATATATATATATATATATATATATATATATATATATATATATATATATATATATATATATATATATATATATATAATATAAATATATATATATATATATATATATATATATATATATATATATATATATATATATATATATATATATATATATATATATATATATATAAATATAAATATAAATATAAATATATATATATATATATATATATATATATATATATATATATATATATATATATATATATATATATATATATATATATATATATATATATATATATATATATATATATTTATAATGGAGAACTGGTGGATACTGTTATGCTGTGTGTTATAAATTGCAATTATTATTTGGATGTCGTTATCCGCACCGAATGGCACTTCCACAAATGTATGGTTGTATAATTTCAGTCTTTGAAGTTATACGTGGCGTTCGTATGTAGCTAAAAAAAAAATGAGGAAATTTCTTTTCTGGGCCACCGTGTTGGTGTCGTAAATTTAGATAGGTTTGAAAGTTATTTATGGTTCCGCCTAAGTAGAGTGGATGGTGATAAATGCGTGATAAATAAAGGTGTAAGAATAGATTTTACGAGTGAATAGTTTAAGGAGAAGATCTGTCTCTGTAATGAGAAGTTTTTTCTAGTCCAGCCTATCTATAATTTAGTACAAGACAATCTTATACCTCCCTATATATGTAAATATAAGTTTAATTATACACACAATTATGTTAAATGTTATTATTAACTTTCGCTGATAAAGGCAATCAGCATGTGTCAAGCTTACGGATGGCCGACAGATGTGTACATATATATACGCGAATGTGTATAGGTTCTTGGCTACACATCTACTGCACTCATACACTACAGCAACATGCAGGAGTCAGGAAGTGGTGGAACTAGATTACCATTTTCAACGCTTATTGACGATAGACTCACGCAGACATCATGGGACGATATTTCACATCAACAGTTCAATAGATACGTATACAGCATTATATAGCATAAACCGTATATATCAAGCCGTTATCCAAGGCTTTAAATAATAGGTACAAAATCTTTCAAGCTCCACCAGCATCTACAGTACATAAGTAAGTAAGCCGCAATGTCCCTGGCTTAGAATCAATATGAATATATACTCTCTCTCTATCTTCAGGTAAATGCACAGTACATAATAGGTAAGTCGTAATATCCCTGGCTTAGAATCAATATGAATATATACTCTCTCTCTCTATCTTCAGGTAAATGCACAGTACATAATAGGTAAGCCGTAATATCCCTGGCTTAGAATCAATATGAATATATACTCTCTCTCTATCTTCAGGTAAATGCACAGTACATAATAGGTAAGCCGTAATATCCCTGGCTTAGAATCAGTATGAATGTATACTCTCTCTCTCTATCTTCAGGTAAATGCACAGTACACAATAGGTAAGCCGTAATATCCCTGGCTTAGAATCAATATGAATATATACTCTCTCTCTCTCTATCTTCAGGTAAATGCACAGTACATAATAGGTAAGCCGTAATATCCCTGGCTTAGAATCAATATGAATATATACTCTCTCTCTATCTTCAGGTAAATGCACAGTACATAATAGGTAAGCCGTAATATCCCTGGCTTAGAATCAACATGAATATACTTTCTCTCAATCTACAATTACGTGCATTCTCCAATTATCAAATATTCCTTTTCCAAAAGGATATATGCTGGACACACTAGCAAAAACGGTAAAACATCCATTTTCAAGCTCTGCCAGCAAAGTACTGTCTCGAAAAATCAGCTGCTCAAAACAACTCAGTTTAATTCATTCAAGCGCGAACTCGCAGCTTGAGATGTGAGCAGAATTCATCCGCCTTTCTCCCCAAAACTATTCCACAGAACATTCGACCAGATTCCTATCATATTTAAAAAAAAAAAAAACTAACAGCTAGTCAGTAGAGCGGTGTTAAAAAATTACTGAGCATACAGCTCCCCGACTAAGAAAAATCTCTCAACATACAGAGCGTGTTTACTAGCGTGTACAAAATCCGACCTGTGCAAACAAGTCTTTAACACTTAACTCCATTAATAAAAATATGACTTAACAATGATATTTTCTTGATTGTGTTTGTTATACGTTCTGTTTTGTATTATTCCTCACTATTGGATTTTACTTTTCGGTTAATAGTTCAGTTGGTTGTGTTGTCAGAAGCAAACTTGTGTCTATACCGGCGTGAATTAAAATTGGTCTGGGGTTTATTTATGCACTTTTTTCTACTGTGTTTTGTTAGTCTTATCTGATGACTTTACTTTGTTACTACTATTGGAATTGTAAGACAATTACGAGTTTACTTTTAAAGTATATTTTTTTTCATTTATCTTTTAAATTGTTTGCTTTTTTGTGATACAATGTTTTACTAATTTTTGTAGTGCTTGTGGGGACTTGGTGCGCATTAAATGTTCTACATTTAGTTCTCTTTTGCAATTTCTGCAACAGTAAATCTTTTATGTTTTGTCTGTGTTGATCATATTTCTTGCATTCCATCTAGAAGTGTTTAATGGTATTAGGTTCATAACATTCTTCACAGATGGGTTCCTCTATTCTAAAGTAGCTGGTTCCCAGTATGAGCAGGAGTAGTTTTTTTTTTAGTACTGGTATTTTTAGTTCGACTTTAAAAAAAATTTGTTTTAAAGCTTACTGAATTTACTGCATAATTCAGTTCAGGGATCAGAAAGGAGCAAATATATCTTTATCCTCATAGAAGGGACAGACAGATAATACGTTCACGACAGCTTAGATGATCGCAGCATTGTGCTTGATTTCTGAAAATCCTATGAGGACTCCCTCATGGCATGCCATCCTTTTGTGCTCTGGTCTTATGCGTTTTTTCAATTTATTGGATATTGTCCTTGCTATTAGACTCTCTATTTCGAATATCCCTAACCTTGTTTCAATTTTCTATTGCTATTTCTTCCCCGCTTGGCTTCCCTGTCAGCCAGTTCGTTTCCGGTTATGCCGACATGAGATAGAATTCATGCTAACGTGATTTTGCATTCAATATTATTTAAGTATGTAAGCATCTGTAATATTTCCTCTACTACATCGGGCCTGCTGCTCTCATTTCTGTTATTGATTGCTTGCATTTATTAAAAGTGAGTCCGTGAGAATCGTAACTGTCTGTGGTAGTTTCTCTGTAACTGTCTGTGGTAGTTTCTCTGTAACTGTCTGTGGTAGTTTCTCTGTAACTGTCTGTGGTAGTTTCTCTGTAACTACTTCTAAAGTATTCTATCTCTGCCGTGAAGATAGATGCTTTTCTTATTACTTTGCATCTTTTTCTAATTCTCCATTTTGGTATCACTATTCCTGCCCTTAATTGTTCATCGTCATCTTTAGACCTCTCTCTCTCTCTCTCTCTCTCTCTCTCTCTCTCTCTCTCTCTCTCTCTCTCTCTCTCTCTCTCTCTCTCTCTCTCTCTCTCTCTCTGTTACTGTACTGTTACAATGTTGGAATTTTATTTTATTGTTATTTTATTATTTAAGTAATATTTAAGATACATATGAGAATAAATGGATTCAGTATGGAAAACGAGAGAAAGGAAGGACAGAATGTTAGACTGGCCTGCGTGCCCAATTCTAAACCCTTTGAAAATAAAGTTCGTTCGTTCGTTCTCTCTCTCTATATATATAGTTAAGCTGTTTTCTATTGTGATAAAATGTAAACAAATATCTCGGTTCGTCTCTTGAAAGAGCAGAAGGAACTACCAGTCAGGAACTCACGATTCACGCAAGATGGCGGTGGTTCATTTGCATAATTATTGTGGGATAATGGCAGTGACCAAACGTGTTTTGGGATCGTGCAGTTTTAAATTCATTAAAAATAAACGGATGGACAGAATGTAATTCTTCCTCACCATTTCTTCAAAGAAGAGTAGACGCGTGTATGGATATAGCTAGGAAGATAATGCTTGCTATATTTCATGACCTATTGACAAGTAAGTGTGTCGAATGTTCGATAAATGATGCAAAGTACTGTTTAAAAAATCAAAGTAAATTAAAAGAAGAACAGATTTTAAAAAGATTAATATTGAAAGGAAGCTACAATCCAGCTGATTAAAACGAGATACCCCGGAAAGCAACAGATGTTGTGGAAGAGAAGAACGAGGAAGTTATATGTGATAGTACAAGCCCAAAATGGCCGAAGTCACTCGACAACGCCAGAAATATTTTGGGCCAAAGTGTTGATGACGTCAGTACTTCAACGGGCTCTCGAGGGGAAGGGGGAAGGGGGGGGGGGGAATAAAAGAGCGGTAAGTTCGAACGCGGAACACACACATCAGTTTTACACAGTGGACGGAAGGAGAGAGCAAGTCACGTCTTCATGTACGAGATTTGTATTCAATGACAGCCTGTCTTTACAAAATCGAGTCCAGTTTAGTGTATTTCTGAAAGACCAGGGGGTGAGTATAATTGCTATATAAATTGCTGTATATTAATTTGTTAAATAATTAAATAATTTGTTCTAGGGTGTGAATAAATTTCCTTGTGTAACTACTTGAGTGATCATACCATGGACGAATATGTTTCAGAGTTAACATGATTGGTGGAAAACCAAACCAGATACCCACAGTGTGATCATAAGTCTTGTTGACAATTTTGGAAGGATCGTCCTATATTTGTTTAACAATTCCAACATTTCCAGAGCTGACTGGAAAGACATAATAAGTAAAAGGGACTATGACATCACATGATTGATTATTCAGTTGATGCATTATACATGTATATTATTAATTATATTATTATGTAACTGCATAATAGACATCTGGTATTCGGACAAGATAACAATTACACATGTGTCATCTCATACACATGCATAATCTGATGACATACACACCCACCACACTTAGTCCAGTGGAACCCTAAGAAGAAGCTAGCCACAGACTTTGTGATTGTTTCAGGTTTCGGTCGAATATATAGATCTCATGTCAGAAGTGTACACCACAAGTGTTATCCTGCATCGTGACACGGAGCACTACAGTTGGGTCACTCAGAACGTGCTGATATCCAGTAGTGAATTGGAGATTCAGAAGAGACTGTATAATTCATAGCGTGTGCTGCATCATCAAGTTACTGGTCTGAGACATTGTCGTCTGTCAGCCAGAAACATCAAAAGATAGGTGAAACAAAGCTCATGAACTTTGCGAGCAATCTATGTGAATAGAGAGTCAAGTGATGACCAATAACAGTCTATCAAATTAAGAAATTCAGAACCTACTATCACAGTGACATTTTGTAAGTGTAATCATTATTGTGATCTGTGATCATTGTGTAAATATACTGAAGCACAGTAAAAACGCACCACTATTATATATACTGATGCCGAGAAGCTGGAAAAAAAGAGTGGGAATGGATTTTCCCCGTGTTTGTCATGAGGTAGAGTGCGAATGGCTGCTGGAATGGAAAGTGCTATGACCCTGAAAATGTGTACGCGTTGTGGCAGTATACTCGGTATAAAAAGGCCGTTGAGATAAAACACCCAGTATATGTGCTTGAAAGGCCACGACTATCTGAAAACGACCGCCAACGAGCCATTGGTATGTTGGCGACCGGAATGAGCTAGCGGGCCATTGCCAGAAGGATGAATTGCCACCACAGCACTATTTTACGTCTCAATGAACGTTACAGAACCACTGGCAGTGCCCGGGATAGACTTCGGAGTGGCCAACCACGAGTTATTACCCCTGCGCAAGATCGTCATATTGTGCTGAGTCACCTAAGGAATCGTTCTCTCCCGGGAGTCAAACAGCAAGAGCAATAGTGGGTAGACGTGGGCAAGTGTCTTGAATGACAGTCATACGACGACTCAGAGATACAGGCCTTACTGCAAGACGACCTTATGTTGGGCCAAACGTGACTCACAGACATCGTCAGCAGCGCCTGCAATGGGCAGAGCAACATGTCAGATGGACTAGACTGCAGTGGAATGCTGTCCTATTCACAGACAAGAGCAGATTCAACATATCCTTTGATGATGGACGTATGCAGATTTGGCGACGGTGTGGAGAGCGCTTTGCAGATTGCTGTGTTCGTCAGCACAACCGATTTGCAGGTGGCAGTATTCACATTTGGGGAGGATTCAGTTTTCACCATCGCTTGCCTCTTCACGTCTTCCGTGGAAATGTTAATGCTGTGACATATCGAGATGAGGTTCTGGATGCAGTGGTTGCTCCTGCGTTCACAAATTATCCAGACTTGCAGCTTCTCCAGCAGGATAACGCACGTGCGCACATCGCAGGCACTACGCAGCAATATCTACAGCAGCAGAACATTGTGACGATTGATTGGCCTGCCCTATCACCAGACATGTCCCCTATAGAACATCTGTGGGATGAGCTTGGACGCAGAGTCTACAGGCAAGGTTCTCCAGCTAATCTGCAACAGCTCGAAGCTGCTCTTATACGTGAATGGGACTTGATTCCCCGGAATTTCCTTCAGAGACTTGTGCGTTCCATGCGGAGCCGCTGCCAAGCTTGTTTGCAAGCACACGGGGGACATACCAGATACTGAGGATAGTGTGAATGAACTTTTTTATTGGTTGCATTTTTGGTTTTCTCCCTTGCCTGCACAGAATGCAATGAATTTCATAACAATCAATTGTACCAAATTAATGACCAGCATGGATTCAAAGTAAAATGAATAAAGATTCCAAATATGTAAACTTGTAAACACTTATATTTACATTTCACACTCTGTTGCTGGATTATACAGGTGCTGCGTTTTTAATGTGCTTCGGTATATATGACATATAAATATTTTAACATTTTTAACATTCCAAGATCAGAAGAAGAGAAAAAGAATCAATATAAATAAATTGATTTTAATTGTATCTTAGACTTTGATCCATATTGTTAAAGTTGAATTTGAATTGGAATTGCATTGTTAACATAGCATAGGATAGTCGTAACGAGAGAACGCTCTAGACTCTTGATCTTTTTATTATCATCCGGACAAGAGATGTTTACTGTCTTGACTATCACTAGTGCTATCATACAGCAGTGCTCATTTCTGGGACTGGGGGTATATAGGTAGAGAGTCTGCCTAAAGAAGATGAAGAAGAATTTGAGATAAACAGGGGCAGTGTTGAAAAAGCGAACACTGAAAGAGAAAAGGATAGAAATGACAATAGCACGCCAATGTGTTTACACGCCAAAGTGAGGCGTTTTAATTTTTTTATTTATTTTTACAAACCCAAGCTGACGTCATTCATTATATGATGTCCACTTTATCATTGACAAGTAGTTTTACTTTTCTTTATGGTGTGAAGTTGCAGGTGGTAGATCTGAAAACAATATGGCTACATCCTTGGTATAAATAGAGAAAGTTATAAGTGATCATCCTGACCTCACAGAGTTGACTCTTTGGACAGATGCTTGTGTACCACAAAATAGAAATTATGTAATGACTCTAGATTTGGCACGCTTTCTCCAAAAACATTCTCATATTAAGCTTCTGATTCAGAAATTTGGAGAACCAGGTCATAGTTCTATTCAAGAAGTGGACAGCGTCCATTCTGTGATTGAAAGACACACCAGGCACCATGAAATATACAGCCCTCTTGGCTTGATGAAAAGGCTAAAAGAACTTGAAAATAACACTGTTTTGCAGGTAAATACATTCTTTGACTGCCAAAAATCTACACAAAGATATTACTGTTTTCGAACTGTTTCATTTACATGCACAAGAGTAGAAAAATTAATTATGACAAATAAAAGTCGGTTAAACCAAAAGCTTTATGCTTTAACATCCCCTTCCCTACCCCCCCCCCTACCCCCTGTTTAAACAAAAATGTATTTTGTTTGTAATTGTCTGCATCTTGCACCTCAAATAGTGTGACAGTTCCTAATAACAGTCGATACTTGCACGCTGTCACAAGTGGAGAAAAAAAGTCTGTCTGCGACAAGACAAAAGTCTGAGTGAGTAGTGAGATAATAGATGTATATCTGAAATAGAGAATATGAATGTTAACACATTAACTACCGAATTAAAAAACACACTGTGGCCGAATTAATTTTTTTTCCCATTTTCATCTTGTAGGTGTTTGCACAAAGTAAGCTGTAGTTTTCGTAATTGTTTACAGATTTTTATGAATTACATGTCATTTTAAAGATAAATAAATTGTACTATTACAATAAGCACCGTTTGTAACTCTAATAGAGGTTGTTGCTATTTAACTGCCCTCCGATGGCCAAGGACTTGCAATATTTTCACAATTATAACTGCTTGCGCCCCATCTCTATCAAAATCACAATTTCAATCAGGATGTCAATGTCGGTAGTTTAACGTGTACAAGTGGAAGTGTAACAGTCAGGAGTACAAAGCTGATAAACAATCTTTTATCTCGCCACTTGGACTTCTTTTAAATGTTAACCCCACTCACCCTCTCTTCCACACATATATCAACAATTAAATGTATATATATATATTGAGTAAGGGACTCATACACAACAAGTGACTTCACGTTCAACAATAACAAGGGAGCCGCGCTAGCGTATCTGTTACCACACTGCGCTGGCGACAGGGTAACCCAGGATCAAACCCGGGCGAGGACATTTGAAGATTTTTCGTCGACCGGGATTTGGACGGGATTAACTCGAGACCTGGCGAAGACATTTGAAGAAGTGTCGTCGACCAGTCACTGGCGGCTCCTGAGCCGACCAGCTCTAATGGGTACCTCCGAAATCGGCGAGTATCTGCCTGAATGGCGAGGGACGCTTTGTTTACGTTCTGGCCTTCAACGGTCAGATAACGTTACATCAGCGCACCTGGTGTTCGTTTGAAAGAGAAACATTTCTGTTACGCCTAAAGCGTTTGAACGAGCGAACGGGTTTCTGTGAAGACACGGCTCGTTAGCAGGGACCAATCTTCTGCGGTCGGTAAACAGGTCCTGATCTTCGATTCAAGGGGGAGATAACAATCGCGGTCAGTCTCTGAGTTTTGCCCCTTAGACGAGTTAGAGCTCTTATAATAGTATGCATTTCTCTACCTGAAGGAATTTTCTTGCAATTGTTGACTTCTGATGTCTCTAGAATAACCTTTGTCTTACTCCTCATTACGCATTACGCCGATACATCTGTAGAATCAGGCTATGCAGGTGTCCCGGCTAGCGTTGGTTGTAAGCTATAAATCTGGTTAGTCTTAATAGACTAAAACACTCGTGAATATTTTCCTGGCCCGAGATGGACCATCATGAGATAAGGCAGACTTTAACACAGAACTAAATGTTAAGGCCTATCTCTAGTCATTTTTCGGGGTGAGTTGACATGTCTTATTAATATATAAATATTCATGTTAGCTTTTTATATATCTGATAGGAAGGTGACTTACTTCATTTTTTAGGATTTCTCCCGGTAAATTTAATTCAGTGATAAGGTAGCGCTGTCTACGGCCTTTGTTAACTGGTGCTTAAACTGTTACGGTTTATAATGGGAAATGATAAACTTACAATAACATATACTAGGCGTAGAATCAGTTCATACAATGCTTACCATTGGATTAAGAGTCAGCAAAATTAACTGTCATTTCTGCAAGATAAGGTCAGAGGTGTGGATCATTCACTTAACACTGAATTATAGGAGAAAGTCACTTATTCCTTTTTGATAGATATTTCTGTGGCAAGGGAGAATCATTTTATGCTTACTTGTGTGGCTAGGCACTAGTCTATAACTTTCACAGAAAGCAGTCACCAGGCATAGATATAATTATATCTTATGATTCAGCCACAGCTGTATTATTATAGCAGGAACATTGCAGTTTTCTATGTATTCATTTGTGAGATCATATTTTTCCCCCAAGGGGAATATGATTTAATGTTGTAATGTCACATGCTGTAATCTGTTTATGTAAATTCATTTAATGTTGTAAGATGAATAAGCATATTCATTCAACTGTAACTACAAGGTTAGGTTTCCTGTATGTTTAGTTGGAAGAAGAGGAGTAGATTGTTGCTGTCAGAACGATTACTGACAGGTACATGGGTGTACAAAAGATATTAAGCCTATGCGGGCACATGCTATAATTGATAGAGTGGAAGGAGCGGAGCATAACTGGTTAAAAAACATTAGAGTGATTTTGTTGTTGCTTGATGTAAAGGGTGTCTTTTTGGGTCTCAGTTTCAGGGATACCGAATTGCTAGAGTCAAGTCTCCAGTCAGGCGAAGAATGTCATATACTCTTCGTTCTAGAGGGATTCTGAATACAGCTAGCAATCACGAGTCGTCACACCCATTCCTGAACCTAAACCCTTTGTTAACGCCAAGTTAAGCTCACGCAGTGCAACGAGCCAACGCTAAATCTGAAATCATCTAAGGCAGTAGTAGTTCTCTACTCGCCTATTGGATTACCAGTCAGAGCATTGCGGCTTCCAGAATATCAAAACCGCCCAGCATGTCTATAGCAGAATCTGATATCTCCCGCCTTTGTGTGCCTAAACGGGGCACTCAGCCAAACCACAGCCAAACCAGTTTAAACCGGATTTAATGCCAAGCAAGCAATAGCGCCGGATAAGAGCGCCTGGTTCTCTTCGTCCCCAAATAACTTCGTCTGGTGTAGTTCTGGGTTATGAAAACCTCGCACTTAGGAGCGGCCAGCAAGAGAAATAGACAGAGTTCCAGCCCTCTCGCGCAATTAGGGGTCACCAACGTTTAGCACTAACAAGGAAAGTTTTGTAGGCTTATTCCGTCGCCTTGAAGGATCAACATGTAAGACACTTTTCTGGAGCTAGCACCTTTGGTCCCACGAAAGCGAACGTTTAGCACCAACAAGGAAAATTATGTAGGCTTATTCCCTCTCCTTGAAGGATCTACATGTAAGATACTTTTCTGGAGCTAGCACCTTTGGTCCCACGAAAGCGGACAGGCTGTGCTCAGTTTGTTTATTTGGTCAGCAGAAGATAAACAGCGTCTTCCAGCCCCTCACGCAATTAGAGGTCACCAACGTTTAGCACCAACAAGGAAAGTTTTGTAGGCTTATTCCCTCACCTTGAAGGATCTACATGTAAGACACTTTTCTGGAGCTGGCACATTTGGTCCCTCGAAAGCGGACAGACTGACACGCAGTTTTATTCATTTGGTAAACCAGAGGTAAATAGAGTCTTCCAGCCCACCTCGCGCAATTAGAGGTCACCAATGATAGCACCAACAAGGAAAGTTTTGTAGGCTTATTCCCTCGCCTTGAAGGATCTATATGTAAGACACTTTTCTGGAACTATTACATTTGGTCCCACGAAAGCGGACGGACTGACACTCAGGTTATTCATTTCTCTGTGTTCTACAGGTTTTATGATCGGTGGTCTGTGTGTGTTCGTCGGTGTATTTTGCATATTTTGATTATTGATGATTATTTATGAATTTTATGCTGTGTATGATGATATGCATTATTTTCATGCTTTTCTTCTTTAATAAAGTTTACACATTTTATTAATGCGCTGTTCACGACCCTTCCATCCATAACTAACTTGTTTTAGCTCTTTACTATAATCTCTATGTTTGATAAGAGAAAAGAGTGAGAGCAGGAGGTGCTTAGACAGCAAAAGTGAGTTGAGGCTTGGAGAGAGAGATCATTTTGATAAATCTTCTTCCAGGTTGTCTCAAGTCCATCTCCTATTTACACCTTTCTGTGTGTGTAATCTATAACTCTATCAGTCCACTATCCCTTGTCGATTTCACTACTATTGTCCATCTCGACAAATACTCTACACTTTACTCAACCACGACACTAACTTACAGAAAACCAAACAACAGAAAAATCTCAAACCGATTCTGGTTTACAATCCAGAATGGCAGCCTAAGTTGAATAATAATAAATTGGGAAATCCACAGGAGGTACCTGGAAAAACACAACCCCCACTACTAATCTATGTCCCGTCAAACAGTCCACAGTCTCTATGGCGAGACGACCATGATCTAGGCTACACAGAAAAAAAAACCCAAAACAAAACAAAGCCCAAAGAAACAATGCCGAGAGGTAATCACTCTCTTTTATAAGCACAACCAAGCACTACCTCGATAATTCATTAACTCCCACCCCGTCTCCGAGTCCCTGAGTCTATATTTTCCCTTTCTGTCAGTGATGTTTTATTCCTCTACACTTGAAAAAAAAAACTGTCCTCTTCCCTTTCTCTCTTCTGACGAGGTGTGGAAATATATTTAATCCAAGGATGACGGACGTCAGTGGGGAATATATCCAAAAGTCACTCAAATATAAATAAACCCTGATATCCAGCGGGTTGAACGAGTCCAAACTCAGGTTTTGTGAAGGCAATGCACCCTACTATAACCGAGAGATGCTGGCCAGTCAGAATGTGACTGCGCTTATAGTAAACAGGGCCTAAGCTACCTACCAAATGAGGTTAGGATTGGCGCACTATTCTAAAGTTTGGTGAGCTTGAGCGTTGGCTGTCTCTGGGGTTTGTTGCGGCTGGAGCCTGTGGTACTAGCAGTTGTGTACTGAAATCTTTGTACTGCAAGAAATGGTTTAGGTTCCCAAAAAACAAACTGGACCCAAATCGGGAACGCAATCGGGACCGGTAAATTCCAAACAGGGAAGGTAATTCAGGCTGGGACTTATTTTCTCCCAGTTTTTCTTTGGTAGTGTATGGGAGCTTCACGATATGTAAAGAATTCCAATAGCACCAAAATGTAGCTGGTCGTCAGTACCAGTTATTGAACAGCGCCCACTCTACAGTAGAAAGTTCTGGAGACATTAAGTGCTAGACAAAGTGAGTTGCCCAATTATATAGGAGACTAAAGCCTGCATATGTTCATCTCATCTGCGAGTTTCCCGTGTTTCCTGGATCAAAGCAATACTAAAGCAGGACTGACATTCTGGCGTAGAGTTTATAGCCATGCACAGTCACATGAAAGGCTAAGTCTTACTCCCGCGTCAAAGCTCAGGGAACTCGACCACCCTCCACCAGAAAGAGCGTACAGCGACTAAGTTTGGTGACAAAGAACTCTAGGAATGTCGCCGTCACCAGCAACAAAAGAGTCCCGGGACGCCTTACATATTATGCCGACCAGCATACAGAAGACAAGAAAAGACTTAAGATACTTCCCCGCTCACCCACACTAGAGAAAGGGGAGTTAACTTGTCCAATTACAAAGTGACAGGCCAGTATCCTCAATCTACCGCTGTCAAGAAACAAAAATAATAAGAAATGGGAAGGACTTAAAGACCAGGTGGTCTTTGTGACGGTATTGCCTCCCCTGCTTTGCAGTAGTAGTTCAACAGTGGACACAACTCAAGAGTATCTAATATGGGCTTCAAAGGTATCTACCTTCGCACAAGGTTACTCTTGGCAGAGATGTAGATAGAAGGGTAATGACACTTCTATTGCAAAGGGAGTCTTCACAAGATATTCAGATAAGCGAAAACAATGCTGCTTTGGCTGAGCACGTTAATTCAAGAATCTGCCGACAACTTTTGTGAAGGAATTAAGCACTTATTAATTTCAGCTCGTTCAAGCCCCCCCCCCCCCCCCCCTTTCCTGATTTGCTCAGTGAAATTCTTATTATTCTGGTATAGTTCTGTTTAGAGCGTGTGTAGTAATTTGACTGAGACAAATTAGCAGTAACTTTAAAATGGTTAAATCGAAGTTAAATTTGTAACATTACAAATAATAAAATTTAATAATCACTTTAGGTTTTAACAGTTTGAAAATAATTTGAATAGTTTAGAAGAAAAGTTTCATCATTGATTTAAAGTAGAAATGAAAGAAAAAAATTAACTTTGGCAGCGTATATTTTTCACTTAGCTGCCAATAGTAGTTTCTGCTCCAGCTGATGGGTTCTGTGAACACTGCTCTCACTCGTCGCTGGTCAAGGTTAAAGGCGCCGCACGTTCCTAGAACGTCAAGGAGTAACGGCCAAGCTGGTCCTGCGTCTGTCTATAAGACCCTCTTATGATGGCGTCGGGATAAAACTTTTTTTACATTACATTTAAATGAAAAGGTTAATAATACAGATAGAGTCTGTTTACATTTACATCTCCACTGATTGAAAAGTGTTCACAATATAAATTGAATATGTTTTCATTTATGTTTACACTGATTTGAAAAGTTTGAAACTTCCATTAATTTAAAAATGAATATTTTCACATTGACATTTCCACTGGTTTAAAGCTTGAAAACTTTCATTAATTTAAAAGTGAATATGTTTATATGGACATTTACACTGCTTGAAATTGTAAGTATTTATACTTAGAATGTACATTATTTCTTTCATCTTTTCCTTCCTGCTCCCTATGGAACCTGGGACTACTTTCTGCTTTTAGTTGAAACTAGCAATAAAGCAATCACCAGCCCGTGCAGTGGTGGTTCATGAATCATCATTCTATACGCTGAGGTTGCCAGCCTCAAATGATTTGGACATCCATTAGCGATTTTCACATATTAAAATTCACATGGCAATATATATATATATGTTAGTTCACATGTTAGTAATGAAAATATAGAATGTAAAATGACAACTTACGCCAATCCTGGCTCAGAGACATTTTGCTCAGATGAATAAGACACTTGAATCGGCCTCTTACATGCGTCTGGGGTGTCGTTAATTAATAAGTTCCCTCTCTGACTTCGTGTGTGGTCCTTCAGTTTCCTCAGTCCCGGTTTCCTTATTTAATATGAAAGAGATTTCCTGGGCTATGAAAGTCCGTCCAAAATTCTCCAATAAAAGGTGTCCGGTATGTTAAGAAATAATTAAAATTCTAGGCTTCACTCTAGCAAGGTCTGGTATCTTGGCAAGCGATCTTCACAGTAGAATAACACTGAAACTTGTCAGTCTACACTCCCGGTCTCCCACGCATCTGTTTGTTATGGAGTTAAATAAACGCTCCAATCATTTTCAAACAGGTGGTGTAGGGTGTGATACTTTCAAAATATTCCACGTGAAATAAGGTGCGTACAGCAAAAGGTCACGTAATACCATATATGGGAATAAGACATGCGATGCCTTGCGTACAGACTCGCAAACATGTCGTTAACCTCATATGACAACATGTGTCAAACGTATCAATTCATTACTTTATCAGAAAGTATCTCTTATCGGTGTCCATAAGTTGTCTCCCCATACTCCAAGCTTTGGTGATGCGTGCACCCGTCTTATCGGTGATTAGGCAGATAGCGCTGGGCGATGTACGTGTTAATCCGTAGCGGCCAAGCTTGGTACAAGGGAATTTTACCAACCTGCCTCTCGTAATATTATCCCTACATCTCCCTGCAAATGTGAGGTTTTATCATCCACAAGGAGTGTCAGAAAACAGACAAGACACAATGTACTGAAAGTAGTGAAAGAATACTTGAAAATATAAACTATCTGCTACATAGTATAGAAAGAAAGAAAGAAAGTGCGACAATTGAAAGCACGCAATAAAATCAGTACCACAAATGCACCGATTACTGCCAAAGTGAAACGGAGATCGAGACGGGTCGCCCCATTCTGTCACAGTCTTAACCGAGAGAGTGCCAGAATTTTCTTTGCCAAGCGTGACACACGCTACGATGCATATCCACGAAACACTGCTAAAGCACGAAACTTGCATAAGACAGCTGTGGACAGACTCATATTTGCAAAAGATTGAATACAAGCTGTGTCATTCAGCCACAGAATGGAGTGCAGTATTATTAATATCTGGCAAGTAGACTCAAAGAAGCACTGATATGCCAGATGAAGTAGTCCTAAGGACACTGAAAGCTCAACCTCTGGCAACAGAGAAGAAAACAGATACACAGCCAGACAGAGATTTCATGAGTACCCTGCTTAAATCTTGATTTCCATGTAGTATTTTTTTTCCTCGTGTTCTTATAATGTGTAGTTGTTTTACAAAATGCTCATCTCATCTCATAATCGGAACCTCTTCTACCCCGTGAAACGAGGTGTAGAGGGGACCCAAGTGCACAAGGCCCATGGGCAGGACATGTAATCGAAGTGACTTGGCAAACAGGTGATTAGCCCATTGTGCCCGAACTTGCCCTCTTGTGTACTCATATTCGCTATAAAACCTCCGAACCATCGAGACGTCATTCCAGCCAAAATGGACAGAGCCTCATATACCCGAAGGTGTCGAGGGATGTCCTTACTCATCTGCACAAAGGCATTTATAGAGGAACTCTCAGGACCCGTAGGTCTGAGGAAAGGAGCAAAATCTGTGACAGGCACAGCAGTCTTTGGTACTGGGAGGTCCCCACTCAGAGTGGTGCACCACACAGTCAGTAAAGACAAAGGTCGCCTGCGGCTTTTACAAAATGCTTTACCTGAAATATTAGTGCAGAATGTGTTCATTGATTTTAATAAATAATATATATTGAATCATGGCTCCTTCGTCTTTTATTGATCTGCTGCCTGAACGAGCATATCAAAGTGAAGAATGCTTGCGAGAGGAAAATCAACCTTACCAGGAAGTAACCTACAAACCCTCACCCTTTTGTGAAGAGATGTAATCATAAAAAATAAAGACATTTTTCAAAGCAGTAAGAATTAAGCTTTAGATTTGAACTGGGGCTTTCTTATCCTACCAAAGGTTGTCTGCACAGGGACACTAGAGATGGAATAATTATATCACTGTATAACACGTATTCTTCTTCTTCTTCTTCTGTCCTTAGCCACCGACCGTCAAAGCAGTCAGTGGCCATTACGCCTAATGGCGTCTTAGGGCAACAGCAGATAGGTTTTCTTCGCCATTGTTTCCCATCACGCCTAGTGGCGTCTTTAGGGCAATGGCAAATCAACCCATTTGCCGTTGTTTCCGTAATCGAAGTGTCTGGCAAACGGGTGATCAGCCCGTTGGTTGTATAACACTGTCGTAAATTTATTTTGAGAGAGAAAAGAGTCTTAGAAATAGTGGTCCGGTTTAGAGTGAAAAATGATGATGGAAAGCTCAGTGATAGAAAATGTAGAGATTTAATAGTTGCTTCACAGCGAGCTGGAGGAGAGTAAAGACAGACTTATTTACGACAAATCGCTTCTCTCAATCTTCTCTTCCGCTCTCCTGGTCAAACAATTATTTGCCAGTTTTCCAGACTCGCATCTGCGCGCACACCGATTTGGTGTTTTTCACACACACAGACGATGTAGATACAAACTATATTAAACGAATAGGGGAAAAGTTGGGCTTTGGGTATATCCAACACACAGAACTAAATGAGTTTATGTGATTTTATTCACTTTAAACATCAATCACTAAAAATATCAGATATTACGTAAATTATCATAAGTACACAAATGCAAATAACAAGTTTGGAAGGGGTGAAGAAGACTGGTATCGACTAAGCCCTTCCTGCTTATTAGACAAAGATAAACCCAGTCCAAAGATAGATAATATCAGGAACATAGGTACGTTAACCTAACAGTGAAGTTAATTACTCTGAAAGAGGTGTTACAAAATTAGGTATAGGTGATAGAAAAAAACCTGTTCTTCCCAGCTGTTCTTCCCTTTACTAAGCAAATGGAAAGGAGGTGGTTTTAAACAGAGTTAACAAATTATCAACTATCCCACTTAAAGGAACAATGTAGGGTATACAGAAAAGATATATATTACCAGGTAAGCAAGTTAACAAAATGGTCACACAAAAGAATTAATTTCCTGTCATTCATACACGCGCTAGCAAAGGCCTTCACTCATCTTGCTCTCACTTACCGATTGTGAAAAAATCTTGCACTCCATAGAATAACACAACAGCAGTTACACCTCAAACTAAATGTATGAGTGTTTGTTCAAGTTCTAGCCCCAGATTAGCGGGTAGGCGGTCAGCACATAAAAGGATCCCGTAATCGCTGGAAAATGAATCTGTAGTTGTGTCTCTTTTCTTAATAACAGTTTCTATGGGAGGGCACGGTCTCTGATACCTGGGTGAGGATGGTGTGGTCTATTTGACTATGCCGCTGATAATAAAATTCTTACGCGTGCTGGTACACTTTATCCGTGAGGTATGGTTTAAGTCCAGTGAGAAAACTAGTCACATCACTGTTCAGGAAATTATGAATTATCTCTCTGTGTCAGTAAACTAACAAAGCTCGGGCCAGTGTTCTTCTTCCCGTTACGACTTAAGTTGTTTGATGGTGCGTTAAATTTGTCTTTGGGTGTGCTTTCTTTGCTATAAGTTAGATAGCGGAATTCCAAACATAGAATCGCCTCAAAGATTAAAAAATTTACACAGTCTCAACAAGTTCTGCGTCAGGGGAACGCTACACACTGTTTATGCTTTGCCTTGCTTAGATTGATTTCTTTATTGCTTTCTTAATGCTGGGATCGCACAGGTTACGATCACTCTGTATGAAAGAAAACAAGAGACATGTAACATACCGAAAACAAATAACCTTCTAAAGCGCGATGAATTTCCCGTTAAGCCTATAATACACTCGAGTATTTAATTATGTATTTAATAAACACTGCGCGAATTCTAGTGGTTAAAAACCCACATCTATAAAACTAGGACTTAACTGAATTTATTAATTATAAATTCCTTCGCGACTTTAAAAGTTAATTTAAGCATCTATTATCTTTTGAAATAATATAATAGATAGATCATTATATTTACCACTGGAACTATTGAGATGGTTTAATTTAATAGATTTAAATTAACACAAAATCCATTGAAATAGAATGACTGAACTAGACCACTGATCACTTTACACAATATATATTACCGCTTTGCACAGAATAGAAAACACTGCAAATATATATATAAAATCCAGGGGAAAATCTATAACAAGATTTCAGCCTACTAAATGAGTCCCGGTGGAATGAGTTCTGGCAATCATACAGGATAAGAGAATCGGTCACGTTCTCGAGTGCAGTGAAAGTTTTCAGTACGCTACAAAAGACGAATTTCAGATAAGTTTTTTCTCTTCTCTAACATATTAACATATTAAACTAAATATTATTAACCACCTATAGTATTCGTTAATTGCTTTTAAACGTTAGCTAAAATTGATAGGGGTATTTGAATAAATAAAATATTAGTGAAATAGAATAAGCACATGTAGGCCAACCACGTGTGGTCTTCATTTGTAAAGTGCAGTAGCCATCTTGCTTTTCTTTGTGTAATTAATACAGGCATCTTTCAGCGCAGAGCCGCGCGTGAACAAAATCAAATTTAATACAAATTTACTAGCTTAGTAGTAGGACTATTCAGCCCTTAATAGCTAAACATAATTTAAAATTTATATTAAAAAAAATAAATAAATAAATAAATAGGCATAAATAAATATATTAACTTGCCTGGTGTTAATTTAGCAAAAATAAGGGCAAATAAGTACAACATAATGCTAACCAGATTGCAGTCAGGGGAGGGAAAGGCTTGGAGCAAATCATCAGAAAGACATACTAAGGAAGGAACATCAAAACGGACAGAAAATGAGAGGAACAAAAGCCCTGGTCTAAAGGACACAGAAATTAAGGGCAAAATGGAAACCATCAATGAAAAAACAAAAGTGAACCCTGAAGTAAATAAAGACAGGGGATCAAACAAAAAGAGCAACGAGAAAAAAACAGAAATTCTGACTTCAAAGCAAGGTGCTGCAAACAATGGAACACCACCTTCGACAGGAAATAAAGCCGCAGAACACATTAGGAAGGACAAAGAGGGAAATGCAAGCCAATGCACTCAGGAAACCAAAGAACACAAAGAAAGTGCCGAGGACAGCCTAAAGGAAACAAAAAACCCACAGAAGAAGAGTTAAAATCACTCAAGTAGGAGGGACAGAAGCCACTCTGAGAGCCCTACCCGATGACAAAATCATGGTTATCCTAGAAAAAATAATAGACAAAAAATCTATTAACAGATTACAAAAAACAAGCAATGGTGTAGTAATCTGTTTGAACAGCACAGAAAAAGCCAAGGTCCTAATAAATGAACTGAAAGAAAAGTCTAAAGAAGTACAACTCCCACATAAAATAAATATACAAATGGAGCTGATCAAAGAGATTAGAAAAGTCGTAATCAAGGGCATCGATACAAACCTAACAGAAGAAGAGATCCACACAAACATAGTGAAAGAAAACCCAGAAACTAAGATAGAAAAGGTAGAACGAATTAAAACTAAGCTGCAGAAGAATACATCAGTTGTAGTGTTGAGTGTGCAGGGTACAGAAATACCCAAAGAGATCAAAATCTGCAAGAGAATCAGGAAGACTGAAACATTCATACCACCAATCATCCAATGCACAAATTGTCAAGGCTTTAGTCACATGCAGCATGCTTGTAAAAGAGCAACAAGATGTAGTTTCTGTGCAGGAGCACACAAACACAGAGACTGCACAATGGCTAAAGAGGTCAAAGACTATAAACAAGAAAATAAAAACAGAAGATGTGCAAACTGCCAGGGTAACCACAGTGCCAGGTACCAGGGGTGTCCAGTCTTCCAAGAGACAAAATACATACTTAAAGAAGCTCTAGAAACCAACACACCAATCTGGAAAGTGAAAGAAACACAGAAAGCAAACAGCCACCTTCAAAACTTCCAAGAAAACAACATCAAGAAACAAATAAAACAAATAACCACTGAAGTACAAAACATAAAGGAGAAAATACAGAAAAAAGATGAAATAAGCAACAGCGAAGTAGAAAACAACACAGAAGAGACAGAACATAACATCACCCAAGCCAGGCAGGTATTAGAAGAAATTAAAATAGCACAACAGGCAATAGAAAGAGACCTCAAAACAATAACAGAAATAAAAGAGGCTAATGAAGAAATCCTTAAAAAAATAGAGAGAGAAAGAGCTAGTTTGTCAGACGAAAAAAATGGAAGAAAAATTTAAGGAAACAGTGGAACTACACCTAACATACATAGCAGAAAGAGTTCGGAGTACAATGGTTACTTGGAATGATGAGTTTGTGGAGAACATTAGAGATAGTGAACAAAACCAAAAGAAGTAGATCCCCTATCAAAGAACCTAATAAAAACAATAACATAACTAAGCTAACCACACTAAATGGGGACCAAAGACTCTAGAGCTATCAAAGTAGTTCAGTGGAACTGTAGGGGTGCCAGGAAGAACCTGATGTCTCTTATGGGACAGTATAAGGAGGCAAAACCCATCTTTGCAATACAAGAAACCCTCCTGAACTCCAAACAGAAACTGAACTACCAAGGGTATATAACACTTAGAAATGATAGACCTGAGGGAAGAGGAGGGGGCGTGGCCTTTCTAATACATGAAGACTACAAAATATTAAATTGGGAACAATTCAACACAGAAAATATTGAAGGAATAAGTATAACATTAGACAGTGAGCCAGATAACTTAAAAATAATAAACATCTATAGCCCCAAGGGTAATATAACCGATAGGGACATTGCCACTATTAACACACAAATAGACCAAAGAACATTATTGGTAGGTGACTTTAATGCACACCATGAGGCATGGGGTAACAACAGTAATGATCCAGCAGGAAAAAGACTGTTGGACTACATTGAAAGTGCTGAGCTAATCATACTAAATGATGGCTCAGTGACAAGGGTTAACCCATGCAACAGTGGAGGAGATACAGCAATAGACATAAGTATTATAACACCAAACCTAGCCTCTGCTAAATGGGAAGTACTGAATGACTCCAGCTCAGACCACTTACCCATAGAAATAAACCTAAACGACAAATATAGAACTAGTCCAAGAAGCTCGAAACCTACATTCAACCTAAAAAAGGCAAACTGGGAGTCCTTCCAATTGGAGCTAAGTAAAATAAGCATAGAACAAATTGAATCTAACAGTGTAGATATATTTGCAGAAAAAATAACAAATGAGATTTTAAAAATAGCTATAAAATATATACCAAACAGGAATATGCCTGAGCACTTAAAACCAACACAAAAAGGTAAAAATAGGAAAAGAAACAAAGATAAAATCCAGTACCATGGTGGACAGACAGATGTTCAGAACAACTGAAATTGAGGGAGAGGGCCCTTACAAAGTATAGAAAAGCCAAAACTGAAGAGAATTACACAAACTATAAAAAAGTAAGAAATGAAACAAATAAAATAATATTCAGAGCTAAAGAAAAGAGTTGGAGAACATTTTGTCAAACACTAAACCATAGGTCACAAGTAACTACAGTTTGGAGAAAACTAAAAGCAATTAAAGGAGGAAACCACAAGAAATTTAAAATCCCAACAATTAAAATACCAGAGAGAGCTGAAACAGATAGAGAAAAAGCCAACATACTAGCTAAATACTTCTATCAGGTTAGTTCAATAGACAGTCTAGATAAGGAAGAAATAAATAGGCGGAAGACACTGCTAGAAAAATTAAAAGGAGAAAATATGGACACCACACAGGATGCTAATTATTTAAATGCAGATATTACAGTAGATGAAATAGAAAGAGCTTTAGCAGGAAAAACCAATCCTTCCTCTGGGGAAGACATTCTGAGCTATGAAATCCTCAAAAAGGTACCAAATACAACTCTAAGAGTGATTGCATCCCTCTACAACAAGATCTGGCACACGGGAAAAATACCGTGTTCATGGAAGACAGCAGTAATCATCCCCATACTAAAGCCAGATAAGGAAACACATGATGTCAGCTCATACAGGCCAATATCATTAACATCGCATCTAGGAAAAATTCTAGAAACAATAGTCAACAGCAGACTAAAATTTCATCTAGAAAAGCATAATTTGTACAGTCCAACCCAGGCAGGCTTTAGAAGCCAACATAGTACAATAGAGCAACTGTTGAGGCTGGAACATGATGTTAAAACAGGCTTCAAAAGGAATGAAAAGACAGTAGCAATATTCCTTGATGTAGCAAGAGCATATGATGAGTGTTGGAGGGAGGGTGCACTACACAAAATCAGGAAATTAGGTATAGTAGGCAGAACCTACAATTATCTAGAAAACTTCCTGCAGGATAGATACTTCACGGTACAAATAAACAATGATAGATCTGAGGTGTATGAGCAACAGAATGGAATTCCCCAGGGATCAGTAATATCACCATCTATCTTTACGATTATGGTCAACGACCTAGGCGACGAGTTTAAAGACTTAAAAAACAACTTATCCCAGTTTGCAGATGACGCTGCGATATGGAGAACGGGAAGAAATCTCCCATTCCTCTATAAAACAGTACAAAGGCAAATGGATAAAGTATCTGACTGGATGAACAAGTGGGGATTTAATCTAAACGTTAAAAAAACCATAGGAATGATCTTCAGTAGAGGGCGTGTAATTAAAAACAATATAATTGACATAAGCATTAATGAGCAAAAAGTATGCACAGCAAAATCAACTAGATTTCTTGGTATGGTATTAGACCAGCAACTAAACTGGAACAAACACATAGACCTATTAGTGCAAAGCAGTAGGGGACTTATTAACATGCTAAGATATATGAAAGGAAGTGGTTGGGGCGCATGCAATAAGACCATGTTAACCTTCTATAAATCATTTATTAGGGGCAAACTTGACTATGCCAGTGTTGTCTATGCATCAGCCGCCCCAAGCAATAAGAAAAAACTAGACACAGTCCAAAACCAGGCACTGTCAATAATAGCAGGTGCCTCAAAGGGAACATCAGCAGAGGCACTAGAAGTAGCGCTAGGCATTATACCCCTGGAGCTAAGGAGAAAAGAACTGAGATTCAGCTACTGGGCAAGAGTGGCAAAAGATCCAACTCACCCAGCACATAAAACCTTTGATAGGGGTAACCAGTACATAGGCCACATTCCACTAAACCATAATAGATACCCGTCAGGGTGGAAAACAATGGATGAAGTGGATCAATACCCAGACCTATTTAATGCGATAAACAGTAGTGCTCTGTATAAAGCAAAGATCCCACCATGGGAATTAAAAGTGCCAGAAACTGACTCCCACTTAACAAAGATCATAAATAAATCTAACGACATAATCTCAGCAAAAAGTAAAACACTAGAGTACATAGAACGGTATATAAATAATAGCTTAAATATATATACAGATGGGTCAAAAGATGAAGAAGGACAATTAGGAGCAGGAGTAGCAATACCAAAACTAAAAATTTATAAAAGATACAAAGTAACAGGTAATACATCCATCTTTACAGCAGAATTAGTGGCAATCCTAAAAGCTTTAGAAATAGCTGCAGAAAATCCACCAAAAAAAGTAACCATTCTCACAGATTCCCTATCATCAGTATTAGCTATCAGAAACAGAAATGAATGTAGCAGGCCAGATATTATAGAGGAAATACTACAGGTTAATACATATCTACAAACTATAGGATGCAGTGCAACACTAACATGGATACCATCACATGTGGGGATAGCAGGAAATGAGCTTGCAGACAAAGAAGCCAAAGGGGGGAGAGCTAGCCATAACAAAATTGAAGTAGGCTTAGGGAAGTTTGAAATAAAGAGCTTAATTGCTCAAGCAATAACTAAAGAGTGGATAACAGCATGGGACCAAAGTAAAAAAGCAAGACACTCATATAAAATCCTTAAAAAACCAAGCAAAAAATGTCAAATAAAAGATGAACTAAAAATACCAATTAATAAAAAGTTGCTGAGGCTCAAGCTTGGAACTGGATATTTCATGATTGAGGAACCCACATGTGAAGAGTGTCAAGAACCAAACACAATTAGACACTTTCTGGTGGACTGCAAGAAATATGACCAACAGAGGCAAAACATTAAGACATACTGTAGTAACCACAATGTAGAAATGAGGGTAGAAAATCTCATAGGCACAAAGACCCCTTCAGAAATGCAAAAGTTAATAAAACACTATATTACAAAAACTAAAGCTAACATATAAAAAACAAATAAGGATTTGAGTCGTAGTCCAAACTCGTGAAAGACTCGCCCCAGATACATACAGACTAACCAAAGAAACCATCCAGTGAAAATTAAAACATACTAACTTAGAAAATAGCATATTTTGGAATTTCTTTTAAAAACCATGTTGAACTATAACCACAAAAGGAAAAATACCGACTAGAGATAATATAGTATAAGATAAATACAAACAAAAACATATTACAATAAAGGAAACACGTCCTGATATAACCAATAACTCCATGTACATGGTAGATGGTTGAAAGGGGCGTGCTACAAAGAAAAGTAGCAAACACATTAATTTAAAAAAAAAAAAAAAAAGAGTTCTGGCAAACGAAAAGTTACAACAAATGTTCAGGGGTTCTAATGTTATGAAAAGCTAAAAGTCCCTTTAAATCATCCATCATATCAGGGAGAATTCACTTGTCAAACTAGACGTACGTCACAAACACGTATGCTGAGATAAAATCAAGAAACCAACTATAAAATGAATAATTCTATTGTCACATTATTCTATCTCCAACCGAAAGTTGCATATTATTCTTTTTTGAACAATGTTTTCCATATTCTAAGTTTTGATTTCAAACACATTCAACGGTACGGATCATCGTGCAAAATTTCATTTAATGTGTTAACTCCTTCATGTTCAACTGATACCCCAAAATCTTTAAATGCGTTTTTCTCAAAGCACGCTTCAGTGGAGATGGAATAAAGCAGTAATAGGGCGACGATGTCTACTCACTGTGTTCATATGTTCTAGTATTTGATCAATTGCTATGTAACATATCTGTTCACTGTGGGTGTTTATACTGCTGTGTAGCGCGTCCACTCACTGTGTACAGGTGCTGTGCTATTTGATGAGTATCACATCTTCTCACTTTGTTCAGGTGTTCTGCTGTTCGATGAGTCGCCGTGTATCTTATCTATTCACTGCATTCGGGTGTTCTAGTATTTGATGACACTTTGCTGTGTATTATATCTACTCAGTGTATTAAGGTGTTCTAGTATTTTATGCGTTGTTGTTTATCATATCTACTCACTGTATTCAGATGTTCTAGTATTTGAAGAAACTTTGCTGTGTATTATATCTACTCAGTGTATTAAGGTGTTCTAGTATTTTATGCGTTGTTGTTTATCATATCTACTCACTGTATTCAGATGTTCTAGTATTTGATGAAACTTTGCTGTTTATCATATCCTCTCACTTTATTCAGGTGTTCTAGTATTTTATGATACTTTGCTGTGTATCATATCCTCTCACTGTATTCAGGTGTTCTAGTATTTGAGGAGTTACTGTTTATCAAATCTATTCACTGTATTCAGGTGTTCTAGTATTTGATGACACTTTGCTTTGTATCTTATCCTCTCACTGTATTCAGGTGTTCTTGTATTGTATGAATTGCTCTTTATTATATCCTCTCACTGTATTCAGGTGTTCTAGTATTTGATGAGTTGCTGTTCATCATATCTACTTACTGTTTTCAGGTGTTCTAGTATTTGATGAGTTGCTTTTTATCATATCTACTTGCTGTATTCAGGTGTTCTAGTATTTGATGAGTTACGGTTTATCATATCTACTCATTGAATTCAGGTGTTCTAGTATTTGATGATTTACGGTTTATCATATCTACTCATTGAATTCAGGTGTTCTATTATTTGATATCTCAGTTTATTATATCTACTCATTGTATTCAGGTCTTCTGATATTTAATGAGTTACGGTTTATCATATCTTCTCACTGAATTCAGGTGTTCTAGTATTTGATGAGTTACGGTTTATCATTTCTATTCAATGCATTCAGGTGTTCTAGTATTTAATGAGTTATGGTTTATTATATCTACTCACTGTATTCAGGTGTTCTAGTATTTGATGAGTTACGGTTTATTATATCTACTCACTGAATTCAGGTGTTCTATTATTTGATGAGTTACGGTTTATCATATCTACTTTCTGAATTCAGGTGCTCTAGTATTTGATGAGGTACGGTTTATTATATCTACTCACTGTTTTCACGTGTTCTAGTATTTGATGAGTTACGGTTTACTATATCTACTCACTGTATTCAGGCGTCCTATACTAGCCGCCATTAAAAACGCATCGCATTAGTTTATGAACCACAACTCGTTGTGCTCAATTTAAAATACATGAAACCACTGATTTTACATTTCTGATCCATTTACTAACCCAAATTTGCTGTATTATTAAACATGAGATAATTCAGAACCGGCTCCTAAGCAGTTGTTAACCCTAGGTGTAAAAACAAAAGTCGAACTCACTGTCTTTCAGTCACATTGAGCTAGTGTTGTTACACGAGGTTGACCAAGCCTGGGACGGTCATTGGTGGTACCTGTCGCCCGAAATCGCTGGTTCAGCCTCACTATAGTGGACTGGTCACAATTGAAATGTCTGGCAACTTCTCTGGTCGCCATTCCACTGCTGAGCATACCAACAGCTTGCCATCGCTCTTGTGACGATAGTCGAGGCATGACAAAGACATTAACAGACTTTCTTTCGATGAAAACAAATAATGGCTTTTTACTCGCTGAAACTTGACTAATGCGTGTGCCAAATTTCAAAGTGATTCGACTTTTAATAAAGCCAGAATTGAAGCACGCAAAATTTGAAGTAAACATCACATCGACAGTAAAGTGGGAATACATGAACTTCATCACTTGCACACTTTCGGGGTTTGAAAATCGCTCACTTGCATAAACATTTCAACAGTGAAAACATGTCACGATTTCGATGCGTTTTTAATGGCGGCCAATGTAGTATTTGATGGGTAGCTGTGTATCATATCCTCTCAGTGTATTCAGGTGTTCTAGTAGTTGATGGGTTGCTATGTATCATATCTTCTCACTGTATTCAGGCGTTCTAGTATTTGATGAGTTACGGTTTATCACATCTACTCACTGTATTCAGGTGTTCTAGTATATGATGACTTGCTACATATCACATCTACGCACAGTGCACATGTGACCGCTTGGCATACACTACCATTTATACGTGTTATAATGCTACATAGAATAAGAATGACAGACGTTAAGCAGATAAGGCGTTTTTGCACAAAACGCAGTATAAATTTTAGGTTCAGATAGCAGGCACGACGAAGAGAGGCAAAGATAGTGCAGTCTCAGAAAATAATATTGAATGCATGTTTTGAGTGGAAAATTTTGTGAAGTGAGAGTTGCTATTTTGGTTTTTTCCATTTTTGATGGAAAAGAGAGATGTCACAAAAGCCGAAAAACAGAAAGACGTGTACAAAAATGTCGAAAACTGAGAGACGTGTGTAGAAAATTGTAACGTGTGGAAAAAAGACGGAGTCGTGTGAAAAATGGCGGGAAAAGGAAGGAGCTGCATATAAAAAAAGAGATGTGGGCGATAGTTGAGAGTTTATAGTTTTTAGATTTAGAAGAAGGATTTTACAGATAGACCAGATTAGATAGATAGAAGATTTTTTTTGTTAGGCAGTTTTATAGCGTTTAGGTGAACTTCGTCTTTGAGATTACCAAGACAAGTTTTTTTTTTAAATTGACAAGTTTTTATATTATTCTGTTGGATATATATTTTTCCTTGTGGATATATAATTTTCTTGTGGATATACTCACTATTTTGTTGAGCGTAGTAAACGATCAAATCATTGTGGAAATTTGCAGTGCTTGTCTAATGACGTCAAATAAACTTTGATTGAATTTTCTACATTGCTGTGTTTTATTTGGAACATTACAGTTAGAACATTTGAAAACCATTATACGATATTGCTTATCACTGAACCTAAAAGGGTAAGAACGAACTTGGGAAGAAAAATAAACTTCAGTCAAGAATCTCCATCTCAGGCGGACGGCCTGTAACCACTTGAACAGAAACGTATAAAGGATTAGCTCTCGTAAATATAACTACATGCGCACAAGTAACTGACGCGGGCACACACATATGTTCTGCTGTTTGCTGCATATCATATATATTCACAGTGTACATTTGTTTTGCTGTTCTCTGCATATCATATCCAGTCACAGTGTACATTTGTTCTGCTGTTTGCTGTTTATCATATCTACTCATAGTGTTCATTTGTTCTGCTGTTTGCCGTGTATTATATCTACTCGTGGCATATATTTGTCCCGCTATTTGTTGTGTATCATATCTACTCACTCTGTCCTGTTATTCAGTGCTGTCTTTGTGTCTAGCTGATCTATATATCTGGATATGCAGATGGTTGATATCAAGAGGCACAGGGTGTTACCAAGAATCGGAAACCGTAGAGCGTCAACATACTTGATGAAGAAATCAGGGTCTCCTTGCGCCCTGCGGGATGACAACATTATTAGCTATAGCAGGTTAGTTATTATTGTGGTCGTAGTAGTGATGGTGAGGAAAGGAGTGATAAATGAGGCAGCAGTCATGGTAGTAGTAGCAGTAATTGTAGCTGTAACAGTCATGCTAATTGTAGCAGTGACGAGTAAAGCAGCAATCATGGTGACAGTAGTGGTCACATTGGTTGTAGCAGTTATAAGCCAGGTAGCAGTCATTGTGGCTAAAGTAGTAGTGATAAGTCACAATGACTGCTACCTGGCTTATGACTGCTACAACCAATATGACCACTACTGTCACCATGATTGCTGCTTGACTCGTCACTACTAGTAGTAGTGTAAAGTTAGAGGTATTAGCGTCAAGACCAAACTGAAAATGTACCGTGCCGTCGTCCTCCCCACCCTCCTCTACGCCAGTGAGAGTTGGACCGTTTATGCTAGACATGCTCGAAAATTAAATCACTTCCATACAACCTGCTAAACATTCGATGGCAGGATAAGATCCCAGATACCGAGGTTCTATCAAGAGCAAATATGCCCAGTGTCTATACACTGATTCAGAAAGCGCAGTTACGATGGACCGAACATCTGGTTCGCATGTCAAATGAACGCCTCCCAAAGAGGCTGCTGCATGGTGAGTTGAGGGAGGGAAAAGGTACAAGAGGACGACCAAAGAAGCGCTTCAAAGACAGCCTGATGGAGTCACTGAAGAGCTGCCAGATTAATACAACCACCTGGGAGGAACTGGCGCAGGATCGCACAGCATGGAGAGGCGCTATCAAAACGGGTGTCGCAGTCAGTGAGGCCAACTGTGTGAAGATAGCCCAGAAGAAAAGTGCAGCTCGAAAGTCAAGCTTGGATGTGCAGCCTGTATTGTCTTCGGGCCTTGTATATCGGCCATGCAACAGAACTTTTCTTGCCCCCATTGGCTTGATCAGCCATATGCACACCCACTTAACCTTTTAGAACGAACTGTAACGAGAGATGTAGATGGTCCTCATCGAATACGATGGACAAATCATCAGTAGTGATAACTGAGGTAGAGGCCATGATGGTAGCATTTATCATGTTCAAAGCAGCAGTAGTAAGTAAGGCAGCAGTCATGATCATAGTAGCTAAAATGGTAGTAGGAGCAGTGATGGGATAAGTACCTGTCATGGCATTTGTAGCATAGATGGCCGTTGTAGCAGTGTTAGGAGTACAAGTAATCATGTTGGTTGTAGTATTGATCGTGGTGATAGTATTGATGGTGGTGATAGTATTAATGGTGGTGATAGTATTGATGGTGCTGATAGTATTGATGGTGGTGATAGTACTGATGGTGGTGATAGTACTGATGGTGGGGATAGTTTTGATTGTGGTGATAGTACTGATGGTGGTGATAGTACTGATGGTGGTGATAGTATTGATGGTGGTGATAGTATTGATTGTGGTGATAGTATTGATGGTGGTGATAATATTGATGGTGGTTGTAGAATTGATGGTGGTGATTCTCAGGAACCACTTATCATGGAGAACACTCCACGGGTTACACCACTGCTGTGTGGGTTTATAATAACAAATATAGGCTCGCCCTCTCAAGGGTATGACCACACAACACTGGCTGACAAAAGTAATAAACACCTTCAACAGGTACTTTCCTCTAATAATATACACTCACAATAAGGCCTCACACGGCCATCAAACGCATCAAATACAATAATGAGAAAACCACTGTAAAGCTGCCTTAGCAGCTTAAACTATCACCTCCATACACGAAGGTACGAACTATACTCCAAATGGCTGCTATAAATATCGCTCACCTGAGCGGCACAACTACGACAATGACACACTCAAAATCATAGACATCTTATCAAACTACGGCCTGTAGACCATACGATCTAGACCCTTCACTGCTCTAGACTTAACAACGTAATTATCACCAAGGTCCGAAAACATGGCAGGCACTCAGTTTACAGTGTACAATATATATCCCACAGCGATCTCGCTGGCATAAGGGAAAACCGTACTTCCCGGACAAAGGCTAACTTCTCACTGACTAATTTTCGCCTTTTCCCCCGACTTCCGGTAGTCACATGACCTACCAGTTCGGCTAACCTCGGCTTCTCCCGACTGGCTTTTTTGCCGAACACACGACATTAAATGCACTGCGAAATAACGCTGTGACAGTGATAGTATTGATGGTGGTGATAGTATTGATGGTGGTTATAGTATTGATTGTGGTGATAGTATTGATGGGGGTGATAATATTGATAGTGATAGTAGTAGTGATGGTGGTGATAGTATTGATGTTGGTGATAGTATTGTTGGTGATGATAGTATTGATGATTTGTGATAGTATTGATGGTGGTTGTAGAATTGATGGTGGTAGTAGTATTGATGGTAGTGATATTATTGATGTTGGTGATAGTATTGTTGGTAATGATAGTATTGATGATGGTGATACTATTGATGGTGGTGGTATTATTAATGGTGGTGAAAGTAGTGATGGTACTGATAGTATTGATGGTGGTGATAGTATGGATGGTGGTAGTAGTATTGATGGTAGTATTAGAGTTGATGGTGGTGATAGTATTGATGGCGGTGGTAGTGATGATGGTGGTGATAGTTGTATTGATGTTGGGGATAGTAGCATTGATGGTAATGATAGTGGCATTGATGTTTGGGATAGTAGCACTGACAGTGGTGGGTTCAGTGATGACAATGATGGTGGTCGAGACATTGTTGGATTTAGTAGTAACATTGATGCATGTGTTAGTGATATTCATGGTGGTAATACAATTGGTGGGTTTAGTAGTGACATTGATGGTGGTTGTAACAGTGGAGGGTTTTATAGTGACATTGATGGTGGTAGTAATATTGGTGGGTTTAGTAGTAACATTGGTGGTGGTAGTAACAATGGTGGACTTAGTAGTAATATTTATAATGGTAGTAACATTGGTGGGTTTAGCATTAACATTAATGGTGGTAGTAACATTGGTGGGTCTAGTAGTATTATTGATTGTGGTAACAACATTGGTGGGTTTAGCAGTAACATTTATTGTGATAGTAAGATTGGTGGGTTTAGTAGTAACATTATTTTATAAAGTAGTTACATTGTTAGTGGTAGTAACATTGGTTTGTTTAGTAGTAACATTTGTGGGTTTAGTAAAAACAGTGGTGGGTTTATTGGTGGTCATAGTAACAATGGTGGATTTGTAAAAAATATTTATGATAGTAGTAACATTGGTGGGTTAGAATTAACATTGATGGTGGTAGTAATATTTGTGGATTTAGGTGCAACATTGATGGTGTTAGTAGCTTTGGTGGGTCTAGTAGTATTATTGATGGTGGTAACAACATTGGTGGGTTTAGCAGTAACATTTATTGTGATAGTTAGATTGGTGGGTTTAGTAGTAACATTATTTTAGTAACATTGGTGGATTCAGTAATAACATTGATTGTGGTAGTAACATTGGTGGGTTTAGAACTAACACTGATTGTGGTAGTAACACTGTTTTGTTTAGTAGCAACATTGATTGTGGTAGTAACTTTGGTGAGTTTAGTAGTAACATTGATTGTTGTAGTAACTTTTGTGGGTTTAGTATTAACATTGATGGTGGTAGTAGCGTTGGTGGTAGTAGTAGCATTGATGGTGGTAGTACATCGATGGGTTTAGTAGTTGCATTGATGATGGTAGTATCATTGGTTTGTTTAGTAGTAACATTGGTGGGTTTAGTTGTAAAGTTGGGGGGGTTTAGTAGAAACATTGGTGGGCTTCGTAGTAACGTTGATAGTGATAGTAGCATTGGTGGGTTTAGTAATAACATTGGTGGTGGTAGTAGCATTGGTGGTGGTAGTAGCATTGATGGTGGTAGTAGCATTGATGGTGGTAGTAACATTGATGGGTTTAGTAGTTACATTGGTGGTGTTAGTAACATTGGTTTGTTTAGTAGTAACATTGGTGGTGGTAGTAACAATGGTGGACTTAGTAGTAATATTTATAATGGTAGTAACATTGGTGGGTTTAGTAGTATTATTGATGGTGGTAACAACATTGGTGGGTTTAGCAGTAACATTTATTGTGATAGTAAGATTGGTGGGTTTAGTAGTAATATTATTTTATAAAGTAGTTACATTGATGGTGGTAGTAACATTGGTTTGTTTAGTAGTAACATTAGTAGGTTTAGTAGTAACATTGAGGGAGTTCAGTAGAAACATTATTGGGTTTAGTAGTAATATTGATGGGTTTAGTAGCAACATTGGTGGGTTTAGTAGAAAAAAAATTGTGAGTTTTGTAGTAGCATTGATGGTGGTAGTAACATTGATGGAGGTAGTTACATTGGTGGGTTCAGTATAGTAACATTTTTGGGTTTAGTAGTAACATTGGTGAGTTTAGTAGTAACACTGGCGGGTTTAGTAGTAGCATTGGTGGGTTTAGTAGAAACAGTGGTGGGTTTATTGGTGGTGATAGTAACAATGGTGGATTTGTAATAATATTTATGATGGTAGTAACATTGGTGGGTTTAGCATTAACATTGATGGTGGTAGTAAAATTGGTGGATTTAGGTGCAACATTGATGATGGTAGTAGCTTTGGTGGGTCTAGTAGTATTATTGATGGTGGTAACAACATTGGTGGGTTTAGCAGTAACATTTATTGTGATAGTTAGATTGGTGGGTCTAGTAGTAACATTATTTTAGTAACATTGGTGGATTTAGTAATAACATTGATTGTGGTAGTAACATTGGTGGGTTTAGAACTAACACTGATTGTGGTAGTAACATTGTTTTGTTTAGTAGCAACATTGATTGTGGTAGTAACTTTAGTGGGTTTAGTAGTAACATTGATTGTTGTAGTAACTTTTGTGGGTTTAGTATTACCATTCATGGTGGTAGTAGCATTGGTGGTAGTAGTAGCAATGATGGTGGTAGTACATCGATGGGTTTAGTAGTTGCATTGATGATGGTATTATCATTGGTTTGTTTAGTAGTACCATTGGTGGGTTTAGTTGTAAAGTTGGTGGGTTTAGTTGTAAAGTTGGGGGGTTTAGTAGAAACATTGGTGGGCTTAGTAGTAACGTTGATAGTGATAGTAGCATTGGTGGGTTTAGTAGTAACATTTTTGGTGGTAGTAGCATTGGTGATCGTAGTAGCATTGATGGTGGTAGTAGCATTGATGGGTTTAGTAGTTACATTGGTGGTGGTAGTAACATTGGTGGGTTTAGTAGTTACATTGGTGGTGGTAGTAGCATTGGTGGGTTTAGTAGTAACATTGGTGGTGGTAGTAGCATTGGTGGGTTTAGTAGTTACATTGGTGGTGATAGTAGCATTGGTGGGTTTAGTAGTAACATTGGTGGTGGTAGTAGCATTGGTGGTGGTAGTATCATTGATGGTGGTAGTAACATTGATGGGTTTAGTAGTTACATTGGTGGTAGTAGTAACATTGGTGGGTTTAGTTGTACCATTGGTGGTGGTAGTAACAATGGTGGACTTAGTAGTAATATTTATAATATTAGTAACATTGGGGGGTTTAGCATTAACATTAATGGTGGCAGTAACATTGGTGGGTCTAGTAGTATTATTGATGGTGGTAACAACGTTGGTGGGTTTAGCAGTAACATTTATTGTGATAGTAAGATTGATGGGTTTAGTAGTAACATTATTTTATGAAGTAGTTACATTGATGGTGGTAGTAACATTGGTTTGTTTAGTAGTAACATTAGTAGGTTTAGTAGTAACATTGAGGGAGTTCAGTAGAAACATTGGTGGGTTTAGTAGTAATATTGGTGGGTTTAGTAGCAACATTGGTAGGTTTAGTAGAAAAAAATTGTGAGTTTAGTAGTAACATTGATGGCGGTAGTAACATTGATGGTGGTAGTTACATTGGTGGGTTCAGTATAGTAACATTTTTGGGTTTATTAGTAACATTGTTGAGTTTAGTAGTAACACTGGTGGGTTTAGTAGTAACATTGGTGGGTTTAGTAGAAACAGTGGTGGGTTTATTGGTGGTGATAGTAGCAATGGTGGATTTGTAAAAATATTTATGATGGTAGTAACATTGGTGGGTTTGGCATTAACATTGGTAGTGGTAGTAATATTGGTGGATTTAGGTGCAACATTGATGGTGGTGGTAGCTTTGGTGGGTCTAGTAGTATTATTGATGGTGGTAACAACATTGGTGGGTTTAGCAGTAACATTTATTGTGATAGTTAGATTGGTGGGTTTAGTAGTAACATTATTTTAGTAACATTGGTGGATTTAGTAATAACATTGATTGTGGTAGTAACATTGGTGGGTTTAGAACTAACACTGATTGTGGTAGTAACATTGTTTTGTTTAGTAGCAACATTGATTGTGGTAGTAACTTTGGTGGGTTTAGTAGTAACATTGATTGTTGTAGTAACTTTTGTGGGTTTAGTATTAACATTGATGGTGGTAGTAGCATTGGTGGTAGTAATAGCATTGATGGTGGTAGTACATCGATGGGTTTAGTAGTTGCATTGATGATGGTAGTATCATTGGTTTGTTTAGTAGTAACATTGGTGGGTTTAGTTGTAAAGTTGAGGGGGGGGGTTTAGTAGAAACATTGGTGGGCTTAGTAGTAACGTTCATAGTGGTAGTAGCATTGGTGGGTTTAGTAGTAACATTGGTGGTGGTAGTAGCATTGGTGGTGGTAGTAGCATTGATGGTGGTAGTAGCATTGATGGTGGTAGTAACATTGATGGGTTTAATAGTTACATTGGTGGTGGTAGTAACATTGGTTTGTTTAGTAGTAACATTAGTAGGTTTAGTAGTAACACTGGGGGGGGGGGGGGGGGGGTTAGTAGAAACATTGGTGGGGTTAGTAGTAATGTTGGTGGGTTTAGTAGTAACATTGGTGGGTTTAGTAGAAAAAATTGTGAGTTTAGTAGTAACATTAATGGTGTTAGTAACATTGATGGTGGTAGTTGCATTGTTAGGTTCAGTAGTAAAATTGAGAATGATAGTAACATTTTTGGGTTTAGTAGTAACATTGGTGAGTTTAATAGCAACATTGGTGTGTTTAGTAGTAACATTGGTGGGTTTAGTAGAAACATTGGTGGATTTATTAGTAACATTGATGGTGGCAGCAACATTGGTGGGTTTAGTAGTAACGTTAATGGTGGTAATAAAATTGTTGGGTTTAGTAGTAGCATTGGTAGTGGTAGTAACAGTGGTGGGTTTAGTAGTAGCATTGGTGGTTGTAACATTGGTGGGTTAAGTAGTAGCTTAGATGGTGGTAATAACATTGGTGGGTCTAGCAGTAGCTTAGATGGTGGTAATAACATTGGTGGATTTAGTAGAGCAGTGGTGGTGCTAGTAGTATTGATGGTGGTAGTAGCAGCTGCACGGCGGCAGCAATATCAATCACGTTAATAAAACTGATGGCAACTAATACGAGGTTGTGCTTGAGGCTGCCAACCTCATCATGTAAAACCAATAGCTAAATAAGAACATGTAAATGCTAGGTGCAGATTCCAAGGGACCAGCTACAGTTGTCACCCTACGCTTCATAGAAAACGAAACGGAACATGATGATGATAATATAATCAGTACATAAAACTAGTTTCAGCAAGTGTCGTGAGTTGAATGAGATTTTCTGTCACTACCTAGCTGTTAGTACCACCTCTCTATTTCCAGTGATTTTATCCTCCTATTTTTTTCATTTTAAGCACCCAAGAGCGTAATTACGGGTGTATCCATGCCATTTCTTAATCTAGACAGGCAAACCCCTCCTTCTGCCACCTGTGTAGGCCGGTGTAGGAGGCAGGAAGCACTGAACCGGCAACACGCACTGTACAGTGCATGGTACAGTCTAGTAGGGAACACTGGACAAGTGATTCTTGCCTAGGTAACAGGTACTTAACTCAGGCACGAAACACTAAACAGTAATTCGTGCCTGAAAAAAAATATAGGTATATGTTGCTGAGTTATTTGCCGGTTGAAGATCATGCACTGAGTATGGTTACTTTAGTGATCTCTTGTTAATCGTGCTTTGTTTAGTATTACGCGAATTAGGGTGAAGGTGTTCATACAACTCAGTAGCATGGTATGAAGAAGTAGTTCATGTAACTTTAACTCAGCAACATTAATGAAGTAATTAATGCCTTCAGATTGAGTCCGTAATATTTAATCACATGTACACACAGGATGATCATTTCAAATAGGAACAGAACATAAGTCCTTATAAGTCATGCATAAATTAATCAATAACGTAGACTGCTGGTTTACGTGTCAATGTCCGTTTAAGGATACAATGCAGTATTGTCGTCAGAACATCACAGCTATATGCACGCGCAGCTAGACATGGCTACCTGCCGACAGTGAGACTGCGAGTCTGAATATTTCATACGAATTTGACGATTATTCTCCTCCTTCTGAGAATTCTAGTTAAATACTAACCTCCATAAATTTTCCTCTCATATAGAGTTCTAGGACTGACCCTGGTCCATCAAAAATGCACATATAAATGGCTATATCATGCCATTGAATTGGAAGGTTAGAAAAACGCAGCTATTCAGCTTGGCGGTCAAGTAACAAAGGGTAGCGTCTCCTAGTTACCGACTGTGTCCTAAACAACGCTAGACACGTCATAATCGATCGTGTATGGAGCGTTCAATAATTGAAACATCTATCGCAATATATTAAATGTCTTAACCTTTACGATTGCACGTCTGCTAACCTTTAGCAGACGGCGTTAATAGCATATACCGTAACAATTCCCTGTACACCGGGGAAAAAAAATCGATAGATTTTTTTTCAAGATCTATCCGACTTAACAATTTTTTCAAAAAAAAATTTAACACAATTGTGACATATGGCCGACGATGTTCTGAGTAGAACCGTGTTGCGGTCATGTCAACTAACTATTTGTCATAGTCATCTAACATTAATCATATTATATATCAATATTATACATATTATTATATCAACTAAATAAAATGTCCAATGTTAATAGTGAATGATAGAATTAAATTAAAGTAAGGTCTGTCGTATTAGTATGTCATATAGGAATTAATTTGACTAATTAAAATTAAATTAATTAATTAAACTAAGAGTTAAATTATTAAGGTTCTAATGTAACGCGATGTTATGAGAGAAGAAAAGACAAAATAAGTGAGAAGAAATAGAAAGAAATTCGAATATAAGTTTTACTTAATTGTGTGTGTTAAGTGTTAGTGAATAATAACTATCTAATTTAACTAACTAAATAATGTATAGGTACATTAAAAAAAAATATTAATCTAATACTTGTGTGAGATTTATTTTCTCTTTTCATAATTTCTTCTTTTTATATTTCGTTCTCTTTTTTTGTTCTTTCATTTCATTTTTTTCTCACATTTCATTTTATTGATAATAATTCAATTAAGAAGTTAAGTTAACTAATTAATTAGTATAGGATATGATGATCCATCCGTAGTCTTGATCCTGATGAATTCTTTTAGGCAAAAATGTTCAAACGTTTACGTTGGAAAGAAATGTCATTTATCCCAGCATCCAAGAATTAAGTGCACATAGGATAATAAGTTCGACTTGTCGTCAGATATTGTTCCATGATTGTTCAACGAATATTCATATATCGTGTATGGACGTTAGACGAAGTTTCAATGTCAATATGTATACCTTGATTGTCTTTAGTTCAATTCTGTGATGCATAAAGTGTTCAATGTAGTGATGATTGACGTATTTTAGGAATGTCAATGTTGATTATTCGTCGTCAATAGGATTACGTGACAACGCATCCGCCACAATGTTTTCAGTGCCAGGAATATGTTCAATGGAGAATTCAAATGGCTGCAGGATGATTGCATATCTGGCGAGTTTTTGGCTCTTGTGGTTAGATCGACGCAAAGATGCTACAGCACGTTGGTCAGTTTGGATGGTGAATGGAGCACCAAGCAAAAATTTTTCAAGTTTAGTTATTGCCCATATAACAGATAAAAGTTCCTTGTCCACTGTGGAATACTTTGTTTCTGCCGGCTTTAGCTTTCTTGAAATATATAAGGTAGGATGTAGAATGCCATCATGGTTCTGGAGCAGGCATGCACCAATGCCGTAGTTACTAGCATCTGTTCGTAAGAAAAATCTTTTGGAAGCATCGGGAAGTCTTAAAATTGGTTCATGCGAGAACAAATTTATAATTTTGTTGAAAGTTTCATTGCATGTACCAGTCCATGTCACCTTCACCGGCATGTCTTTTTTTAACAATGAAGACAATACAGCCGTGATGGATGACAAGTTTGGTATGAATCTACTGTAATATTGAACAAGTCCTAACAAACTCCTGACCTGTTTCTTCGTCTGAGGAACTGCTATGTTTAGAATTTTGGAGACTGTACTAGGTAACGTTCGGATATATCCCGATCCAATGATATGTCCCAAAAAGGTTATCTCATTACACGCGATTTGAACCTTTGTAGGTTTAGCAGTTAGATGATAATTCCTTAGAGTGTCGAAAACATATCTAAGTCCCGAAACATGTTCCTCAAACGACGAACTAAACAAGCATATGTCGTCAATATATGTAATAACGTCTGGTCTACCTGATAAAATTTGTCGCATCAGGCGAATGAAGGTAGCTGGCGCATTAACAAGCCCAAAAGGCATCACATTCCACTGGTATAGACCTTGTGGAGTGGAAAATGCGGTGTAGTACTTAGCCTTTTCGGTCAGTGGTATCTGCCAATAACCTTTAGTTAAGTCTATCTTACTAAATATAGTTGCGTTGGATAGACGTGGCAGTAAGTCTTCGATAAGTGGATGTGGTTCGCTGTCAACTATAGTCTTAGCATTTAATTTTCTATAATCAACACATAGTCTGATGTTATTGTCCTTCTTCCGGACAATCACTAATGGAGAAGAGAATGGCGAATTACTAGTCTCAATGATTCCCAGAGACAACATCTGTTCAAGTTCCTTAGTAGTTTTAGCAAGGAAATGTAAAGGAACCGAATAGGGATGTACACGAATAGGTGTATCATCATTGAGAGTAATGTCATGACTGATAGCCGATGTGCGACCCGGGACGTCGGTCAACACATCTGGATAAGATTGTAATAGATTAGCAATCTGTAGACGCTGTTGCGGTGTAACCGTTGAAGAGATGGTTACATCCCGCCAAGATTCAGTAGGTTGAACTACTGGTACCGGTAACGGTAACTGTACCTCAGGAAAAGAAGATTCTTCTTCCTGGATGACGGATAAGTTAGAATAATAACAAGTAGATACTGTGGTGTCATCTAGTTCATGAAAAATTGACTGTAAGTGTTCAGGACGTGTATGAAATTGCTTGAGCATGTTAATATGAAATATCTTTTTGTGTCCCTTGATATCTAAGACGTATAAGAATAAATGACCAATAAGGAAAAGAAATGATGACTGACTAGAGCTGAGTCATCAAGAAATAAGACAAAAGGGTGAGCGTACACCATTATCTGCGTGGCGCAGAATCAGGTACTAATTGTAACTTTAGATAACGGTGATGAAAATAAACACCATTATCACGCTCGATTACCCAACGAGCGTCTCGATTGTTACGAAATGTAACCATCGCCTGTCTATTCTGCCCATTGCATGATGGCAGAAGACGAACAAACTTAACGTTTGCTGTATAATCAAAAAAAAATTCTAAGTGCCTGCCAGGTAGTATCCTGCGGCAGATTTCGCACTAACACTGTGCGAGAATACGCACTTTTCCCAATATATGTAGTATCATTGTCACGAAATAGTGGACAATGATGATATGTATTCTTTGTCAAAGAATTAACCTTCCCTTTCAACACCGACATTGTCTTTCTGTTGGATGTCGTATCATCCTGACTGGACTGAGGATGATACCTATCATCACCAAAGGTATTAAGTTTCCTACATGTCGTAGACATGTCCTTGCTGGGCAAAGTAAAAACTTTTTCATCATAATTATTTGTGTTAACTTTATGTTTCCTTTTAAGTCCAGCATTATTATTTAACCTATTATTCTTCCTCATAATGTTTTTTGTCAATGTTGACAACGTCAACAGTTTTATTAGGATCAGTTATATCCTTAGTATGTTGTCCAATAGATCTATCATCTTCATCAATTTCCAGGATAGTACTGAGAGTGAAGTTGGAAACTGCTGTGCCACATGTATTTATGTTGTTGGCACGAAGTGTAGCCATATCAACAACAGCGTTAGCGTTGCTAAAAGAATGCAAATTTTTTTTCTCCCAATCATTAATTTCTTTAGGAGTGCAATCTTTACTCCCATGTATGCGTCCTAATGTAAGATCAGCTGATGGATTCTGTAGCATGCACACCTTGACATTACCTGAAAAAAATGGTGTATTAACATGTACTATGGCAGTGGGGTAGTACTCAATAGTACCCCCGAAGGTCATGCACCGGACATAGTCCCCTGTTGCATAGCTAGGATGTACCAAAGACTGCCGAACTCCAATGGTTGTTGATCCAGAGTCTTTTAAAACTGAGACCACCGTACCATTGACTAATCCTCTATTGAACATCAGGGTACCCTTGCCATCGTTCGCTGAAAGACCAACTGCTGTATGAAGGTGTCCACAAATCAGCACCGTTTCCTTGGCCTTCTGAAAAATAGTATTACAATCTTGGCAACTATTTGCCACATTATAATTAATAGCAAAACATGCAGCAGAAGACTGTGTTGTATTATTGTCAAGTGGGACCTGAGCTATAGGAGTAGTATTATTTGTAACTGCCGCCCCTGTATTATGGTTGTAATGAGATGATCCCCGAGAATGAGATCGATTCCGAGTATAATTGTTAGAATTATCTCGTCGTCCTCTATAGTAACTATTATCTCGATGTCTCGAGCCATGATTATTACCATTCCAGTTATTATTATTATTGGGAGTATGTGATCGATTATAATTAGTGTTATGTTGACCATTGTGGTAGTTTGTTTGAGGTGAATAATTTCTATCTCGTGATCTACCTCTGTTGAACTCATTTTTATTGTTGAAATCATTATTATGTCCCTTCTGAAAGTTAACATTGTGATTTCTTTGGAACCTGCTTCTGTCTACACTGTGATGTCTTTGTTTGTTATTATGATTGTAGGCCATATTGGACGCCACAGGTAGAGGTTCTCTTAATGAGGAGTTAGAAATGGTTGCATTCGGATGTGCCGAACAGTAGTTTAAAGAAATTTTTTCTAACTCGTCGATAGTACCTGGTTTACGCTCCTGCAAATATGCAAAAAATGGCTGGCTAACCGAAGATAATACCTTATCCCGTAGTAGTAAATCAACTAATTTGTCGTATGATTTGTTGACTTCTGCCAGTTCAACCCATCTATTAAATGTATTGCGTATGTTCGCAATGAATCCTGCAAAATCTTTTGGAGATTCAGGTAAAATTCCCTTAAATTTCAACCTACAGTGTTCCTCGTCCAGGTGAAACCTTCGTAAAAGCAAGGACTTAATAGCACCGTAGTTATTTGCTATTGATGGGTCAGCATTTTGAGAAGCCGTCAGTGGTTCTCCAACCAAGAATTCATTTAACTTGAGTACCCATGACTCTTCAGGCAAATGGTTTGTTTTGCAAGTCTGTTCAAAACGTGACAGGAACGATGAAAGGTCGTCCACGTTTAAGTTGAGAGTGGGTAATTTAAAGTTGTAGAAATGTTTAGTTTGGCTGGATGACGATCCATTTTGTGCGTTATTATTCTGGTTTGCATCAGCACTTTGTGCTTGTAATCTTGCTGTCTCCAATTTAATACGCGCCAATTCCATTTCTTGTTGTAAAATAATTTCCTCTCGTTTCAATTTATTCTCTTCTTCCTGTTGAGCAATTTCTCTTAATCTATTTTCCTTGGCAATTTGCTTCATCTCACGTTCTGCTTCCTCTTTCTTTAATGCAGCCTTTTGTTCCTCTTCCTCTTTCTTTAATGCAGCCTTTTTCTCTGCTTCTTTTCTTTCACGTTCCTCCATTTCTGCTTTATGTTTTTCCAGTTCTGCCTCAGCAAACTGACGAAGTTCTTGAGATTTATAACCATATTCCTTACCAATTTTAACGAAATGGTCTATAGTAAGCATTTTGACTTTTATCTGTAAGTAATTATTGATAATTACTGATTAAAATAGTCAATAGTAGCTTCAGAGTAATTATTATACTTACTCAACTTAGGAATATTCAATATAAATAATCACAATAGTACTGAACTCGTATGTCTAAGTTTAACTAATAGACAATATTTTGTAACAATATTGTATCTAAATACGAACTATATCATAAATAGTTATGATATCTGTTAACTATAATGTAATTACATCACACAATTAATCTTAATATCCAATAATGTTGGGTATGATTCCTAGTAATTATATTGTTCAATGTACTAAGTCACTCTCTTAGTACCAGAAAAGTATATTAAATAATATACAATGGGTCTATTACCTCAAAGGTAGACTATAAGATTATTTTATTTGGTCAACATATATATTATATTATTATGCCCTAGGCATCTCTCTATAAATTGTAGTGCTACTTTCTTGGACTATCACTGCATAATTATGCAATGTCCCATATTAACCTTAAATATCAGAAAAAATTAATTAAATTAAATTACAAGTGTATTATTGCATATAATATCATATTATTAATGTAGTATTTAATATATATCATGAGGACAAACAAAACAATGATGCAACTAAAGGGTACAAACAATGTCAAGACGCAAACAAGACATTTTCACAATTAAAAATGAATTTATGAACTAAATAAAACAAGCGGAAGAGTCACAAGCCAAATGAAGGGTCAAGGTCTGACCCGAGGTCAACTTAATATGCAAAGTACACAAAAAAAATGACTGCAAAAAATGATGACATCACAGGACTCATAACGGACGACCATTTAACAATCATCAAATAAATGATAGTAAGAGGAGACTGGACGAAATAGTTAACGAACATGATACAAAACTGAATAAAATGTGAACTTAGTACAAATAAAATACGCCAGTTATCTACGGAACGGCACAGCTAACACAAATCGTCAGACGACAGCAGATTTGGACAGGTAGTCCAATGGCAAACCTCAATGGGGCTTCCAAAAGTGCAATCGTTTAACTGCCCTAAGACCGACTGAAATCTAGGTGGTCAGCTGTTCGCGACATTCCCCAGAGATTTCAGTTCCCTCCAACCGGCCCACTAATTAACAACACATTAAAACAACCCAAAAAAAAATACATGAAACACATTCAGAAAAGACATGCCTATGCAGGCAAAAGGCATGGACTCAGTATTACTGTTTGCAATGACGACAGTATTAAAACAACTAGACTTATCTTTTCCGTTGCTTAAATCAGTGCTAGAGGTCGTCAACAGCTAGGCTAATGCCCCTGACTGTCTGCTCCTGTAGTCCATATCGTGTGTTTGCTTCAATGGCTCATGTTTCCCCTGGTTAGACTTAGAAAACGACTTTGGTTTTCTCCGACGGTTCACCTACACGACTTTCAGTGACGTCACGTTGTTAGGCATTAGAATGAGTAAGACGTCATCTTCGACTGGATCAATGATGATCGAAACTTGATCATAAAATATTATGGTTAACATGTGCGTAAGGAACAGAAGTTTGTTTCTTTTTTCTGTCGTTCCCCGCATTCGGCCGCCACTTTGTTGCTGAGTTATTTGCCGGTTGAAGATCATGCACTGAGTATGGTTACTTTAGTGATCTCTTGTTAATCGTGCTTTGTTTAGTATTACGCGAATTAGGGTGAAGGTGTTCATACAACTCAGTAGCATGGTATGAAGAAGTAGTTCATGTAACTTGAACTCAGCAACATTAATGAAGTAATTAATGCCTTCAGATTGAGTCCGTAATATTTAATCACATGTACACACAGGATGATCATTTCAAATAGGAACAGAACATAAGTCCTTATAAGTCATGCATAAATTAATCAATAACGTAGACTGCTGGTTTACGTGTCAATGTCCGTTTAAGGATACAATGCAGTATTGTCGTCAGAACATCACAGCTATATGCACGCGCAGCTAGACATGGCTACCTGCCGACAGTGAGACTGCGAGTTACGATTGCACGTCTGCTAACCTTTAGCAGACGGCGTTAATAGCATATACCGTAACAGTATATCGCACTGCGTTGTAGTTATTATAATCCATTAAGCAGATAGGTCCATAGTTCCTTCCTTTATAGGACAAAAGACTGGAGATATAAAGAGTAAAAATGTTTTCATGTTTGGTTCATATGGTATTCATTTATTGTGTGTAAACAAATTTTATGAAATTTCTCTAATTTCGTCTAAAATATATGATGGGAAATTATTATTTCAGTGCTCATTCCAAATAGATATTGGAATGGTGCGTGTATTGGGATCATAATTTGGACAGTGAATAATAAATATAAGGTAAAGGTGGTCGCATAGCAGATACTGCAGGTAGTGGATTGAAGTGTTAAGAGATTTCACTATACTAGCTCGAGTACCGAGAGGTGAGGTGATCAGTTCACTTCCTCGCTGCCTTTTCCGTCCCCACTCACGAGCAAAGTCAAGTACTCAATTACAACTGGGTAGTCTTGAGCGTGTCGATACGGTTAATTGAACCCGGCACCTTTGCCGCGAGAGACCATCGCTCTAACCACGCTTTCAATCGGAAGCTCAATAAATATATAAATAAATAATGCTGCATATAATTGTACCTCTGAATTTTTATTAATTATAATTGTTAAACTAAAAGAAATATGTACGAAAGATCTTCGTTGTTATATCATAATATGTTTACAAACAGACTGTCTCCGTTAAGGAAAAGACATGAAATAAGATTCATTTAATTATTAATAGGCATCATACTGAGACGAAATGTCATGAGTGGCTGAAGTTAAATCTTAGTATTCGTGTTCAAAAACCACATTTTTACGAGCTAATTTGAGACGTGATTACCATTACTGTTTTTACATTAAATAATTTATTTCTAATGATAACATACTGTGTTATATATGAAAATGTGCACAACTGAAAGCGCTATGATATGCACGTAATAGAATTGGTCAGTGATTTTTAAACATGCATGCAATGTATACAGTCCTGAGAGCAGAACAATTTAAAAAACAAATTGTACTTATCAATATGTATAATTCATTATGGAAAACTGCTTAAGGAGTTAACCACTTTCGTTTTAAAATAAGTTTATTTTTACATAATGTAGGAAAGTTTCAGTTGCTTCTGATCACGAATAGGGTTCTTCTCACAATTCGAAATATGTTGGCAATTACTTTAAGTTTTACATTCAGCTTTCTTTTAGAGTTCAATAGTTTTAATGTCATTCAATGCTAATTTATTTCTTTGAACTTCATTACAAAGCCGCGGTTAAACGTAACAGCCCTCTGTGGGATTTTGCCATTCTCTGCATGTTAATTAAGTTTTACGTGATAATAGAAAGGATTGTGGACTTCTTCGCCAGGAGTGGTTGCATCATAACAGCCCATTACCGTGAATGCTTCACGTTAACACTCATAAATGCCTCACACCAGCAGGCAAGTTAAGATAAGATTCGCAATAAAACTTTATTAACACTCTTTATTTATATTCAGCAGATGCCTTACCATGTAGAAAAACGCATTTATCTTGTATCATTGCCTTTTAAATGAAATATGACTCTTTTAAAAGCTTTCATAAAGATTAATATTTTTATTTATTGTGCTCTTGTATCGTAATTTAAAACAGCTACTTATGTACAACACCTTGAACTCGATTACAATTAAGCTTATTACGGACGAAAAAGTATGCTTCTGTCGTTGCCCGCACCGCGATTAAGTACGGTCTGGCGAAAGAGAAGTTTTATTTCACAATGCGAGCAGATGACATTTTAAATTATTTGACTTTTTATATTAAGGTAAAAATAGTTTTTAATGCTATTTTGGTAATCTTCTTCTTCTTCTTCCGTCCTTAGCCACCGACCGTCAAAGCAGTCAGTGGTAATAGTAGTTACTAAATAAGCAATATACATATTTTAAACAGACAACAATACTGTTTTTCGTTGGTCAGATCTATGTTTCGAAGGAATGTCATCTATCCAGTTTTACTTTATTAATACTCTTTATTTATGCACTGCAAAGTAGAAAAAAAGCAATTATCTTGTTTTATTGCCTTGGTTTTACTGGCACATTTATGTCTCAATACATACAATACCGCATTATTTATATTTATATACGGGTTTCCGATTTTTTTAATCTTTAAAATGTTAAGTCATTCTTAAACAAGTTCAGTGCTTCCTACCTAGCAGGTAAGGTTTACTGTACAGTGTCCGGTACCGTCAGGTAGGAGGCACTATACAGTGTTTCTTAGCGTTAAGTGCGTTCTGTCTGCAACACCGGTATTTTTGTACCATCTCTTGAAAATCATTTTAGTGGCGGCTGAATCTAGGTGTCATTTGAGTCACGGGGAAAACGAACACGAGTAAGAGGCCTTGCTTTTCAAGTTACCGAACTTTCTCGTTCCCGTAGACCCTTTGAATCCGACATCAACGGAAAAGCCTTCGTTTCTCTTACGTAATCGCGTTGATTCCGAGTCGTAGAGGAGAAAATTTCTTATTTCTCCCACACCTTTGTCACACGGGGAATGTTGCCGACCTCTGTGCAGGTGTTGGCCATTAGTGACACCAGGCTGTAAGATATTCTGGCTATATATACTAGAACCCCCAATCTCTCTCTATCCGGCTCGGTGCAGCATACTTTATGATAGAGGAACCACACTGCCAAGAATGTCAGGAAGAAAATGACATAGACCACTACCTGATCCACTGTAAAAAGTACGAACAACAAAGGCTTGAGTTAAAAACTTACTATAGAAATCACAATATAGACATGACAGGCGATAAGGTTTTGAGTATAGATGCCCCAGGAGGTGCCCAATCAATGCTTACAAGATTTAAACATTAAACAAAGGAAAACATATAAGGTTAGTACGTCAGAAAAAGACATTCAACCAAATAGAAATTAAGCAGCAAGAACAAACAAATCAATTAAAAAAACCACAGAAGAAAAAAACAAAAAAACAACAAACTTACTAACTACTCATAGGACAAGGAAAGACAACGAGGTTTAAAAAAAAAAAAAAATAAAAAAAAGAACAAATACTAATACAAATTAAAACCAAGTGTAAAGGACAATAGTTATCTAAAAACAATACAAAAGAGAAAATAAAATGACAAATACTAATATAAATTAAAATCAGCTACTGCAAACAACAATAGTTATTTAAATTGAATACAAAATTAGGAAATAAAATGACACTAAATACCCCAATTATAAGCAATTTTCAGGTTGAACGGTGTAGACCAAGATGGAACGAGAAGAGGCAATAACTGTCAGCTGTTAAGTGCCCGCTCTCCACCCATCACCTCTTCAAAACAACAACTCTCTCTGTCTTATATATATATACTGCTCAAAAAAAGTTAAAGGCCACTTTTAATTTTTAGGTCATTTCAACTATGCTGTTTTTTTTTAAAACCTGAACACTCAGTCAAACAAGTTTTGCTGCATTTTGTTGCATGTTTAAACAATGTTTGTTAATCTGACAATAAATCAAATCTGCATTACGTGTGTGTACCTCCAAGGTCAATCAAATGTACGTGGTGGAAAGGGAAATAATGCATGTTTGAAAATGCTTCCTATGGCAAAGCCTGTTGATAACATTGCTGAAATTTGCTTTTCACGTGCAAGTCGTGACTATAGTGAACACATTTCATCCACTTTTCGGAAGGAACGGGCAATGGGTATGTTTGTAACATTTACCATTTTAGCCATGGCTCAGCTAAGACGCTTGACCAATGTTGACAGATGGAGAGCGATGGCATGGCTGCAGGATGATGTAGGGCTGCGAGAAGTTGCTAGGAGATTAGAAGTTGCCCACTCTGTCATACAAACTGATAAGGGTGGTTTAAGGCTGACTACTGACCGCTAAAGATGATAAGCCACAATCTGGCCACTATGAACATTTACAGGTATAAGTCCAAGTCGTTGTTAATTTGTAGCCAAGTAAGTACCACACATATAGACACCAGGAATATATATATAGGCTGTGGTGATGGTGTCTTGTCTGGTTTGAAGTAGGTTGCCGTGTGTGTAGGTGTGACGCAGATTCACAGTTCCACAATACAGGAGTTATGACATGTATAAGTCATAGAAATGTTATAACTGCTGGTGACGTTTCCATCATTTATTTCGGACGCCACAATGACAGATAATGATACATCCATTTCACAAAATTCCTGGACATGACAGTTCATAGTATTCAGCATTAATAAAGTTTCTTCATGGATCTGCATACATTCTCTAAGTTGATATAGGTAATCCTAGCTGACGACATCCTCAGCTTCATATCAAATATATTCATAAATATCAGTACTCCTCTCTGATGCTGGCAGATCAGATGTACAAAAATAAGTCTATTACTGTCCGCACGAGAATGGCATTTCAGGAGTACAGGTCAAGCTGACCTTTATAGCATCCCTAAGTCTAACCCTCGACATAGGTGCAATCGCTGGCATAGCGAAGATCCTAGAACATAGAAATTGTTCTCTGGGCCTAGAGCGACCCGTATATATATATAGATCTCAGGTATGAAGATACCTGGGGTGTAATTCCTAGTAGAAGAACCTCTCCTTTCTGTAACACACAAGCGAGCAGAGAACGACAAAATGTCAGACATCTAGGTAGATCACAGAGTTCAATAAAGGAGGGTATTACCTTGCTTCAGAATCAACACCACAAAACATACGCCTCCAGGCGTTTTCGAATCATATAGGGAAATCCTCGTTTGTTAACTAACTCACAGGAGGACTACAGAATTCCCTATCAAAAATCACAGATGCAGCATGGCGTCCTCTCTGCTCAGTACATCTCCTCGACTCCCTGGGCGGAAGACTATTCTAACTTTCTTAAAGTACAGACATGCGCAGAACGCATACGCCTGAGTAACACTCAAAACGAGACGATGAAGGAAACATTCCAACAAAGCTATGTTCAGAAATCACGCCTTATATGGACAGGGAATAAACCTCAACCCTGGTTTCAATCATTCCAAGAAACAGTTGACCGATACTACCGTATAAGGAGAATGGCCTGACATCGATCGAAAAAATGGACCGGCAAGTCAGGACACAAGAGAAGGTAACCACCATTGAAAATGTAATCACAGTCAAACAAGGATTATCTACCTTTGATCAAAAAATTTAAAGTGTACAATTCATGCAGATTAATTACACACAGTCTTAGAAAAATTCTGTGCGTAACAGATTACCGCACACCCCGGGAAAAAAAAGAAACTTTTTTTTAATCCAAGAGCCAGAAACACCAGGCTCGTAACGCACGTATGATGCGCGGATATAATGCCTAATATGAGGCCAGCTCGACGCATGGAGCGATAGCTGAGATTATATCTTAGATTCTTGGAGAAAACATTTCCCTAAGTGTACACGTATATTCCAGGGAGGTGCCACCAACATACGCCACAGTGATGGCAACATCATAATGTAAGCAAAATTATACTCACATAAATACAAATATGTTATCATAGTATGGAGTGTAATGAATTACACATTTTAAACCAAAAATACATTATACAAACATGTAATAATATCATGATACAATGCATTACTAATCAATACTAATAAATCAGCTGTTCCTCGTAGACATGGATATAATCGTTCCAAAGTAGGTAAGAACTTGACATACTTCATGGTTGACATAATGTCCACACTCTCGCAGACGTCAATGATGTGCTGCGAAAATATCAATAACACAAATCTTTATGGTATATGCTAAATTTCTTAATACAGTAATCAAAATACAATATATAAATTGTGGCCATGTGAGCTTTTGGCCCGTATATTGCTAACTAAGCCTTCTTCCGTTATACCAAAATCAGTAACAGAACAAGGCAATTATACAGTACAATGCTATAAATTCCCAAAATGAGCACATATATGCTAAGATATCCTTATAGTAGAGAACTGTTATAGATCTCGACGTTTAACAGGAAATATATATGACAGAAGAATTAAGTGGAATCATGTGGGCATCTAGACAGAATGTCTGCCATCACATTATCCGAACCACGGATAGCTCGCACCGTGTAATGAAAGGGTTGAAGAGCTATGGCATATCGAGTGGACCTCGAGCTTTTCAAGTTTTTGCTCTGAATAGCAGTAAGAGCTTTCTGGTCGGTTTCCACAATGAAATGCGCGCCTAGAAGGAATCTTTGTAACTTGAGAATTGACCAAACCATAGCCAATAATTCACGGTCTAAAACCGAATAATTCCTTTCTGCAGCATTTAATTTCCTAGAAATATACATCACCGGATGCAGAGTATCCGAATACTCCTGCATTAGTGCTGCCCCAATCCCAGTGGACGAGGCGTCACTTCGAAGAACAAAAGTCTTCTCAATAGTAGGTAACCTAAGGATAGGTGGAGATGAAAATAGAGTGTTAATCTGGTCCAATGAGAATTGGCATTCTTGAGACCAGCGGATCAGATTAGGCAATCCTTTCTTCAATAAAGTAGAAAGAGGTGCCATAATGGAGGACAGATTCGGAATGAATCGTCCGTAAAATTGTATCAAACCTAAGAGACTACGCACGTTTTTTCGTCTTAGGGACAGAAATGTTTAATATTTTTGAAACATTGTGGTCCTCTGTCTTTAAAAGACCATGACCAACACGATGACCCAGGAAAGAAATCTCGCTAAATCATATAAAGGCTTTAGAGGGTTTTGCAGTTAAATTATACTCGCGAAGAGTAGACAGCAATTCGTATAAACCCAGATAGTGATCTTCCCAGGAATCACTGAACAGACATATATCGTCTAAGTATGCTATGACATCTGTACGATATGAGAGAATTCGACGCATCATGCGTACGAATGTAGCAGGGGCGTTCATAAGGCCGAAAGGCATGAAAATCCATTGAAATAAACCCCTAGGTGTAGAAAAAGCAGTAAGAGGTTTGGCTCGTTCAGTTAAAGGAACTTGCCAATAACCTTTTGGCAAGTCAAGTTTGGTAAAGAATCTAGAATTAGAAAGTTTGTTTAGTAGCTCTTCTAGCGAAGGCATAGGTTCAGCATCAAACTTCGTAACTTGGTTCAATTTGCGATAATCAACGCAAAGGCGAATGTTATTGTCTTTCTTTCGAACAATAACCATGGACGAAAAGTATGCTGAAGTGGATGGTTCGATTATTTCCAATCGTATCATCTCATCCAATTCTTTCTCGACTTGTGACTGAAAATGGATAGGTATAGGATAGGGTCTGACTCTGATAGGATTATGGTCAGTAAGTACTATGTCATGTTCAATGACATGTGTGTGTCCCGGAATGTCGGTAAGGACATCCTGAAATGTTTGTAACATCGAAGAGATTTGTCGATGTTCATCAGCGGAAAGATTAGGAGAAACGGTAACGTTTTTCCAAGATTCCGTTGAATGAAGTGGGATCACAGGAAGAGGAAGATTGTCATAAGAAAAAGTAGTTTCCTCATCCTGTATAACTGACAGGGATGAGTAATGACCATGAGGTACTGGAGAATCGTCTGTCGCCTGGAAAATAGGCTGCAAATAGTCAGGTCGTTCATGAAATTCCGAGAGCATATTTATGTGGAAAGTTTTATGCTTTCCATCAATATCGACAACATAGTCGACGTCGGAAATTTTAGAGACTATTGCATACGGACCTTTCCATGCAATAAGAAGTCTGTTCTCCCTTGAAGGAAGTAGGACGAATGCTTTGTCACCTGGACAAAGTTGTCGTAGACATCTGTTCTTATTTGCAAATAACCTTGCCTTTTCTTTAGCAAATTCGGATGAAGAAGTTGCTAATTTGCATGCCTCGATGATCTTTTGCCTAAGAGCAATGACATACTCATAAGAAGATTGAGTGTCATCGCTAATATTATCGGCAGTGATAAGATCGAGGAGTAAAGACATAGGGCCGCGCGGTCGCGCGCCAAAGACAAGTTCAAAAGGAGAAAACCCTGTGTGTTCATTGGGGACCTCTCTATAAGCAAAGAGAGCCGCGGGTAAAACCCTGTCCCAATCCTGAGGATGATCCTCAGTTATCTTCCCAAGTAAAGTCTTGAGTGTTCTATTCAAACGCTCAACTAACCCATTAGACATTGGGTGATAGATACTGCTGAGAGACCTTTTAATATGTAAGATAGACATTACCTGTGACATAGTGTCCGATATAAGTTGAGTGCCATGGTCTGACAATATTTCTCTGGGGAATCCCAAGCGAGAAAATATCAGCCAAAGAGCGTCTGCGATATCAGCAGTGGAGATGCTCTTAAGAGGTGTAGCCTCTGGCCAACGTGTGCACATATCGACACATGTAAGGATAAATTGATGTCCTCTGGCTGACTTGATCCTAAAAGGACCGATAATATCTATTGCCATTTTCTGAAACGGCCGAATAGGAATGTCAGCAGCCTGGATAGGCGCAGCATGTCGTGGTCCTTTAGATTTGACCTCCTGACATACTTTGCAAGATTGACAGTAAATACGTATGTCCTTGCTCACAAATGGCCAAAAGAAAGCAGCAAGAACCCTCGACTTTGTACGGGAAAAACCCATATGTCCAGCACATTGTGAGTCATGAGCATGTTGCAATATTTGCAATCTCATACTCTTAGGCACAAGAATTTGAGAATGTGTAGACGTAGTCGAGTCTTGTACCATACGCACAAGTACGCCGTTCTTCATAGAAATCCAAGACTTTCTATTTGTATTTTGATTCGGATCACCTTTTTTTTGCTAGAATGAAGAATTTTTGTAAAGAAGGATCTTCTTCTTGCAATTTTATAAAAGAGTCACGTGAAATAATCAAGTGACTATTTTGGCTATTTACTTCATTATTATCAGTTAATGAAGTTTGAGGTGTCTCCCGAGCTTGTGCTCTTGTTACCACTGCATTGGTAGCTTGTATATTTTGTTCCTTTCAAACAGCAATCTGCTGTGGGGTACATTCCCTAACTCCGTGAATACGACCGATAATAAGGTCCGCAATAGGATTTGGAAGAAGACACGAGTGGACATCTCCCGTAAAGAAGGGAGTAGAAATATGTATTATGGCAGTAGGATATTTTTCCAAAGTGCCACCAAATGTGACACATTTGATCACCTTTCCTGTAGCACAGGATGGATCTACAAGAGATTGCCTAACACCAATAGTAGTACATCCAGAATCAAAAAGGACTGAGACTGGATTACTATTTACAAGACCCTTATGTAGGATAAGAGAACCTCTCCCGTCATGCGCAACTGCAGCAGGAAGAGCGGACAGAGGATGACCACAGCTTAAAGTAGTTACGGTAGTCGGTTCGAACAAAGTACTGCATTGGGGACATTTAGTTGCCCTACTAAAGTCAAAGGCAGAACATGTGATAGCACGAGTTTTTATCATCATCACCTTCTTTACATGCTCCCTGAGACTCTTGCTGTACAGAGTTTGCCTGTTGATATCTCTTTCTTTTATGTTGCGATCTACCGCGACCATTATTGCCTCTGAAATTATTATTATACTCTCTACTGTAATTGTTATCCTGGTTTGAATCCCAGTTTCCATAACTGTCATTATCATTTCTATATTGATGAGAACCTCTATTATATTGGTTTTGAGGTCTCCGCGAAAAATAGTTTCCTCTATACTGACTACCTTTGCGAAAATGTCTAAAATTATTGGGGGTAGAATACCGTGGAGTATCAGCTTGTCTCCAGTTCTGCGAAGAAGAATCACCCTGAAATTGATTGCTATGATTCTGAGCATAATTACGGTTACTCTTCTTATTACAATTTTGTTGGCTACCCTGAAATTTACGCATGAAATTAGGGCCATAAGGTGCTGCCGAAGCAACTGGCAGACCTTCTTTTACTTTAGAGTTGCTAATGGTTACGTGAGGATGCGCAGTGACATACTGGCAACAGTATTCTTCCATTTCTTTTATGTTTTTAGGCTTACGCTCATGAAGAAAAGCAAGAAAAGATTCATTGACAGAAGACATAACCTTGTCTGTAAGTAGTAAGTCCATAAGTGCTTCATATGTATGTTCTGTCTTAGACAGCTCAACCCAACGTGTAAAAGTAAGACGTATCTTTGAAATGAATTCAGAGAATTCCACTCCAGTTTCTGGCAATATTTTTAAACTGAAGACGATAGCCGTCTTCGTTAAGTTGGTATTTCTTTAACAAGACCGCCCTGATAACCTCATAATTGTTCTTGTCAGGCTCATCTACCATGCTTAACATACTCAAAGCATCACCTCTAAGTATATTGGACAACTGATAAACATACAGTGATTTATCTATGTGTTGCGCACTGTCACGTAGGTCTTTATGTCATTAAATTACCTACATCTTCTTCCTATTCTCTCACCCTAATCCTTTCATTTATATTCTTTCCATACTTGTTTTTCCTGTATTTTTCGCATCACTCGGTTGCGAAAAATATTTTCTTCAGTATTTTTAAACTTTACCTGTTTCTTTCTCAAAACTGAGAATCGCGCTAGGACGATATTACGTAGATGTCAGGGCTGCAGGGCGTCAGAAGGCGTGATAAGTCGGTTCGCTGAACATAGGACGTAGACAATCGTCTACATTCTCACCGAGCGCGCGAGCTTCTTCTCGGCATAAGTCCCGGTGAGGTGTGATACTTTACATCGGCACCGGTCAGTATTCAGACATTTGTCTGAAAAATCCCAAACTGACACGGCGCTCACTGTGGGCCATGGTCAGCTGTAGTGTGAAAACTGCCCTGCATTGGAGACAGGTTGTCTGAGATTTCGCAACTGACACGCAGAAAGTGGCAGTTTACGACAGCCTCTTCTAGTTACGTAGTTATTATGAGAAAGGGGAGATTATTTCGTTTTTGCGAAATAAACGTTCATCTCTTTGTCTGGGTTTTCATATATGCTAGAATGAGCTAGATTTCATTATCACTCAGTAACTTCGCAGTCAAGACTAGAACAAGCCTCGTTCGATTTCTAAAAATCTCTGTTAAAAGAGATGGCCTTTAGTTTGATCGAAGTGGTTTAGTTCTTAGGAATTCTGTGTTTGAGGTATCATATATTATTATCTAGTATATCTAGTATTTTGTGAAGTGTTTAAAAGTGCTAAATCGCTATTTATTTCTCTAGGTAGATCTGGTGCAGAGCGAATAATTTATAAGTCTGTATTAATTTCTAGTGACGTGTCTCAGTGGAAAGCAGGATAAATTATATTTCCAGCTTAAATTCAGTCGGCTATTACTAAATTTAATTTAACTGCTAAATAATCAGACGAGAACATAATTTTCAAACTAACTTATAACTGCTAGACTAGATGTCTCATGAGTCGTGACGAGAATATATTTATATATATCTCTAATTCATGATGATTAATTTATGACTATAACTTATTTCACGGGAGGTGTTAAATGATAAGTTAAGGTTTACGCCCGCAGTTAAAATATAAGTATACCCTTAAACATAGGATGTATAAATATTTCATATATATGTTTCTTTATACAGAGATTTCTGTGGTAACCTAACTATACCAGCGTTACGTACTGAAGAACCTATCCTGTGAAGACTAAAAAAACTTTTCCCTTAAAGACTTGGTCGTAAGCTTTTCAAGAACTTTAACGTGAACTTAAATAACGGGCCCAGTGTGCCTGAATTAGTCCTTCCAGAAACGATATTCTAAAGTACAGCCCTTGTGGCAAGTAACATTATTCATAGCATTAAACTTGCCGACATCTTTTTGACCAAATGTGTGGTGAATCCTGATTATCTGTTGAGAGAAGCTGTCCACCGGTCATTTTCCTAATTTAGGGAACCCTCGTGTTCTGACATTGTGTGCTCGCTTAACCCTAATTCTTACTTCGTGAGTCAAGATACACTAACTTTAGTCTGAAATAGCTGACGCCTGAAGCTGATGCTCCCCGGAGAAATTTCTGAGAAAAACCAAAACCAGCAAACCACTCTGTAGAGCTGGGATCCGCTTCAGTGAACGACAGAACAGACAAAGGGTGTGAATGTTACCAAGTTTGCGCCAGACGGCAAGCTACATCACGTATGTAATTAGTACAGGGCCCTGATGAAAGAACCGAGTGAAAGTAGACGGTGTGAGGTATGTGAATTTCACCCATGTTTGTAATTCCAATTATGAAACTTGTTGTCAATGCAAGAATATTTTTTGACTTCCCTCAGGTTAAAACCTACTACATCTAAGTCGGTTCATATTTGTTTACGAGGAAAGTAAGAAAAATTATTAGACAAACTCATATGTATCATTGAATCTCCTGGCTTTCACTTTACTCATAACGGGACTGTGGGCTTACCTTGAGGGGATGAGATCATATTGGGGTCTATCATTTCTTGTAGCAATTTCATTGATTATTGTTTTGACGACGTGTATATGTTTATTTTCTTTTCTTGATGAATTTTTATGTGTTGTGAGGAAATTTTTAGCTGATAAATAAAAACTTCCCTTTGAAAACTAAAAGCAGCGTGTTGGTCAGCTCGTTCAGAATATATATATGTAATCATTTTGATAGTCTTCCCACGTCTGTGTGTCTACCTGTTGTCACTGGTGTGTGTGCACGTGAGTGGTATGTTCGAGAGAGAGAGAAGAATCTTGTCTTTTTCCAGGGGACCGTTCTATTGATTCGCTACCACTGAACTCGTGGAAAGATCTATTTCTATATTACCTCTCACTGCAGCTATCACTGATTCTATCTATTCAGAAGGGACCAACCAAAGTCTTAATTTCCTATCAAAAAAATCTACGACACGCACATATTCTTTAGTGTGACGCACAAATTACTGTTGGTATGCATACAAATGTAAAATGTATTTATTTGTCTGATAAAAATATATTTATCTTTGAATTCACGATTCTTAGGCTAAGGGACAGAACTCAGATTAGTCGATGTGTATTCATTCTATGAATTATCTGTTCTTGTATCTTTCCTGAATGTTGAACTTGGCGTATGAATCTAGACTTATGTCATATTTTGTGTCTGGTATAGCCAGAAACAGATTATTCTTGTTTAGGTTTATGCAGGGATGTTTATGATCCGAATCTATGTTTACTCCTTGTCTGTTTGAGACGATTCGGTCTTATATCGTGTTATCTTTGCATGTCTATGTCGGACTATTTTCCTTGTACTGTACTTTGAGGTCAGGGAGTTTCTGCGCATGCCGTGAGGAGAGGGTGTCTTCCGGGATGATGGAATGCCTGGCAAAAGCCATGTTTGAAGACGAGTCCTCAGTCTGTTGATCTCTATGATTTGTTATGGGGAAGACGATGATATCTGATATGTTTATTAAGTCTACTAGTCCCCAGTGTTCATTCTATAACGCCAGGAGAAGAGCGTTTGTGTTTGCTAGTGTTTTTTACATGCCCAGGTAAAAGAACATTTTACTGAACTTTTCGTCCTAGGCTTAGATGGGCAGACGGCTACATTATGATTATTTATCTAAACATGTCGGGATGACATGTTACCTAGCAGCACTGAACATGATTGTATGAAGCAGTGATAATGAAAGAATATGCTGATTCAAGTAGAAACATTTGTATTTATGAACAAAGCTTCTATTGAAGATTTACTATACATCCGTATAGTGAGTGATGCTCAACAGGGAACCAGAAGCCATTTTGGAATCCTATTTATTGTCGATCATCAACCAGAGAACGGGGATGCACCTTATTATCATGTGATGATTAAGAGATCACAGTTATAAAGAAAACCCAATACTGGTGGGTTAACATTATCTTCACATAGATTTGCTGTACTTTACCTAAAGGAATCTTCGCTAGAAAAGAGGTCCTGTTTAGGAGTCATGTTTGAACAGTATATATTAACTGACATGCTCGGTCAGTAACGCCTGATGATTATATTGATAAACAGTGGAAATCTAAATGCTTGTATACAGATGTTCCATTGCAATGTTATTCAACATGAATGCTAACTTATGATGGTAGACCATTGATCAACAATATGCTATTTATGTCGACCTGTGTTCCTGTAACGATGCTCGTACTGTCTATGTGTGCGTCCTATTAAACAGTCTGAAACGACCACAGTAGTCCAGCCATCCTTGACTTCCACCTGTGATTGGAGTGAGTGACCTGTGCATTTGTCGAACTGTCATTGTTAACTATGGAAAGGTTACCTCTGTAATGTTACAATGGAATATAACTTGGACTGACACTCAAGACAGTACATACGCGAATGAAATAATTTGACAGAAGTCTGGGTCACAGTTCCATACATATAATATCGACAGCATAGTCCTGGACATCAGTAACAATAGTACAAAATACTTGCATCATTAGAATATGTAGTACAGTCATCCTTACGTACTGGTAACAACTGCATTCAATGTAAGTGCGGCATTCACCCCTCGCACATATATCTCTATCTCTGGTCTAATCACCAGGCATCCAAGTTCCTCCAGAACTTAACAGCACGGGAAAATCACAACGCGCTTACGTAGACCTCCTATTGGCGCGGGAAAGCCAACAACGCGCATTCAAATAATAGCATATAATGGTCCTAACATAGACCTCCTTCTGACACGGGAAAACGACGTGTCTTTTTAATCCAAAGTGCGGCATTCACTCCTCGCACATATATCTATACCTCTGGTCTAATCACCAGGCATCCAAGTTCCTCCTGAACTTTACAGCGCGGGAAACCCACAACGCGCTTATAAATAATAATATATAAAGGCCTTGTAAATACACCTTACGCGGTACATCATCGCGTCACATCCAATATATTATAATGAAAATCACATCCACTATTCACATACTCTAGAAACACTGACCGTCTCCCACGACGGATGGCCACAGACTCCCCTTTAACAACTCAGTATTCTTCTCTGACACGTATGCTAACTTCATTCACTTCGCACGCTTTTCTCATGTCCTGTAAACCTCAATTCACACATGAACGCCCTGAGTATTCTTCAACCATACTCTACGTGCTTCTAACAGTGAACTTTTAAATGTCACATTCCAAGCTTGCATACTTCAATAAAAATACACTCTAAACAGAGTTACATCATTCTCCACCCACACACATGTAGACACACGCCATGTATCTCATGACCTTAACCTACTTACTAACACACTCCAGCCCCGTACACCAAAATCCTTAACATCTAACTGTAACTTCGAATATGACTTAACAGTTCACACCGACCCCCGGGGAAAAAAATGAAACATCATTTTTTTTAAAAACATCACATCAACCAAAAGTGTGAGGTCGGTGAAATATGTCAAGTCATATGAATCAACAAAAGAGGGATGGAACTATATTGATGAACCAAAAGGTTACCACATTAACAGTGGCACCGGAAGGGTGATATAGGCTTTGCCTTAGCAATCATACTCTACTGGCAAACCAAACACGATTCCATCCTATACAACATTAAACTGTGTTGGATGCAAATCTAACAATGTGTACCTCAATAATATATTATCCAAATCATACGTAGATTCACCATACAAAAATACATGGGTGAACCAAAATGTACATCAGCATTGTTTATTAAATAATATAATTACATTATAAGTTAACACTTACAACTTATCAAGCTAACACAAATGCTTCATAAATATTAATCTATTCTAAATGCTGAATTTCATCTGTGACTCATGTTTCAATTGCTCCAAAACCAGACCAACGGACTGATGTCTCACTAAGAAGAGGTATCGGTGAGCAAGCCTGCTGATGACCACCCATCAGCTGCTGTAATGATATACAATTCCACCAACAACACTGGTATCTCATGGCGTTGCATACTTTCCTATATATAAACAAAATTAGGCAAGAATAAAATCATTTGCCTTGGAAAATTTGTATCACATTATGTCACATCATATACCCTTCTATGTCCACCCCATTCCACTAAACATTCCCAGTGGGGTGACAAAATAATCAATTAAGGGATGATATACCCATTTCACATGTCTTCGTGATCAGCGACCTTAGTTACTACACCTTGTACCTCCCAATTAAGCCTTACTACTTTCGTTAATGAAATAAGTCAATCTAAAACACCTAGTTTTACTGACTTGTACTGTACACCTGTTCACTATTTGTTGTTTATATACACTCTGTCAAATTTCCATTCTTGAAAAATATTAAGTTTCTCTAGACAACTGTCTCTTTGAAAGATATAGCTTTCATCCTTGTTCTATGCACAGTAACAATTAACCTCTCATGCTGAGTCGTAACAAGTACCAATCTCTTCCAACTAACATCAAAACTATTTTCAATCTAGACTCCATCATCATCATTACCAGGATCAGAAAAGTATTTCCAAATAGCACAGTATCTTTAGTAGAGCAAACAGATCACTTATGTCCCACTTATCTGGTGGCAACTTTTTGATCGCGTTGAACATTAACAACTTCAGTGGTACTTTTCCTTTATCCATGTATCTGTTTTTGAAATTGAAAGATAATATTAACTCTAACTGGTCTGTAACTCCAGCACAATTTCCTTTCAGACCATCCATCACAGTCTTCCACACTTCCTTCCTTGAATTTTCAGTCTCTTCAAGTACTACTTTCTTGGCAACAGATGTAGCATCCTTAATCTTCGCTCTCCTATACTGCATTTGAGCATCTAAAGGTTCCTTCTCCCAATCTGATGGATCTATACCAAGTGCAGCCTCATGTCTCTCCTCTGTAGACTTAGCTTGATCTTTCAATGCTTTGGCTTGCTGCTGTAATCTTTGTTTAGCTGCCTTAAATTGCTCTTCTAGTGCTTCAAATTTAACAAAGTAACTCTCTTCTAAAGCATTACCTTTCTCCTTCCACCGAGATGACAGGATCCTGCAAAGTTCCTCTTTAACTTGAGTATTACCCTCACACTCAGTTAATATCCTGTTCCTATCCACCTTGAATTCATCATTTAATCTTTGAATACCATCTTTGTATTCCTTTTCTAATAACTGCTCAACAGTCTTGAATCTTCCTTCTAATATTGTACACTTTTCATCGAAGGTTCCCTCTTCTTGGATCAATTTGTCTATCTTTAACTGATCCTTGTCACACCAAAAACCTATTTTTGGTAAAAACACTTCTTGGGATGCATGGTATGTTTCATCATGCACTGGAATTGTTACTCCCTTTGTCGCATAGGCTTTTGTAGACATTGCATTCTTACTAACACTTATTGATCTTCCTTCCATAGAATATAAGTTAGTTTTACTCCTAACTGACTCATCATTGAAGATAATCTTTTGTGGTTCATCCACATTCAGTTTGGACATTTTCCCAACTGAGACTGAACAGTCTTCACAACAATTATCTGTTTGTACAATGACTTCTTTCTTCTCACTTTGAACAGAAACATTCCTAGTTTCAGTTTTCACCATATCATCTGCTATATTAGCTTTCCTCTTTAAATTCAGTTTTGGTCTCTTGCTATCATCCAATACTGGCAATGCAATTCCAGTTGTAACTTCTCTTATTTCCTTAATCTCTATTAGATATACCTTTGCGCTATGTGGCTTATATTTATCATCCACTTTTACCATAGTGTTAAACAATTCGTAAGACTCACAATCTCTGATAGCCAAAATAAAGTCTCTTAAGGCTATTCTTTTCTTTCTGTTTCTAATTGTTCTTGAACAGTCTGCCATGACTATAGATTTACAGACTAGATTCCAAATAAGATAGTATATTCACTACAATACTAAATTATCAGTATTAATATACCTCTACATAGGTACTACAATAACACAGTAACAAATCACCAATAATTCTAAAGATAATACACACAAGTAACCCTAAAATCAGTCACTTATAATAATCAGATCCACCTATGTCTAGACTAAGACATGTGTAGCTGAACACACTAATCCTCAATATACTTTGACCATCATATCTACAATGCTTAGATTCTAACACAGTAATCAAACAAACTATTTGTAACTAATAACCAGGACCAAAACACAGTGAATGATGATAATAATGAAATACACCGCTGACACAACAACCATAAACAAACGAACAATAACCGACAGGTGGGGGGATAATACAAGAAAGTATATAGGTAGATAAAGAAAGTAATAAGAAAGTAATGAAGTAGTTATAGATGTAAACTGCCACACCTGCAAAACAAACAACAAAAACCATAGAGCTGTGAAATGAACTTATTTACAAGATAGTAGAAAATTAACGCAAGAAAACTACAAGTAAACATGACAAAAGAGACTAAATTATGTAACGATGATTACACAAACCAAACTATAACAGCTAACACCAATAAATGTCAAAGAATTCCACGGGCACTAGCTACCGAGTCTCTCCAAGACTCTGGAATTAATTTTACAAAAAAAAAAAAAAAAAAAAAACCTACAGAATAGATTAATACCAATTCCTTCTAATGAAGAAAAAAGTATTAATAATATATAAACAAGTAACACAAATATAAAACGCTAACACAACAACGAATACAAATGAATGACCATCAGGAATGTCAGTAGAATGGTATCTGAACAAAGAAAAGCAACAATGGCATAAACTGTGACTTATCTTAAGTGTGTCTTGATTACAGTCTATGGTTCCACCGAGATAATGCAGATCTACAGCTGAAGGATCTCTGTGTTGCTATGGTAGGCACTACAGCAAGCTTGTCTCACTGATATTCGACCTCGCATATTCTGTACAAGATACAAAACAATGTAAATAACTCACAAGTATTGCCATAAACATTAAACTAATAACCACATTTAGAACCACTTAAATATGATGTAGACTAACACTAATCCTAATACAAATTTACAAGAAATAAATACTAATAAAATATCTAAGTCAATACTATGATGTAGACTAACACTAATCCTAATACAAACTTACAAGAAATAAATACTTATAAAATATCTAAGTCGATACTTAAAAGTAATGTAAGGATGAAAGAGAAAAATAATAAATATAAGCTTCTATAATCTTTACCAGATGACAGAAGGATAGTATGATAGTAGTATAACACCGAATAATTACGAAGACTTAACAAAGAGTCGAATATAATAAATCAATAAACTGTAACAGATAAGGGAAAAGACCTAGCAAATAAGCTTTACGATTATTAAACAAATAAGACTAATACAGTATTTATATTTATAATAAAACTACTAGACTAATATATTAAACTCAAACAGAAAAACTCTTACGGTTGTAATTAGGCTAGATAATTAATCTATAATATTAATCTTAATATATAATTTACACAGCACCAAATACAAAGCAGAAACAAACACTCAGAACTTACACATGCACGAACACACAACACAGTAGAAGAGGTCAATTATACGAAAGCTACAGAATAAGATTCAGTACTAACGAAACGAAACAAAACGAACAAGACAAATTGCAGCACAACGAAAGGAAAAAAAATACTACGAACAACAATACACAAATCCAACAGTTCAGTTTCTAATACAAATTAATAAGAAATAATACGTATCTTTAATACATATGGTTCGTTGATCTTGACTGTAGACCGATGTTCCAGATGTGTTGTCCAGTTCCTTTCCGATGGCTTGATGATAAAAATGACAGCACAGCACAACACACGTGAAGTACAAACAGGTCCTCTGATAAGTTTTAACGGGCCAGTACACCCCCGTCAAATACGTTGCTTTCAAACACTTGAACGTTGAAAAAAGCAGGCTACTTCATGCAGATTCCGATGCGATGACTTGACCGAGTACACACATAAGCAAAGTTGTCCTTGCACCCTCCGTACCGATGTCTGTCAGTAAACAGGAGCTAGCTGGAACGTGTAAATTAGACGATAATTGGGTCACAACATGACCGCTGTACGCTGATTGGCCGAAATTCCACGCATTTCGTGTAAATTTTTCTGGCTTGAATCAGGACCGTAAATGACCAGCTCTATGTGAAGAAATTACTATCTGTCTTTTATTACTCAATTACCTTGACTCCAAAATAGAAATCAGATGTAGTGATGTTGATATCTGTTGTGAGCATATTATGTCTATTGACTTCGCGCAAACAAATCTTTTAGATGAATTTCATTAGTGTCCAAACACTTCATTTAAAGTCCAAAGAATTTCTGAAGTTTTACAGTACTTCAAGATTCCGGGGCGGGTTGATTGATTCTCCGCAATAGTCCTGGGTTCAGAAAATTGAGCCCCCTAAATCACTGGAAACCACCAAATGTTAACTATGGAATATGTTACCTCTGTAATGTTACAATGGAATATAACTTGGACTGACACTCAAGACAGTACATACGCGAATGAAATAATTTGACAGAAGTCTGGGTCACAGTTCCATACATATAATATCGACAGCATAGTCCTGGACATCAGTAACAATAGTACAAAATACTTGCATCATTAGAATATGTAGTACAGTCATCCTTACGTACTGGTAACAACTGCATTCAATGTAAGTGCGGCATTCACCCCTGGCACATATATCTCTATCTCTGGTCTAATCACCAGGCATCCAAGTTCCTCCAGAACTTAACAGCACGGGAAAATCACAACGCGCTTACCAAAAAAAAAAAAAAAAAAAAAAAAAAAAAAAAAAAAAAAAAAAAAAAAAAAAAAAAAAAAAAAAAAAAAAAAAAAAAAAAAAAAAAAAAAAAAAAAAAAAAAAAAAAAAAAAAAAAAAAAAAAAAAAAAAAAAAAAAAAAAAAAAAAAAAAAAAAAAAAAAAAAAAAAAAAAAAAAAAAAAAGTAGACCTCCTATTGGCGCGGGAAAGCCAACAACGCGCATTCAAATAATAGCATATAATGGTCCTAACATAGACCTCCTTCTGACACGGGAAAACGACGTGTCTTTTTAATCCAAAGTGCGGCATTCACTCCTCGCACATATATCTATACCTCTGGTCTAATCACCAGGCATCCAAGTTCCTCCTGAACTTTACAGCGCGGGAAACCCACAACGCGCTTATAAATAATAATATATAAAGGCCTTGTAAATACACCTTACGCGGTACATCATCGCGTCACATCCAATATATTATAATGAAAATTACATCCACTATTCACATAATCTAGAAACACTGACCGTCTCCCACGACGGATGGCCACAGACTCCCCTTTAACAACTCAGTATTCTTCTCTGACACGTACGCTAACTTCATTCACTTCGCACGCTTTTCTCATGTCCTGTAAACCTCAATTCACACATGAACGCCCTGAGTATTCTTCAACCATACTCTACGTGCTTCTAACAGTGAACTTTTAAATGTCACATTCCAAGCTTGCATACTTCAATAAAAATACACTCTAAACAGAGTTACACCATTCTCCACCCACACACATGTATACACACGTCATGTATCTCATGACCTTAACCTACTTACTAACACACTCCAGCCCCGTACACCAAAATCCTTAACATCTAACTGTAACTTCGAATATGACTTAATAGTCATCCATTCGCGTTTGTCATTATTGATGTCGACACTCACCCATTGCATCAGAATATACGCACTTAACAGTATACCTTGTCAGGGCCCCAAAAGTCGGTAACCTGACCTATTTACAGAACATTGTGACTGGACGAGCTATAACGAAAAAAAAAAACAGTCCATTTCAATCTGATGCAAGAAAGAAAGATTTATCAATGTGGTGGCACTTTAACAACCCTACCAACCCTACTAGACCTTATCACTATGTTATGTGTTTTACATGAACGTTCAAATCTATCCAGATAAAACGTTATATCGTCACTGGAAGCATTGAATGCTGGTAGTTTAATCTTAAAAGTACTAGCTTTATCAGAAGATGACCCCTTATTTGGATCATTAGCATTACCCATGTTCATCAACTTTAACTTCTCTAATTCCAAAGCTAAGAGTTTTTCTTCATGCTCCATTTTTGCTTTTCTCTCCTCGGCCTCACCTTGTAACTTTCTTTCTTCAGCCTCTGTAACTTTCTTTCTTTAGCCTCTCTTTGTAACTTTCTCTCTTCAGCATCGGCTTGTAATCTTTTATCCTGAGCTTCAGCTTCTCTTTTCTGTTTTTCCATTTCCATCTGGAATTTTCTTTCAGCTGCCTGCATCTGCAGTCTCAGATTCTCAGCATCTATCTTCTTTTGCTCAGCTTCTCTGTCTAATCTTTTATTTTCCTCTTTTTGTCTTTTCTCCTCAGACTTCAGTGCTTTAGTCCATTGAGTATTTGCATACTCTTCTAATATATCACCAGTCTTACCAAGGGTTTTCCCTTGCTCAATAAAGTACTCAAATGTAGACATGATGTCTAATATTATGAGTCCAAAACCTGAAATAATTAATTATCTTATTTCAACCTTAATAGTAACAAGACTTAAATAAAGTACTTGTATAATCACAATGTTTACCCCAATCTCTGTGGGAAACAAGTCTTTGACAAAGAACTTGTATTATCAAATATATAATAATATTACCAGTCACTTCTTAATCATAAGGGCACTACACATCTAATAGTGCATAACCACATATCCATCAGTTATTTATCATAACTGCACTACACAGTTAATAGTGAATAAGCTAATCCACCAGTTAGTTATGATAAGTGCACTAGACAGCTAATAGTGCATAAGCAAATATTTAACAATAGGGAATGCTAACTAAGAACTATGTAAACAATAACAAAGATCCAAGTCAATGTAAACAATAACAAAGATCAAAGACAATGTAAACAATGACAAAGATCAAAGACAATACGAAAACTTTCGCAAAAGTCAACTAAATAAACAGCGAAAACTAAAAGAAAATATCACAAAGAATGTGATGACAAATGCGAAAAATGTAAACAAACAAATGACGTCACAGTGTATAAACAAAAATGGTGTAAAGAACTGAATAATAGAAAAGAGGAGACCTACAAATACAAACAAATGAAATCAGAACTAAAGAAAAGAAAGAAAAAAAATATTACAAAAAAACGACGAAAATAAAGCACAACTCGTCACAACTAAACGTAAATAGCAATAAATATTGCTAACAATTTCCAATTAAGGAAATTGCTCTGTTCCTAACGACACGCTCTCAATAGATACCTCTATTACGTGGTATTATCTATGAGAGTCACCTACCCAACCGACCCGCTGAAATATAAACATATAAATATGCAAATAACATATAACATGTAAACATATAACATGTAACAAAAAGTGTGTGAAAATATAGAAGGCTCAGTTAGGATATAAGGGCACAGTTCACAAACAAACAGGCCACTCAACTTATATATGTCCAAACATCAGCACGGTGCAGAACAGGTTGTGATCAGCATTCTAAAGATAAATGATCCAACGTTGATCGACATCTGCTCCCATAAACAGCCATGACGCAGGAAATGAGCTTCTGATACAGGATGTGGAGTTTCGGAACTTGTCCTTCTTACAATGATCGGTACTCGAACTTCGAACTACAGCAAACTTGATTCCATCGGCACTTGACCATCTGAATGCGACAAAATTGATTCAATCGGCACTTGACCATCTGAATGCGGCAACGCCGGGTAGTTTCAAAATATTTCATTAAAGATGTAGATTTCTTGAAGGAAGTGAGTTCACGAAATGACGAACTTGAATGTTGTATGGGTTTGTTGACCCCCTTGAGTGCTGGTACCAGTTGAAACCAGCTATTGGCCACCATAAAATGATAAGGGTGGTTTTAGGCTGACTACTGACCACTAAAGATGATAAGCCACAATCTGGCCACTATGAACATTTACAGGTATAAGTCCAAGTCGTTGTTAATTTGTAGCCAAGTAAGTACCACCCCTATAGACACCAGGAATATATATATATATAGGCTGTGGTGATGGTGTCTTGTCTGGTTTGAAGTAGGTTGCCGTGTGTGTAGGTGTGACGTAGATTCACAGTTCCACAATACAGGAGTTATGACATGTATAAGTCATAGAAATGTTATAACTGCTGGTGACGTTTCCATCATTTATTTCGGACGCCACAATGACAGATAATGATACATCCATTTCACAAAAGTCCTGGACATGACAGTTCATAGTATTCAGCATTAATAAAGTTTCTTCATGGATCTGCATACATTCTCTAAGTTGATATAGGTAATCCTAGCTGACGATAGCTTCAGCTTCATATCATAAATATTCATAAATATCAGTACTCCTCTCTGATGCTGGCAGATCAGATGTACAAAAATAAGTCTATTACTGTCCGCACGAGAATGGCATTTCAGGAGTACAGGTCAAGCTGACCTTTATAGCATCCCTAAGTCTAACCCTCGACATAGGTGCAATCGCTGGCATAGCGAAGATCCTAGAACATAGAAATTGTTCTCTGGGCCTAGAGCGACCCGTATATAGATATATAGATCTCAGGTATGAAGATACCTGGGGTGTAATTCCTAGTAGAAGAACCTCTCCTTTCTGTAACACACAAGCGAGCAGAGAACGACAAAATGTCAGACATCCAGGTAGATCACAGAGTTCAATAAAGGAGGGTATTACCTTGCTTCAGAATCAACACCACAAAACATACGCCTCCAGGCGTTTTCGAATCATATAGGGAAAGCCTCGTTAGTTAACTAACTCACAGGAGGACTACAGAATTCCCTATCAAAAATCACAGACGCAGCATGGCGTCCTCTCTGCTCAGTACATCTCCTCGACTCCCTGGGCGGAAGACTATTCTAACTCTCTTAAAGTACAGACATGCGCAGAACGCATACGCCTGAGTAACACTCAAAACGAGACGATGAAGGAAACATTCCAACAAAGCTATGTTCAGAAATCACGCCTTATATGGACAGGGAATAAACCTCAACCCTGGTTTCAATCATTCCAAGAAACAGTTGACCGATACTACCGTATAAGGAGAATGGCCTGACATCGATCGAAAAAATGGACCGGCAAGTCAGGACACAAGAGAAGGTAACCACCATTGAAAATGTAATCACAGTCAAACAAGGATTATCTACCTTTGATCAAAAAATTTAAAGTGTACAATTCATACAGATTAATTACACACAGTCTTATACAAATTCTGTGCGTAACAAAACTCTGCGTGATCGTTATAATGCAACCGGCAGTGTCGCAGAACAACGCAGGTCAGGACGTCCAAGGTCTACCACAAGACGGCAAGACACGCTGAGCCATGGCTTAAATGGTAAATGTTACAAACATACCCATTGCCCGTTCCTTCCGAAAAGTGGGTGATATGTGTTCACTATAGTCACGACTTGCACGTGAAAAGCAAATTTCAGCAATGTTATCAACAGGCTTTGCCATAGGAAGCATTTTCAAATATGCATTATTTTCCTTTCCACCCCGTGCATTTGATTGACCTTGGAGGTACACACACGCAACACAGATTTGATTTATTGTCAGATTAACAAACATTGTTTAAGCATGCAACAAAATGCAGCAAAACTTTTTTGACTGAGTGTTCAGGTTTAAAAAAAAACAGCTTAGTTGAAATGACCTAAAAATTGAAAGTGGCCTTTAACTTTTTTTTGAGCAGTGTCTATATATATATATATATATATATATATATATATATATATATATATATATATATATATATATATATATATATATATATATATATATATATATATATATATATATATATATATATATATATATATATATATACATCTTCTTCTTTGATCATTAGCCGCCGACCGTCAAAGCAGTCAGTGGACATTACGCCTGGTGGCGTATTGTAGGGCAACAACAAATTGATTCCTCTTTGCTCGGTCGGCGGCCATCCTTCGTACAGTGCCCCAACTCTGGTTCATTCTTTGCATCTCAGCCTCCACAGTCCTCCGCCAAGTTGTTTTTGGTCGGCCTCTCTTTCGTTTTCCTTCAGCGGTCCATAGCATAGCTGTTCTTGTGATGGCATCGGGGTTTCTTCTGAGGACATGGCCAACCCAGCTCCCGCGTCTGCCAGCTATGATGGTGTGCATGTCCTCTTGCTTGCTCCGAGTAAGCAGATCTTGGTTGGTGATGGTATTCGGCCAAAAGATTCGGAGAATTTTTCTTAGGCATGTTGTGTGAAAAGACAATTTCGACATTTCCTTCTCTGTAACTCTCCAGCTCTCCGCGCCATAGAGAAGCACAGAAAGCACACAGCTCTGATATAATCCTAATTTTATGCTTGTGCTGTACTGAGAGGACTTCCAGATGCTGTTTAGAATAAAAAAGGCTGTTCTTGCTTTGTTCATTCTGTTGTTGATGTCTCTGCTTGCTCCGCCGTCTGGTGTTACTATGCATCCTAGGTATGTGAAGGCATCTGTCTGTTCCAGTTGCTGATTCCTTACTGATATGGGCTCAGGGTTGCTCACATTGAGCGTCATGACCTCTGTCTTCTTTAGGTTGATGTTCAAGCCCACCTGCTGGCTATACTTATTAAGTCTATCCGTTTTTTCCTGGATGTGTTGATGTGAATGTGCTAGCAGTGCAATGTCATCTGCATATTCCAGATCTTCCAATGTAGAAAATGTATTCCATCTTATTCCTCTTGGATTGCCCTCTGTTGTCTGGCGCATCACCCAGTCTATGACTGTTAAAAATAGAGTGGTTGATAAGGGGCATCCCTGTCGTACTCCTGTCTTCACTTCAAAGGTTAGGTTGCTCTGCCCAATGCTACATGTAAAGGTGGCTTAAAGGCTTTTTTATGATTGACACTATGCAGCTTGGAATTCCATAAGCCCTCAGTATTTTCCATAAACTGTCCCTATGTATACTGTCAAAAGCCTTTTCAAAGTCAACGAAATTAATGTACAGCTGTCTTTGCCATTCTGAGCACTGCTCTATAATGTTCCGGTAGCGAGATTTGGTGCCTCTTGCTTTGTTGTGGAAAAAATGTGTAACGCGACGCGCACACACACACACAGCGCAGTAATAACACTCGGCGGATCTTGCTTTGAAGTTGGAAGACGGCGGAAATGTGAATTACGGTTGAGCCAGACAATATTACTGAAGAATGAGGAAATAGCTAATATAGGAATTGTCGTAAATTTATTTTGAGAGAAAAGAGTCTTGGAAATAGTGGTCCTATTTAGAGTGTAGACTGGTGGTGAAAAGCTTAGTGATAGAAATGGTTATAGAGTAAATAGTTGCTTCACAGAGTGCTGGGGAGAGAAAAGACAGACTTATTTACGACAAATCGTTCCTCTCAATCTTCTCTTCAACTCTCCTGGTCAAACAATTATTTGCCAGTTTCCAGACACACACCTGTGCTCACATACAGACGCACGTGAATACAAACTATATTAAACAGATAGGGGAATTTGGGCCTTGGTCTTTCAACACAGTACTAGATAAGTTTTACGTGTTTATTTAACAGTAAAGAATCAGTTACAACATATATCATATGTTTACAAACAAAATATATCATAGGTATAGAAATTACAAATAACCAGGTGGGGATAAAGCTAGTCCAAAGATAGGTAATTTATCAGATAGATAGTTAATTTTATCCCAACGGTAAATTAATGTACTCTGATACAAGAGGTTAACAATAATAGGGGTAGGTGGTGGAATAAGTCCTATTGTTCTCCAAATGTTTTTCCCTTGACTAAGCAAGTAAAAAAAAAAGGGGGGGGGGGGTGTATAAACAGAGTTCACAAAAAGGAAATCCCCCTTAAAGGAAACAATACAAGGAATATAGACAAATATGCTAATTATCAAGTAAGGCAATTGATAAATTTAGCAACTATATATCTCTTTCATTCATGCGCGCTAGTAAAGGCCTTCACTCATCTTGCTCACACTTACCGATTGTGAAAAAATCTGGCACTCCATAGAATAACACAACAGCAATTACACCTCAAACTAAATGTATGAGTGTTAGTTCAAGTTCCAGCCCCAGATTAGCGGGTAGGCGGTCAGCACATAAAAGGATCCCGAAATCGCTGGAAAATGAATCTGTATTTGTGTCTCTTTTCTTAATAACAGTTTCTATGGGAGGGCACGGTCTCTGATACCGGGGTGAGGATGGTGTGGTCTATTTGACTTTGCCGCTGATAATAAAAAATTCTTACGCGTGCTGATACACTTTATCCGTGAGGTATGGTTTTAAGTCCAGGGAGAAAACTAGTCACATCACTGTTCAGGTAAATATGTATTCTCTCTCTGTATCAGTAAACTAACAAAAGCTCGGGCCAGTGTTCTTCTTCCCGTTACAACTTAATTTGCTTGATGGTGTGTTAAATTTGTCTTTGGGTGTGCTTTCTTTGCTATAAGTTAGATAGCGGAATTCCAAACATAGAATCGCCTCAAAGATTAAAAATTTACACAGTCTCAACAAGTTCTGAGTCAGGGAGACTCTACACACTGTTTATGCTTTGCTTTGCTTGGATTAGATTTGCTTAGATTTGATTTGCTGGGATGCAAAGGGATCACTCTATATGAAAAATAGAAAACATGTAATTCATATCGAAAAATCCAATAACATTCTAAAATGCGATAAATTTAACGTTAAGACTATTATATGCACTCGCGGATTTAATTATGTATTTAAGAAAACACTTCGCGAGTTCAAGTGATAAAACACACATATATATCTAGAACTTAACTCAATTAGTTAGTTAGAAATTCCTTCGCGACTTTAAAAGTTAATTTAATCATTTTAAGCATCTATTATTTTTGGAAATACTATAATAGATATATCATTAATTCTACAACTGGAAACTTTCGAGATAGGTTTAATTTAATAGATTTAAATCAACACAAAATCCAGTGAAATAACATGAATGAACTAGACCACTGATCACTTTAGAACAAGTATATTATACCGTTTAGCACAGAATAACTACACTCCAATATAGCCAAGAAATCCAGAGGGACTTTTAGCAGGATTTAAACTATAAGCTAGTGAGTTTTAAAATGTCTGGCAACGAGTGATAACATGGCCTTCTACAGGATTCTATATATATGAAAATGAAATGAAGATGAGTGGGACATGAGCAATTTTCGCACCTCTCTTCATCTCGAGAAGAAAATGAGATTCCTAAACCGCTCGACATGGCCTGTTACTCCATTTCCTGGTCGCTCGGGGTTCTCCCGTTCCTCAGTCTTTCGGGCAAGTTTGCCGATTGACACAGAGGTGCGAAGTCTGCGAGAAGGCTTTCCTCGTCTACTCTGGTTCACATTGCCGTGTCATCTCAGCAGCAGGAGACTTCCAGAAATCCTCAGTGTCTTTGAGGTTAGCCGCTAAACTCGTTTGATTTAGGCTACGTCCCCTATTTGGCCAGGCTACTGTCCCAGGTAATGAAAAAACTGCCTAGAATCGCTCTAGAGACAGGAGTGATCTTCTGGCGACGCCCCGCTAGCTATGGGGGACGGGCGAAGTGAGTAACTAACGTCTTATAATTGTTCCCGGGATAACAGTGGGGGTGGTTTAAACTGCTCCTTAAGTCAATGCGATTCTCTGAACAGGACGTACGATAACAGTCTACATATCTAATTAGCCAACGTAGAAACGTTTCAGGTTGATGACGGCTTCAGCCACTGTTCAGGGGTTCTAATGTTATGCGAGAAAAAATACCCTGTCATCCAACTCTTTCAGGGACGCTAAATTGTCCGTCACAGGAATGAATGGCCGACTTTAAAAGTTTGCATTTACAAGAAATTAAATTTAAAACTACAAGAAAACGCCTGGTTGGAATGCATTTAAATAATAATAGTTCACTAAAGGAGATAGACTATGAATTATATCCAAAAGGATATTATTCAAATATAAATAGTTGTAAAAATAATTAACATTTTTCATCGTCATCACATCTGATAAAAATTAGCTAATAATCTTTAAAAATGTATTATACATACAAGCCTAAACGGATTTAAATAAAACTTATATAGAATGAAAGCCTCATTTGGGGGGAAATGAAAGGATACATAGGAAGGAAGGAAGGATATAAGTGTGTAATGAAAAGAAGAGAAAAACAAGTACAGAATAAGCACAGATCGCCTGAAATCGCCTCAAACCGAGAGATTAATCGAAAATCTTTTGGGACTTTAGGAGGTGCTTTCTCGTACGGGCGAGAGACTGAAATATAAGGACAGAGCGGCGCGTTGACAAGCACACACACCAAATCCAGAAGCCAAAGTGAGAAACTGGAAGACAGTATCTGCAAGAAAAAGTTATTTTTTCACGCTGCATGCAGAGCAGATTAACTTCAACCAATATAGTCTCACCGTGAGCTTATAAATCCTAAGAGGGTATGTAAGTTTATTAAAGATATATGTATGACTAATATAATTTTATTTCAGATTTTATTTACGATTTTATTGTATCAGATATAATTAAAAGGGAATGACGCTAACCAGAGATAACCTTCACCGGCATTGTCAGGAAGCAAAACCATTAATTGGTTAGCCAACTATAGCATGGCTAGTTCTTGCCTGGAAGCTTACGACATACCAGCAATTACATAAGTGACTTGGCATCCATAAGTGGAAGGCAATGGCTATAGCGTACAAGTGGCGACCTACAAGTGCGGGCATGTTATTCCTAAACATTCTGTGTTGTCTACTATGTGACGAAGGAAGACTTGTTCGGCATTCATGGACAGGCCGGGAGTTTATACAAGCCACAATGCTAGGCAATTGTCAAGTTAACTCTCCGTTTTTCTCCACATTAAATCTCACCGTTGATTAAAGTGGAGATTTTCATTTGTATTTATTCACAGTGGTGACTTTCCGATAAAAGTCAGCGCTCCCATGTGACGTTAACCGTGAGGAATGTAGGTCAACTTTACGCCCATGTATTCGATCAAGCGTAACCTGTCAGCGTCTCACTAAGCATCTGAGGGGTTACCTGTTGGTGGTCATGTAATGTTTACAAGTCGCAGGAGATTTTTGCTGTTTGATTATTTTGTTTTATTTTAGGACAGTAAATATTATTGTATTTTATATTTAAAAAAATATTATATGCTGTTGTAATAGAATATTATGTAATTTCTTCGTTACTATATGATGATTATTTGTACGCATCATCTGATTGCTATATTTAATTTTTATATATGACTATTTGGATAATGTACCAGTTTATTTTTATTGCTATTTATATTATTGTGTTTGAAAATGTGTAGTATGTTAGTTGGTAATCATTGACCTTTATACTCCGTTGTTGAACTTGGAGTTGTGTTTTTTAAGCAGTGTTTGTTAGGATAATTTTTTGTACATCATAATATTGTCAGCCCTATGTCCAAACTCATTAGTTCTAAGGGTACAATAGTTACTTTTGGAAAGTTCATGAGTATTCGTTATCTATCACTTAAATTTTTTCTCATGTTCTGATAACACATCAAGTAGAGATAAATATAAATTTAAAACTAGATAATTCTAAAACTAAGCTGAATATGATTGTCAGCCGGAAGTAATTTAAAGGTTAAATTGAAATGTATAGGTAGAATTAACAGCGATAGCTGATATTATTTTTTTTTTGACTAAAGAATTTAGAGATCTAGTTTAAGAACTTACTTAACTTAATCATGTTGTTCTTAAATATTTGAAAGCTTGTAGGTAGATAATAGAGTGTTTTTCTCATGTGTTTTTATGCGACGTGTGTTTGTTTTTTGGGAAATATTTTTAGTTAGTGATCTATGTAAACTTAGAGATAGGATTTTGTATATCTCTCTCATTTTTTGTTTAAAGCCGATGTCTTTAGTTAGTTTATTAATTATTCGCTTGACTGTACGCTATAGTTTAGAATGTAGATTGATATCGGGTTTTTAAAAAAAAATTGTATTTTGATGTTTTGATGTATTTTTTATTTAGTGCGTCACTGTGCGTCACTAAGAACGTATTGATAGCGTTCATATTTTTTATTCGTATGATGTCTAGAGTAATTTATTTTTAGTTATGGATAAGTTTAACTTAGTTAAATTACTTATTATACTTTATTTAAGTATGGTTTTCCTTCATGTTTCGGTATACATATATACAGGGGGATTGACATAAGTCTTGGGCCTGACCATGAAGGAGTCACAGGAGGAAGATGAAACTTGGCACATTTAAAGTTTATCATATTTGCACTGAATGTGTAAAGTACGCATTTGTTTCTTCAATGGGTTTTCCCGCTACGGTGCACGGCGCAATGTACCCTATTGACCGGATCTGCAACTCCAAAGATTTGACAAAACAATGGAAAAGAAGGAGGCCAGAGCTGTGATAAAATTTCTGATGTTTCAGGGAAAAACACCTACAGAAATACACAGGGAGATGGAACAAGTGTTTCGTGATTGTTGTCCTTCATATACTTCGGTAAAAAAACTGGTGTCAACAGTTTAATTGTGGCCGCTCAAATGTTGCTGATCTGCCAAGATCTGGTAGACCAGCTGTTACGTGCAGTCTTTGATATCTTGCAATATAATACATTTGTATGCTTGCTATGTTCGCAAATATTTTGTAAACAAAATAGAAACTCTTTTGCTTAAGGAAAAGTCATTATTGAGTTACTTCCCTCGAAAGGAGTTTCGCCACTTTCGATCGAACTCCGCGGATGAATCTAGTTTTACTGCGATTTATTCTTTGTTTGGGTAGAAATAGATTGTTCTTGCTTCAGAATATCTATGGCCTGAATTTATGTGTAATGTTTGTCTAGGTAGGACGAGTCTGTCTTATATCTGTATATCTTTACATATCTAAGTCGAACTATATGTTCTTTGTCGCTAGAAAGGTCAAAGGCTGTTCAGCGGATGTGTGGCTAGAGAGGTGTGATTTGGCTTCGCCCTGATGATGGGGGCTGTCGTGTTTTTCTGTATCGGCTTGTCGCCGGGAAAAGTGATCTCAATATTATAGGGGAAAGTGATAGACGTCTAGACCTATCGTGTATGCTTTACCCCAGTGTTTATTCTTATTGCCAAGGAATGGCAGAATCATATTTCTGATACCAAGGTAACAAAAGCACTTCTTATGAACTCTCTTACGAAGCCATCGTTTTCGATAGGCAGACGCACGATTTGTACGTCTGAGGGAATATTTAACTAGAGGAAGATGACATTCATTTCTAGCAGCACCATATTGTCTGATGAAGTCAATTGCATCATGATAGAATCTACAGAGCAATGAGAACATTTAATGTAGGATTAACTTTGATACAGATTCCAGTTTGTATCCTAAAAGTGAGTGACAGCTCACGACAGCAGCCATCTTGTATCCAAATATTTTATGACTTTCAAGAAGAGAAAAGGGATGCCCCGTACTATCGCTTGATGAGTCCAGAGATCACTGCTACAGATGAGAACCCATTACTAGCGGTTCAATATGATTACATGAAAAATATGTGCTGAACATTATTTAAAGGAATCTTCGCTAGACGAGGTTAGGTCTAGAAGCCATCTTGAACATTGTTTATAAACTGACGTGCTTTGTCAGTAAACTCAGATGATATATATATATGGGCAATACCGAGTGCTTGTCTACTGACAGTCCATTGTGCTATTATTCTAAATGAGTGCCCATGTATCATTGCAAGACCATTTATCAATTGTACCATGATGTATTATGCCAACCTGTGATTTGTCACTGTATCCGTGCTGTCGAATGTGTACGTCCAATTAAACTGTAACAAAAAGTACACAGCAGTTGGCGTCGATGACTTCCAGCCATACATGAGTGAGAAAAAGAACATTTATCAACTCTTCGAACTCTTTCATCATTCGCGTATTATACTCTCACTCTATGTCTACACACCACTGCGTAGGTCGAGTTGATATTCCTATTCCTAACAACCACTCTGACGAGCAACGCTGGGGCCAACAACAAGTCTTTAACATTGGAGCTTCCACAGACCACCATACCTCTTAACACTGTGGTCCTGTAAATAGTTGATGTCAGTGTGAACGAGGAACAATACAACTTCATATCTATACACCATTCAACAGTATATATAGAAACAGCATTTAACTCTGGTGGAATTCAACAAAAGAAGAGGATATTTAACACTGGTGAGCCAGCTTTCTGGGTTTGACCTCGCAGAAGTTGAGAAGTCAAGAGACTACCGATACCAGACCGTTTCCTGTGGCTGATACGACACACTTGCAGTATTAGTTTGCTCTTTGTCAACACTTTGTCACGTGACCTATCAAGTGAATGCAGTATCTAGGTCAGCGTTGTTGACATTTTTACGCTTAGACATTACAGAGTTTCACAGTACAGAGATGATACTTTGAAGGCCATAAACTGTTCTATTGTTGCAGTATTGTTGAACATAAGTGCGTAAATTTCATCGTTGGACCTTCTGATACTGATATTGTTGAACATTGTAATAGATTAAAGCAAAAATCTAGTATTGATTAAAGTGGCAGTTTACTTTGTTTATTCAGAAACTGTGCCATTATATTTAAGAACTGAAACTCTTTCCAACACATTTCATTATTTAATGTATAACTGAGCATCCTATCTGCAACACAGTGCTTTATATATTACACACATGATATATGCATTTATGATTATATGTTATATGTTATTTGTTTGTATAGTATATTAGTTTATATGTCAGCGGGTTGTGTTTAGGTTGGGCGGTGTCCTCACAACAGAATATCCCACGTCATAGAGGGTCCGTTGTGGGCGTTTTCTTTAGGTGCAATTTCCTTAATTGGAAATTTGCTTGCAACAACTAGTTGCTATTTGTGTTAGCTGTGAAGACTGTAATTATTGTTATTTTTGTAATATTTCTTTGTTCTTTAGTTTTGTTTTGATTTGTTTGTAATTTGTTGGTCTACCCTTTTCTATCTTTCAGTTCTATTCACAATTTATATTCATATACTGTGACGTCATTTGTGTTGTTATTCCTTGCAGACTCAATGATTATTTTCATTGATTTCCCTATTTGATTTATTTGATTTCTGCAAACGTTTTCGTATTGTCAGTCTTATTTGTACTTTATGTATGCTGTTGGTTGACATATGTTTTAAATAGGTATATTTCATAAGACACTATTGCTTGTGCACTGCACTTGGATTATGGTATAAACCAGTATTTTATTATTATTACTGGTATACAAGAAATTGTACAAGACCTTATTAAGGCTTGTGACCCACAGAGGTTGAGATAGTGTACTGATTAATCAAGTCATTAAGAACTTGGGGTATTATTATTGTTTCAGGTAATTAGTATTATTGTTAGACATCATGTCTACATTAGAATACTTCATTGCACAAGGGAAATCCCTTGATAAGACTGGTCAACAATTAGAAGAATGGGTAGTTGCTCAATATGACAAGACATAAGCTGCTGCTGCAGAGGAAAGAAAAGCTCTAGCTGAAGAGAAAAGATTAGCAGCTGAAGAGAGAAGATTAGCAGCTGAAGAGAAAAGACTAGACAGAGAAGCTACTGCTGCTGCTGAACAAAAGAAATTGCAGATGCAGGTGGAGGAAAGGAGATTTGAAGCTGAACAAAAAAAATTAGAAAGAGAAGCTGCTGCTGAACAAAAAAGATTAGACAGTGAAGCTGAAGAAAAAAAAGCAATAAGAGAACATGAATTTGAGTTAGAGAAATTAAGATCGACAAGTATGAGTAATGTTAATCAGGCATCTAGTGGTAATGGTAAACCTTCTACTTACAAGGTTAAGGTTCCACCGTTCAATCAGTCCAGTGACGATATTACATTCTGGCTGGATAGATTTGAACGTTCTTGTCGTACTCATAATGTGGATAAATCACAATATGCTAACCAATTAGCAGAAAACTTGAAAGGTGAATCTCTGACTAGGTATGCCTTGTAGGAGAAGCAGATAAGGATAATTATGATGTCATTAGGGCGGCTTTGATAAAAAAAAATACCAGCTAAGTGAGGAAGGCTATCGCCTTTTGTTTAAGACGATGGTGCCTGAGACAGGTGTAGAATTCTCAGAATTCATTGCAAAGGCACGTCTCACAGTTGATCGTTGGATTGAGCTTTCCAAAACAGAAAAAACGTACGAAGGACTTATGGATTTGTTGCTCAGAGATAAGATTATGTCATGTGTTAACAAACCATTCCTTGAATTTATACATGAGCGTAAACCCAAATCACTAAAGGAAATGGAAGAATATTGTTCCCAATATGTCACTGCACACCCCGACGTGACTTTTGGCAACGCTAAGATTAAGGAGAGTATGCCAGTTGCTTCAGCAACACCATGCATATCCCAATTATTCACACAGATTTCAGGGACCCCAAAACAGATTTGAAAAAAAAGGTAACCATAATAGTTATCAAAACCAAGGTAACCAATCATTTCAGGGTTCTTCTTCAAAGAACTGGAGACGAGCTGATAGCTCTCGACACAGGGGTGGTCATAATTATAGGAATTTCCATAGAGGAAGTAATTATAGAAACTATCCGAGGTATCCGTCTTGGAGTCAACAAGATCACAATTACAGAGATACTCATTATAATGAATATCATAATGGTAACCAAGGGAACTATGACTCAAACCCAAATAGGGGTTACAATAGAGGTAACAATAACTACAGAGGTAATAATAACCGAGGTAGATCTCAAAACAGAAGACATAAACCACATTTTCAGGCAAACTCTGCACAGCAAGAGTCTCATGAAGCCTATAAACAGAGTAAAGATAATAATGACGCTAGTAATATGGCATGTTCCGCTTTTGATTTTGGGAGAGCATCTCAGTGCCCCCAATGCAAAACATTATTTGAGCCAACCACAGTGTCTACTTTAAGCTGTGGCCATCCTCTTCCTGCTCTTCCTGCATCAGTCGCGCATGATGGAAGAGGTTCTCTTGTCCTACATAAGGGTTTAGTACATAACAATCCAGTCTCCGTTCTATTTGATTCTGGATGCACCACAATTGGTGTTAGGCAGTCACTCGTAGATCCTTCCCGTGCCACTGGACAAGTAGTCAAATGTGTAACATTTGGCGGCACATTAGAGAAATACTCTACTGCTATCATTAGGATTGCTACTCCTTTCTTCACAGGAGATGTACACGCATGTCTTTTGCCGAATCCGATCGCTGATCTTATCATCGGTCGCATTCATGGAGTCAAAGAATGCACTCCGCAACAAATTTCCGCTTGGGAAAAGCAAAACATGCTGATTGCTAACGCTGTAGTCACTAGAGCTCAAGCTCTTAATATGCCTCAAACTTCATCTACTGAAGATAATGAAGTGCATAACCAAGATGATCCCTTGGTAATTTCTCGTGACTCGTTTATAAAACAGCAAGAAGATGATCCCACTCTGAAGAAATTCTTCATTCTTGCAACGAAAGGTGATCCGAATAAAGACACAAGTCGTAAATCTTGGATTACAAAGAAGAATGGCGTACTTGTACGTATGGTTCAAGACTCCATTACGTCAAGTCATTCTCAAATCCTGTTTCCCAAGAATTTGAGAGTTAAAATTTTGCAGCACGCTCACGACTCTCGGTGTGCTGGACACATGGGTTTTTCCCGTACTAAGTCAAGAGTTCTTGCGGCTTTCTTTTGGCCATTGGTAAACAAGGACATACGGATTTATTGTCGATCTTGTAAAGTATGTCAGGAAGTTAAATCCAAAGGTCCACGCCATGCTGCACCCATTCAGGCGGCAGACATTCCTATTCGGCCGTTTCAAAAAATGGCCATAGACATTATTGGTCCATTTAAGATCAAGTCTGCCAGAGGACATCAGTTTATCTTGACGTGTGTTGATATGTGCACACGTTGGCCAGAGGCTATTCCTCTGAAGAGCATTACTACTGCTGATATTGCAGATGCTCTTTGGCTTATATTCTCTCGTCTGGGTTTCCCCGGAGAGATATTATCAGACCATGGCACCCAACTAATATCAGATACCATGTCTCAAGTAATGTCTACTCTGCAGATAGATAGATCTTTAAGTAGTATCTACCATCCAATGTCTAATGGGATGGTCGAACGCCTTAATAGAACACTTAAAAACTTACTAGGGAAGATAACTGAGGATCATCCTCAAGACTGGTACAGAGTTTTACCTGCGGCCCTCTTCGCTTACAGAGAGGTCCCCAATGAACATACAGGATTTTCTCCCTTTGAACTTGTCTTTGGGGCGCGACCGCGCGGCCCTATGTCGTTGCTTCATGATCTCATAACAGCTGACAATATTGACGATGACACAAAGTCATCTTACGAATATGTCATCGCGTTGAGACAAAAGATTATCGAAGCATACAAATTAGCAACTTCTTCTTCCGAATTTGCGAAACAGAAGGCAAGGCAATTTGCCAATAAGAAGAGATGCTTACGACAACTTTGTCCTGGTGACAAAGCATTTGTATTACTACCTTGTAGGGAAAACAGACTACTTATTTCTTGGAAAGGTCCGTACGATATAATATCGAAAATTTCCGATGTCGACTATATTGTCGATATTGATGGGAAGCATAAAACCTTCCACATCAATATGCTTACTGAATTCCATGAACGTCCTGATTATTTACAACCCATTTTCCAAGCAACGGACGATTCTCCGGTACAACATGGTCATTACTCATCACTGTCCGTGATACAGGATGAGGAAACGAGTTTTTCAGATGTAAATCTTCCTCTTCCAATGATCCCACTTCATTCTAGTGAATCATGGAAGAACGTTACTGTCTCTCCTGATTTGTCTCTAGGAGAACAGCGACAAGTTTCAACTATGTTGCAAACATTTCAGGATGTACTTACTGACATCCCTGGACAAACTCATGTCATTGAACATGACATTGTTCTAACTGACCATACTCCTATTAGGGTTAGACATTATCCTATCCCTATACATTTTCAAGTACAGGTCGAGAAAGAGTTGGATGAGATGATAGATTTGAAAATAATCGAACCATCCACCTCTGCATATTCTTCGCCGATGGTTATTGTTCGGAAAAAAGACAATAACATACGTCTTTGCGTTGACTATCGCAAATTGAATCAAGTTACGAAGTTCGATGCTGAACCTATGCCTTTACTGGAAGAGCTACTTACTCGACTCTCCAAATCTCATTTTTTCACTAAACTTGATTTGTCTAAAGGATATTGGCAAGTACCTTTATCTGAACGCGCCAAACCTCTCACGGCTTTTTCAACACCTAGAGGTTTGTTCCAATGGAATTTTATGCCTTTCGGTCTTATGAACGCACCAGCTACATTTGTACGCATGATGCGCCGAATCCTATCTTATCGGTCAGATGTCATTGCATATCTAGACGACATCTGTCTTTTCAGCGATACTTGGGAAGATCACTATTCAGGGTTAAATGAATTGCTGTCTACTTTGCGCGAGCACAACCTGACAGCGAAACCCTCTAAAGCCTATATTGGTTTTAGCGAAATTTCTTTCCTAGGCCACCGAGTTGGTCATGGTTTCCTAAAGACAGAGGACCATAATGCTGGTAAGATACTTAACATCTCTATCATTAAGACTAAAAAACAGGTGAGAAGTCTGTTAGGTCTTATTCAATTTTATGGCAGATTCATTCAGAATCTATCCTCTATCATGGCACCTCTTTCTACACTTTTAAAGAAAGGTTCGCCTAATATGGTCCACTGGTCTCAGGAATGCCAATGCTCTTTGGATAAGATTAAAACATTGTTTTCAACACCACCTATTTTAGTGTTACCTACTAAAGATAAGACATTTGTTCTTCGTAGTGATGCTTCATCCACTGGGATTGGAGCGGCACTAATGCAAGAGTACTCTGGAACTCTGCATCCTGTAATGTATATTTCCAGAAAACTTAATGCGGCAGAAAGGAATTATTCGGTTTTAGACCGTGAGCTATTAGCTATGGTTTGGTCAATTCTCAAACTACAAAGATTCCTTCTAGGCGCACATTTCATAGTAGAAACCGACCAAAAAGCTCTTACTGCTATGCAGAGTAAGAATTTGAAGAGCTCGAGGTCTACTCGATATGCAATCGCTCTTCAACCTTTTCATTTCTCTGTGCGAGCTATTCGTGGATCAGATAATGTGATGGCAGACATTCTGTCAAGATGCCCACATGATTCCACTTAACTATTAGGTCTTAGACGTCTTAATATGTCTAGGTCTATAATAGTTCCTTTCTATATCAAGATAGATACACATTTGTAATTTAATAATATAATGATTGTATCACTACTTAGCGGTTCAGTGATATTTATTCACCGCTGTTCTTTAATAGTTTTTCTTCATAAATCATAAATTTAAGATATCTAATACGAAATTATGGTATGAATTTTTGTATGCATTATGTAATGGCCAGAATTGTATTATACGGTGACACCTTCCTGGAAAAATTTACTTGTAGAGAAATAATTTCTCTCAGATTATGAGATACATTCTCACCAGTCGCTTCATAAGTCGACTTAGCCTCATATTAGGCGTTATATTTATTCCTGATATTTGCATCTGCGCAGTATTCATGCGTTGTGAGCCTATTGTACGTTGCTCCTAGATGTATTTCAAAAAAAAAAAAGTTTCATTTTTTTTTCCGGGAGGTGTGGTAAGACTGTTACGTGCAGTCTTTGATATCTTGCAATATAATACATTTGTATGCTTGTTATGTTCGCAAATATTTTGTAAACAAAATAGAAACTCTTTTGCTTAAGGAAAAGTCATTATTGAGTTCTGTCGTGTTTTTCTGTATCGGCTTGTCGCCGGGAAAGTGATCTCAATATTTATGGGGAAAGTGATAGTCGTTTAGACCTATCGTGTATGCTTTACCCCAGTGTTTATTCTTATTGCCAAGGAATGGCAGAATCATATTTCTGATACCAAGGTAACAAAAGCACTTCTTATGAACTCTCTTACGAAGCCATCGTTTTCGATAGGCAGACGCACGATTTGTACGTCTGAGGGAATATTTAACTAGAGGAAGATGACATTCATTTCTAGCAGCACCATATTGTCTGATGAAGTCAATTGCATCATGATAGAATCTACAGAGCAATGAGAACATTTAATGTAGGATTAACTTTGATACAGATTCCAGTTTGTATCCTAAAAGTGAGTGACAGCTCACGACAGCAGCCATCTTGTATCCAAATATTTTATGACTTTCAAGAAGAGAAAAGGGATGCCCCGTACTATCGCTTGATGAGTCCAGAGATCACTGCTACCCATTACTAGCGGTTCAATATGATTACATGAAAAATATGTGCTGAACATTATTTAAAGGAATCTTCGCTAGACGAGGTTAGGTCTAGAAGCCATCTTGAACATTGTTTATAAACTGACGTGCTTTGTCAGTAAACTCAGATGATATATATATATGGGCAATACCGAGTGCTTGTCTACTGACAGTCCATTGTGCTATTATTCTAAATGAGTGCCCATGTATCATTGCAAGACCATTTATCAATTGTACCATGATGTATTATGCCAACCTGTGATTTGTCACTGTATCCGTGCTGTCGAATGTGTACGTCCAATTAAACTGTAACAAAAAGTACACAGCAGTTGGCGTCGATGACTTCCAGCCATACATGAGTGAGAAAAAGAACATTTTATCAACTCTTCGAACTCTTTCATCATTCGCGTATTATACTCTCACTCTATGTCTACACACCACTGCGTAGGTCGAGTTGATATTCCTATTCCTAACAACCACTCTGACGAGCAACGCTGGGGCCAACAACAAGTCTTTAACATTGGAGCTTCCACAGACCACCATACCTCTTAACACTGTGGTCCTGTAAATAGTTGATGTCAGTGTGAACGAGGAACAATACAACTTCATATCTATACACCATTCAACAGTATATATAGAAACAGCATTTAACTCTGGTGGAATTCAACAAAAGAAGAGGTTATTTAACACCAGCCTCGGAGGGCAACGATGAAAATGCAACAAGAGTGAAGAAAATCATTGACCAGGATAGAAAAATGACAATTGTGGAGATAGCTAGTAGAGTAAAACTAAATGAAAGAACAGTTTATAGAATTTTACACAACGGACTGAACATGAGAAAAGTGTGTGCACGCTGGGTTCCGCGACTGTTGACACGAGAACAGAAGCAAACGAGGGTAAATTGCTGTCAACAGTTGCTCAAAAAGTGTCAGTCAAAAAATTATTTGGAGACTATGGTGACAGTAGATGAGACTTTGGTACACTATTATGACCCCGAATCCAAAATTGCCAGCATGCAATGAAAATCCCCAGGCTCCCCAACACCTGTCAAGCCGAGGGCGCAGAAATCTGCAGGAAAAGTGAAGCTGACTGTTTTTTGGGACGGCAAAGGTGTCCTTTTGAAAGATTATCTGCCTCGTGGCAACACAGTTAATGGTATGCAGATCTTCTCACAAAACTAAGAAAGGTTGTGACCAGGAAACGAGGGATAACGCGCACTCAAAATCTTCCTTTTCTTCAAGACAACGCGCACTCTCACAAAGCACGGTTTGTGCAGCTAGCAGCCAACGATTTGAATATTGAAATTCTTCCACACCCACCATATTCTCCAGATTTGGCTCCATCAGACTTTTTTCTATTCCCAAATCTTAAAAAACAGCTAAAAGGAAATCATTTTAACAACGATGAAGAGGTTATACTGGCATGTAATGACTGGTTTAGTTTGAAAAATAGGGTGTTCTACTCCCAAGGTCTTTTGAAGGTCAAGCAGAGATGGCAGAAGTGTGTCAATTCAGACGGTGGCTATATTGAAAAGGACTAAACATTATACAAAATTTCAGCTCTCTGTGACATGTCCTTCATGGTCAGGCCCAAGACTTATGTCAATCCCCTTGTACATACGTTGTTTTTGTTTGATGCTTTCTGGTATGATTGTATTTATTTATATAACACGTTGTTACTATCTTTCTCTACATTTACATCTTTACTTTTCATCTGTATTTGTTGACTATTCGTCATCCCTTTACATCTTCTCTATTGTCTTTTCAGTATGGTTTCATATTTTGGTTATACTTCTGTGCTTCATCTTCGTTTCACTTCATGCTTCTTGTATACATTGTCTTGTTACATTTCTTATATTTTCATTCTTTGTTTTGTTAGATTAATTATATAACTTAAAATAATGTAACTAGTAGGGATATTTGTATTTAATTTACATGTAATTGTTTAACTTAACTATTGATTTGTTTCTCATATTCTAATTTTATACTTTCCTTCATTACATATCATTCTTCTTTTGCTTGATCTTGTCTTTTCTCTTACTATCGGTTGTTCCCTGTTTAATTTGTACTATATATATTTAACGTGGTTTTGTAATAGAATATTTTGGGTAGGCTTCATTGATTTTGTTAGATACTTCATTATTACATTACACTTGATGCTTATATTTTTCATGTAGATATATAATTTTGACTTAGTATAAGGTAATTTTTGTAGGCTTATGGTAGAGTTTCATTGTCCTCTTCATTTTTTTGGGGATGTACTTGTCAAAAAAAAAAAAAAAATGATAGAATCAATTTTTTCCCCGGGGGGCGGTGTAATGTTAAGGTCAAGAAGGGGAGTAATCCTGAATATGTTGGTGACAAGTTAGATTTTGAGTTGCGTTTGTTTAAATTTATGATAGGAATGACCGCTACTCACAGCGTTGAGCCACGGCTGTGAGGAATTTATCCCGGAGTTGTAGTGAGCTGTGTTTAGCTCGCGGCTATGCTGCAGGTATTGAGAGCGGGGTTGAAAACAGGGGATTCTCGTGACTGGTTTTTTGGCGGGACGAGTGTGTGAGCCGAGAGAGTTTGTGTCTGGGCGTGGACCGACCTGGTCAAGCCTGATTTTTTTTGGATGGTGTATGCCTGTACAGTGCTTAAGATGTCGACTTATGTTTTCGCTGTGTGTACAGCATATTTCGTAAGCTGCAGTATTTATAGCACGGTGATGCTGACCGTTTGCTGATGGATTTTGTGAGTACTTTAGGCCTTGATATATATCTGCTGTGTGCAGTATTTATAGCACGGTGATGCTGACCGTTTGCTGATGGATTTTGTGAGTACTTTAGGCCTTGATTTATATATCTGCTGTGTGCAGTATTTATAGTACGGATCTGCTGTGTGCAGTATTTATAGCACGGTGATGCTGACTGTTTGCTGATGGATTTTGTGAGTACTTTAGGCCTTGATTTATATATCTGCTGTGTGCAGTATTTATAGTACGGTGATGTTAGGAGCATCTTTGACGAGGCCATATTTATTGTTATAGTACGGTGATGTTAGGAGCATCTTTGATGAGCCCATATTTATTGTATTAACACGGTGATTACGACCGTTCGATGAAAGGATCCATTAACTGTTATTATTGTTTCGCTGAGGTTATGAAGCTGTGATGATTCGATGTAATTGTATTCGTCTATGTCAACGTGATGATGTGCTGTGACTTAATAAACCCTTGTTAAATGTCATCAGTCGTTCAACACTCCATTGACTCCTGTGTATGTACCTGTGGTGTGAACGACTCTGCCAGCACACACTCACTCTACCTTCCAGGCGTGACAGTAATAACTCATATTTACAAACAGCCCTGGGTGGGCGTGGCCTATATGTATGCAGAACGTCTTGTCTTTGCCAAGGGTGGCTTTACTACGGAACCACGACCTAGCTATATTAGTCCGTGAAGCGGAGGTATTCAACACGGTATTATTTGGTAGCCTGTGTGGCGTGTGCACTCAAGAAACAACGCACGCCCTCATCTTTACGATATTTACACACAAAAACATCTACAGCTGTGTCAGTTGGTCGGAGTGAACGATAACATAATCTTTCTGTAGCAGTGGTGGTTTCAGGTCAAGTTGGATCTAATACCTACTAAAAATGTTACTGAGAAGCTATGAGAAAACATAGGTGGTAACAAGCCCCCAGCTGTCAAGAACCAATTTACTGTGAATAACACTCCACTGGTTCCACCACTGCAATGTGGATTTATGATAATAAATAAGGTTCGTCTGGCCACACAACAATGGCTGACAATAAGAAATAAACACCTTTAACAGGAACTTCCCTTTAATACTATGCACAGTACAATGAGGCCTCACACGGCCAACAAACGCATCAAATACACTAATGAAATGCCACTGTAACTTGCCTTAACAGCTTAAACTATCAGCATCATACACGACAGTACGACTTACACTGAAAAATACCCTGCCATGACTATTGCTCACCTGAGCGGCAAAACTGTGACAATGACACAAGCAAATCATAGTCAACTTATAAACATATGGCCTGAAAGTCATACAAACTAGAAACCACACTTCTCTGGAATCACAACATAATTATCACCCAGGACCGAAATACGGCTAGCGCTCACATAATAGTCCATAAAGTGAGCCACACAGCAAACTTGCTGTCAAAAGGAAAAATATGCATCCTTCCTGGACGAGGCTAGATTCTGACTACCCAAATTTTGCGCCTTTTCCCCCCGACTTCCGGTGGTCACATGACACACCAGTTCGGGAAGCCCCGGCTGGCTTTTGGTCGAACACAATACCTAAAATACACTGCGAAATAGCGCTGTGACAATATATATATATATATATATATATATATATATATATATATATATATATATATATCTATATATATATATATATATATATATATATATATATATATATAATTAGCGGTCTGAATTTATTTCTATTTCACATGTCACTTGAATGTTAACATGTTCTGTCCTTACTGAAATAAGTAGTATATTTCGGAGAGGAAGAGTGTATGTATGTCATTTGAAGTTTGTTGCGCAAGTGGCGGGAAAGAAGAGATTTGATACGTAGACATATTTTCTTCTCTCCCGAAGGTCATACTTCACACACTACCTCACATTCGTGACTCTATTTCAATCTACAATCAGTATCTCACTCAATCTTGTCTGACCTCAGACAACCTCTAACCTTGCGACAGCAGGTCAAATCTGACATTTCGGTTTCATAAAACCGGTCTGAACTGGTTCAGCTTGGTTTGTAGCCTGGTAATCGGTGGAGAACTACCCTGTGTTGCCCGGGGAAACGAAAAGGACGGATAAATGGATGATGGTAATGATGATGATTATGATAATCCAGATGAAGATATTTTTCTAGTCAAAAAATTTCTGACAGAGTTGTATACAACATGGACCACACACTTTAAATGGTCCTTGCATCATTAAAAGTTGAGAAACAATGGTCGAGGACCTATTTACATTCTTACTTGATTCTGTTGTAAAGAATCAACATAACGCATAGAGTTCTTGAGTGACGGAAGACGTAGACAAACCACAGCAGGTATGTGCAAAAGTAGCGTCTGCCGCTCCTGACATTAGAAAACAAAACATTATTACATTTCAATAAATTATCCATCCCAAAAAGCTGACTTGTAATAAAAATGTCACTATATGCAATTAATAGAAAAATGCACAGACTTAGCTACCTATGAACGCATGGAGAAGAAAAAAAAAATCGTATGTCTACATCGTTTTTTATGGGTGTAAGAGGCGAATAAAATGACATTATTCATGTGGCTGACGATGTCACCATATACAACACATGGCTATAGCAACCAAAAACTGCAAAAACACATGCATTTTTGATGCAGGCTTCCTACATGGCAAACGGCTGCGGTGTTGGCTCGATGCTCTGCAAAAAGAGAAATAATAATCTACTCGTTACCAAGTATATTAATATGAAACAAATATAAAGGTATGTTATAAGGCACTCGTAGGAAATAAAGAAGTAGAACACGAGACTGTTTTTCTGTTGTCTAGTGTTCTACTTCTTTATTTCCTACGAGTGCCTTATAACATACCTTTATATTTGTTTCATATTAATTTACTGTTTACAGGCCTCGTGGTTTCCCTTCCTTATGTGTTATAAATCGTTACTAAGTATGCCGAGGTTATTTCCATTATTATAGCCTACTTTACTAGTACAATGAATGAGTTCTGAGTATTGTAATCTACTTGTTACCAAGTATGCCAAGGTTATTTTCATTATTATAACCTACTTTATAATCTAAGGCTCCGGACATAAATCCAGCAACGTGGGAGGATGAAGCTGCCGATCTCACCAAGTGGTGATGCTATGTACGGCGCCACCTCAGATTGGGCGAAAAGAAGCTCACACAACAAGACGAAGAGAGGAGAAAACATCAGGAAAATAAGCAGCTGAGGGCTGTCACTTCAGGGGCGCATTCCCATAGTCAGTTATGACTGAAGGGACTATTATTATTATTATTATAATCTAAGGAGTGGGGTAACATCACGGACAATAGACAGGGTATGGCCTTGAGTCGGGCATTAATGAACACAAATTTAACCATCTTGATTGATGGACCCCCGGGCAACTAAAGCTGGGAACACTGACGGCGCCATAGATCTGGCATTGATTTCTAATGCTGCCGCATTATTCCTTGCACGTTGGAATGTACTGGGAGCACAGGAAAGTCATCTTCTACCTTGTGTAGTCCTCATTGCAATGGGGAGGGCAACCAGACACAGGAGGCCTAAACACACTTTTAAGTACCCTGCATGACTGTAATAGCCCTCTACATATATTGCGTCAAAATGCCAGGAAAAAGACAGCTAGAATACATTTCACCCAACCACCCTGGTGGAACTTGGATGTAGAAAAAGAATGGATAGAAAAGGAAAGAGCGACGAAAGAATGGAGGAAAGCACGAAAGAGAAGTACAATGAATAACGGAGGGGTTGAAGAGGTAAAGGAGAAAAAACAGAAAGCCACCAATAGGTTCAAGAGCGTTGCAAGGGAAGCAAAGGACCAAGTGTGGGAGGCCTTCGTGACACAGGTGGGTACGGAAAAGACCTTACAGAAATTCTGGTCCTTACATCGACGAATGGATAGGAACAATATAAGCCAACCCATACCTAATATTCTGAGCTACGCGGGAATAAGTCTGAAAATCGATGAAGAGAAAGGACGTGCATTATTAGTCGGTATATCACTCAGACGGATAAAGGTGATAAAGCTGCCCGTCAAGAGATTAAGAATCGTGTACTGGAAAATGGCATCAGAGGCCAGATATATGTCGACCTCATATCTGAGCAGGACGTTATGTTTACTATAAAATCAAGTAGAAACACTGCTCCGGGTCCTGATGGTGTACAGTATCAACACATCAAAGAGCTTGATGACAGAGGCATTATGCATGTATTGATGGATTTCAACACTAGTATACCGAATGCTAAGGTGCGGAAGACTCGCTAAATATATAGCTACATACGGCCACTTCCTAAACCTGGTAAAGACCCCACACTGCTAAGCAGCTATCGAATCATCACATTGCAGAATGTCTACGGGAAACTACTTGAGAAGATAGTGGCGAGACAATTAATGAACCACCTTGAAAATGCACACATCCTCTCTGACACCCTGGGCAGTTATAGACCAATAAAAGTAACATGGGGTAACGCTGGAACATTTGCGTACGATGTATATGAGGGTTTCCAGGGTAAACAGGAAACGGTCGCTGTGGCAATTGACCTAGAGGATGCTTACAACAGTGTTGGCTTTACAACCTTGATGGACTGTGTAATGGAATGTGGTGTAAACCTATGGCTATCAAGGTGGATAGCTACTGCCTTAACTGGGAACATGGACATCAGAATCAATGTACATTTGCCCAGGATTACCCCAGGGTTCTCCATTATCACCGGTGCTGTTTAACATCTATTCAGCAAAAATAGCTGCAATCCAACCAACATGTTTGGGACGAACATTAACTTTTGATGGGAGCCGCGGTAGCATAGTGGTTAGTGCATTGGCGTCCTAGCTCAGTGGTCTATGGTTCGATCCCCATATGAGGTGGGATTTTTTTAGGCCGCAAACGGCACCTGGGTCGACCCAGCCCCAACTGGGTACCAGAACAACTTCTGGGAAGGTTAACGCGGCCGGCGTGATGCTGACCACATCACCCCTAGTGTGCCGATGGTCAAGAAAATATGGGCCTAACACCATATTCCCAATATGCCTCAATGGGCGTGTAACGGGATCCTTTTTGTTTTTATTAACTTTTGATGATTACTTGTTCATTTACAGGACTGGTTCAGATAGACATGAAATGGTTAAAAGCATACATGAGACACTTCATGCAGTTTCTAAATGGTGCGACGAAACCAGTTCCAAGGTCAATCCCAACAAGGCATGTGTGCTTTGGTGCTCCTTGAAAAACTCCATATTGAAAGCAGATCTTCCAGGCATTATTCTCAGTGGACAGAAAATTGAAAGGCAGAACAAGTTAAAATACCTTGGAGTAACATTCGATCGTGGGCTATCATATAAGCACCATGTTGATCACATCATACAGAAGTGCAAGAGAGGTCTGGTAGCCTTAAAAACTATGGCTGCAGCGCAACTGGAGCAGAGACTACTGTCTCACCTGTATCATCAGCTGGTCTTGTCTGTAATCGAGTAAGGCCTGGGAAATGCTTACGCTGTCAATATCACAGTGTGAACGACTGGAACGCATTCAAAACGAAGGGATGCGTATAATCTTGGGCTGTACGCGAGATACCCCCATTGTGATGGTGCGGCACATGCTTGGATTGCTGTCAGTTAGATCCAGATATACGATGGACCAGGTAAAAGCGTATATGCGAGTAATCACAAAGAAAAGACATCCCCTGCATGGGAACATAGCTGACATCAAAGGAGAAAGAATAAAGAGGGGGATGTCATGGATGGCACAGGCAGAGGAGACTATTAGACAGGTGACCACAGTTGAAAATATACGAGCGTATTCAAGGGAGAGGAGTGGAGTAAGTCAGATGAGAGCTGGGTGAATTACTAGCAAGTCATCATCAGCCTTGGTAGAGAGTGCAGAACTTGGGCCAATGGGAGAGCAGAGCTGGAAATTGATCAGCTTATAAATGTTTATGCTGGGGATGATGATGCCATTGTGTGCACTGATGGGTCTGTAACGCGTGGTAATAAATCAGGATGGGGCTTCTCTGATAGAGTAAATGGCAGAATCGTCGCTGAACATACCGGGGCTTACATGATAACAACCTCCAGCATGATAATGGATGTATAGGCAGTTACTGCTGCCTTAAGATGGCTGTCTGAGACTTTATTAACAAAGGCAGTTATTGTATCAGACTCACAATCCATGCTTAGAAAGGTTCAAAATGGATGGCTGCGACATGAGTGGAAAACCTCCATAGAAGCATCGAATCTTCAGGAAGTAATATGGATCTACTGTCCTGGTCATCCGGGGGTACGCGGCAATGAAAGAGCTGACAGACTCGCTTCAAGAGCACCCATAGAAGGTGAATTGAACATGGATAAGAGAGAAATACTGAAGGCAATTCATGATCGCCTATTAGAGAATGACACTGCAATCGATGAATCATCAAGGCTGAGACTGCTGGTATTTGGCATCAAACGTAGGACCAGCAGGGATGGACGTCTCCGAGGACGCATCCAGCATGTATACAACCAGTGCGCAACAGGAACAATTAGCATTCATACCCTTCGACATTTGCTGAGGGAGACTGAGCACCTATGGGTTTGCCCGGAGGGCAGTGACGTCGATTCTGATTAACATTAATATTAACATTAACTTTACTAGTATGATGAATAAGTTCTGAGTATTGTAATCTACTTGTTACCAAGTATGCCGAGGTTATTTCCATTATTATAACCTACTTTCCTAATACGTTGAATGCGTTCCGAGTATTGTAATCTACTTGTTGTGTAGATATATCGATGCAAATGAGGATATAACAATTTTTAAAATAGGTGACTTTTCCAATCAGCCCCGTACGCCTGGCAAACATCAACTGCATCGCGACATACAGCACCAGCTACAAACAATACTCACACCATCGCCATTATTCTGAGAATTACTCACTCTAAGATATGAAATCGGTTGTCCAGGTAAAAAGAGTGGTGCTGGAGTGATCCTAGGATTAATACGGCAATGTTGTACATACACAGTATTTTCATCAGAACTGCGAACGACATGCGATCAAAGACAGGCGCACTGAACACGCAAATGGCGATGCTATTTGTGACGAACCCAAATACTGACACCAGGGTGGTAGCAAACGTCACCGTGTCTAGAATTTCGCTTCTGAAAAAGAGACGAATTATTTATAGTGTTAAAAAAATCACTGACCTAATTGTTTAAAAATACACAATCATTTAATCGGGACATCACCGTTCACAATCCAACTAAACACAGTACATATCATCTGCAATGTATTATTTCCCTTACTTACAAAGGATTACAGTAAAGACGTTATTTTCACCTTACACTACATTGGTTTAATTATTATATGAAATCTGCTGGGTCAATGGCGGTCAAAACTTAATAGATTCAAATATACAGAGAAAAGGCGCGGCATGGTAAGCTCTCTATGATGAGAGGACGATCTAAAACACAAGTATAAAAACTAAAAGAATTCTATTTATTCACTAAGGTTTTTTTTCAGCTAATTTTACTTCGTTCATTAATTTAGCTTTTGTTGTGTTTTTTTTCCTTCAAAATGTAAATCCATCCGCTTCGTCTCATTGCGTCGTGAAATGTCGCCGATTTTTATATTGTCCGGATCCGCTACAATGCCTTGAGTAAGACTTTTGGTGTTCTAATGCTGTACTTTTAAAAAGCGGTTTACTGCACTATCGATCCATCTTCGAGACCATCGACATATCCAGCATTCCATAGACAGCATGGTTCCCTAACTGTCTCTATAGACCAGCCTTTCTCAAACTTTTTATACTGCAGGAAATCTTGAACTAATTTTCAGGTTTCAGAGAACCCTTGCATAAATACTATTAAATCTACCGCTCTTGGTACCTTAGCGTGATCAGTACGTTGTAAATATAATAATTAAATAAAAATCGTTAACACTCTTTAGAGTAGAGAATGCCTTTTTCTGTTGTTCTGTTTATTTTGGCCAACTCATTAGATTACTCTTTTTGTGTAGTTTCCCCTCCCCACAAAGGATATAAACTCTAATGCAAGTCAGTAGTATAGGTACAAGAAACTTCAGTTCTTCCTTTTATTTAAAATTTCCTACTTGATTTGTTTCTTGTTTTATCCATCATCATCATCAAATGCCATCTCCACAACGAAGGTTGGCTGTAATGGATCTCCAACGTCTTCTGTCTCTTGTCTTGGTGGTGCACTCTGACAGACTCTTTCCTGTCCATCTCTTGATGTTATCTTCCCACTTATAGCGCTGTCTTCCCCTTGCACGTTTGCCTTCAACTCTCCCTTCTATTATGGTCTTCTGCAAGGTGTTATGCCTTTTTATGTGGCCAAAGTATTTTAGCTGCCTAGCTTTGATCTCCCTCATTAGTTCTCTTTTCATACCTAGATTTTATAGGAGCTCCTTATTTGTTTTCTTCTCTTTCCAAGAGATGCGCCCCATTCTTCTATATATCCACATTTCAAGAGTCTCAATTCGTTCTTCAAATTGCTTATTCATTGTCCATGTTTCTACACCATACAGTTTTATCCAAGTAGGCCTAAAAGACGTATCACAAATTTCTACACTACAAGATGCTAATGAAATATAGTGTGTGCAGTAGTGAACGTGGTCCTATTGCACGCTGCCATACGGGTCTGCTCGATCGCTGCGCACCACTGGGAGCTCTAACATTGTCCGGTGCGCAAAGTTAAAACAAAAGCTTATTTAATTTTTTTTTCAATCACAATTTCTCGCGGAACCGTAGGTGTTTCGTGGTTGACAAACCCTCTTATAAACAATATCAAGGGATAAATCTGTCATGTGTTGTTACTGCGGTGACATTTAAATTCGGTGAACACTAGACCAGTTATGAGATCGATTTGAAACTATTTACATGTTTGGACATGTCAAGAAATGTAACATTCTTTCATTCACCACCTTGCAGCCCCCCTCCCCAAGGGGCATAGGCCTCCATAAAGCTCATGCTACGTGTGGCTGGTCGTTTAAAGAAATAGAATGAATGTAGAAATAGAATGAATTAAAGGACGTAAAAAATCTTTCCCCGAATGACCCACTGAATATGGCTCGTAATAATGGGTGAAGTTTTCCCTAAAATAGTGAGGTTCAAGTCATTTAAGGTCACCCGCTGACTCTGGAAACAAGATCAGGCCTAGAGTTGCTCGGCTCTTCCCTTTAACCGCAGGATAAATGGAGATCTTGTGTCTTTCCTGTTTCGAACTTGATAGGAAATAAAAAGAAACAACAAAGCGCCGTAAGTGCTCCTATTTGAAGAGGGTTGTTATGCGCCTATTCATTTCTAACATAATTCAGTTTTTAGAATACCGAATAGTGACACTAATCTATTAGGCTTCTAGTTTTTGTGGGCTCCCGGTAGACAGAAGATAGCTTACAGTATCTGACAGTCTTTCGTGACCTCGTAGCGTTCTATGATTTGCTAGCAAAACCATGCATTTTTCTGCCTGTCTTACTCACACTAGCTTAATTTTCATCCACGCTTCTTTTCCTTGAACATAAACAAACGAAGTTGTTTACCAACTTTCGCGACCTGCCAGTCATAACAGGGAGCGAATCAGGTTTGTTTATCAAGTTTCTCACGTGAGCTGATCTGTCAATCATCGGATAACTGACAGACCGCACGTGAAAAACACCGGATCTTTTTGAAGTAGTCGCTCGGGCAAAAATATTTCCCCGAGTACCCTTTAAAGTTCGTATACAAGAGGGGAGTTAACTCTTTGATCTTCAGATACGGGCAAAATCTCCGAGAACCCGTTACACGGTTTTAATTCTCTGATGTCGATTAGCAACGTCTGACAGAGCGACCGTGGAAAGCTTTCATCTCGGGAACTCATGCTTCTGTTTCTCTGCTATTCACAATAGTGTGAAAAGTAGCATCCTCTAGAGATCAGATAAGCATGAGGATATATAAACTGTGTCTTCCGAAACCAGCTATCAGTTGTCACTCATAATTTTTCGGATAGTCTAAACACGTAGTCTAGAATCATCGTGGAAGATGTGTTAATAGCATTCGTGGGGATTGTCATTCTGATGTTCTGGTAATAGAAATTAGTGTTTACGTGGTTAAAAGTGTTAAGATTTTGCCATTATAATTCACTGTGATTTTCTAGTGTTAGAACTAGCGAAATAAAAAACGCGTAGCTATTTTATACCAGCTGTTCAGTAAAATGTTAACTTTACCACACGCTTTCAGTTGACTGAATATATGCTAGGCGCGACTGATAGTGGCGAATAGAATTCACGTTATATTTCATTTTGAGTAGTTATAGTAGGAGACTATTATTTAATAACATACGATGACCAACAGACGCCGACAATTTAATAGCTATTAACGACAGGCGATATTTATGTAAGTGCGCGTATGGACAATTAAATAATAATTGACATTGTACACTGATCGTTAGCGCGCGCGTAAGGGGCGAGGAGGCTGCATACCTTCATCCGACCTGAAATCGCCTTGCTAGCAAAAAACTGACCGTATAATTGTAAAGAAAGTCACCGTGTGCCTTTTAACTTTAATCAGGACTGACAGAGTGGATAAGAGATCGTCTTGTCCCCGTCCGTGTGTATATAGAATAGTAGCTTTTTTCATAAATGTTTGTTTATTCCACACAGACCTGATCACAAGAGCGGCCAGCGGTCTTTTTCGGACTTCTTCCATCATTTACTGAATGGTTAATGTTGTCTTTTTCTTGGCTTGTGCGTCACCAATTTTTCATTGTGAGCCAACGCTAAACAAGAAACATTTTAACGTGGTAAATTTAAGGGGACTTATAAAACCCAGCATTATATTTTTTCCAATTTTTATCTGCCCACTGGGGTTGTAAAGAACAATAACATTATCTGACGACTGACAGTCGTATTCAAGAGTATCATCAAGAATTGACGCTGTTTCAGAATCGGCACTCACCGAGAGCCAGCCGATAGGATTACCATCATTTATCAATGTCACAGAGAGTTTATGGATCGTAAATTGCCTACATCTTCTTCTTGTTCTTTCACCCGCATCCTCTATTTATTGTCAATCTTTTCCTGTATTTTTTCGCATTCGTTCATTTGCGACTATATACATTACTATTTTCCCATTCAAACGTTTACCTGTTTTTCTCACAACTGAGAACTCAGTATGACGTAACGTGTCAGCCATACACGTGAAGCAGAGTGTTAGAAATTCCTTCTATCAGACCCGAGATGGCAGACAGTTGTCTGCATTTTTCAGCGAACACGCGCGGTTGCTTCGGGCTGAGCGCTTAGGTAGGCGTTAAAACTGTCACCTATACGGCGTAGAGCAGACATATAGTCTGGGAAATTCAAACTGACAGGTAGCTCTCGGTTAACTTTCCCAGTGGGAAGTGTGATGTGTCACCGCCTCCCCGCTCAGAAATGTGAATAGGGAGATGAAGGTGCCAAGACGCTCAGGGGCAGTTACGACATGCTTCTAGTTAAACGAAGTGTTGGGAGTAGGGGAGATAATTTCGCTTGGCGAAATAAGTTGGGGCCCTTTGTCTAATTTTAAGATATTGGCCCGAGTTTGAAAATAACTTCACTCATTCTCCATTTCACAGTAGACGTGGTCACTTCGTTCTAGAACACTTAAACGTATAAGTGATGTCTCAGTTTCGTTGTGATACGTAGTTCTGTTGGGGTAAAATATTATATATAATAGATCTCTAGTATTTTGTGAAGTGATAAAGTGTTTAATCGCCTATTTCACTTTAAACTAGTTCTGTGTGCAGAGTGATTATTTTAATAGTTTGTTATATTCTTTAGTCGACGAGTTACAGTGGAAAGCAGGATAAATTCTATTTCTAGCTTAATAAACTTGTAGCCATAATGAATTTAATTTAACTGCTAACTACTCAGTCGAGATATATTTTCTAAACTAACTTATAACTGCTAGAAGTCTCATGAGTATTGACGAAATATATTTATATGTATTTCAAATTCATGATGATTGATTTTATAATATAACTTATTTCACGGGAAGTGTTAAATGATAAGCTCTACGCTTGCAGTTTAAAATATAAGTTATATCCTTATACATAGTATGTATAATTATTTTATATGTGCTTTTTCCATTTTATGTAGGGAATACTGGGGTGACCCAGAACTTGCTGGCGTTTAGTAGTAAAGAGACATACTTGTGAGAAGAATAGACATTTCCTATCTTTAACCACGTGGGTTGTTTCAAGTAACACTAGTCTGACAGTGCATGTGCCATCAGAGATAAACAGTAATACCAATCCCATTAACGGTTTCTAAAGACTAGAAATATATATACTGGTCTTCTGAGCCAGTTCATATTGCTCCACAAAATTTAAATGTACGTGCTGCCTGGCGGCGAGAATAATTACAAGAAATAACATTTAACAATTTCCGACACTATTGAAAGAGTGGATAGTGAACCAAGACTACCTGTTGAAAGCAGTTGTCCACTGGTCATCTTTTCCAAAGTAAGGGAATCCGCGTGTTTTAGACTCTGTGTGCCCGTTTAAGATCGTTTACCCAAAACTGATTCAAGTGACATGAACAGTAATCTAAAAACATAACTGGTGAAGTGAATGCTCCCCGAAAAAAACAGTGGAAGAATCCTGTATTTGTAGAGCTGGGATTCGCTTTATCCAAAGAATCCAGATTCACTGTAGAGAAGTGTCCTAAGGTTGCGCCAGACGGTGATCAACATCAAGTTTTTAGGTAAGAATGAACGCCTGGGTACCCGGATGAAAGAACCGAGTGAAAGTGACGGAAGGATGTTCGTTGTTTAAAGCACTCACTTTGGTAATGTTTCCTTACGAAAGACTTGCTGCTTAATTTAATTGTTCTTTTAGAATAGATACTGCTGTCATAAGTCAGTTCTTACCTTCAAGAAAGGGGACAATATTAGACCCTAATCATATGTATTTATGACTCTTTGGGCCATCATCTGTCTCATAACGGGGCTGTGGGCTAAACCTAGAGTTAAAATCATAATGGGGCTATCATCCTAGTAGCATTTTCTTGAATTTTTTGACTATTTGTATATGTTTTTCCTTGATGTATTTTTTTGGTGTTGTGAGAAGATTTTTTTTAGATGATAATAAAAAAAAAATCTCTCTTGAACTAAATCAGTGCGTTGGTCAGCTCGTTCTAATATATATAGTCATTGTTATAGATTTCCCACGTGAGTGTGATTAACTGTCGGCACGTGTATGTGCGTGCCCGTGAGGAGGTAGAAATATGTGTAATACATATATATCTGTGTTTAGACTGTCTGACGCCTTAAAAGCTGTCGTAGAGGATAGGTGAAAGAGAGAAGATTTCCTCGATTTTTTTCAGAGACAGCCTCTATATCACAGTCTATCATCTCACTTGTGGAAATTCTATTTCATTTTACTAACTCTCACTGTGTCCATCACCTATTAAAACCTATTCAGAAGGGACCAACCCAAGTCTTAATACTCCTATCCAAAAATCTACGACAATCAAATGGAACAGTTTTTAGCAACCAGATGTTTCCCAATAACTGGAAGTGTATTTTCATCTGTTTACTGTGAACCCCAGAGATCTCGGTTTTTCTACACTAACTGTTCGAGGTGACATTAGTCCCATCCAGAAATAAACCACCAAATTAGGCGTCCACTAGTATAAATCTTATTATTTTGAGGATGGACCTAGGGGCCAATGTGGGAAATATACCTGCAAATTGTATATTCAGGAACCATTGTTAAATTCCAAGGAATATCACCAAGATTAGGTAAATGCGCGATTTGAGTGCGCCACTGTATGTCAGAGATCAGAGAGAGTGAGAGAGAGAGAGAAGAAGAAGAGAGAGAGAGTGCGAAATATTTTTTCTCTGTTACATGATTCATACTCAACCTGGACTTTGCTTTAAAATTTGTTTACTTTACTGGGTAATCATATTATATAGGAACTTGTTTTCCTTTACTGTCCCTGTCTTCGTAACATAGAGCTAACCTTTGTGTATACCAATAAGGTTGCTAATTATATGTTCAAACTGACTGCAGTACGGCTTATATATTTATATATATATAATAACTATATATAAATATATAATATATGATATATTTATAAATAATATAAATATATATAATAGATATATATGATATACTATATATATAATAATAATTATATTACTGCTAAAGGTGGGTACCCGTGTGCCTGGTGATGGTTATCCCCCGAGCCTGTGTAATAATGAACACCCTAAATACCGCGGAATGTGAGGAACATGGTTAGTTCGTCCAAGGGTGGTGGGGAACCCCCAATCTAATGTATCAGTGCAGACTGTTTATCCCACCACCCACGATAAACGAAACCAAATGAGTGGTGGGGGGGGGAAAACTGTGGAATTCACACCTTGAAGGATGTCATTCAATTGTGAATATTGAAAAATGGAAGCCATATAATTGTTTAGATAACCTTGTATTTTACCAAAAATGGGTGAGATCTAAATGATAGCAATGTTGGTGTATAACTTTTTTTTGGATCATTTATTTTAATGGGGATTCCACAGCAAAAACAACGGACGAAGAACAACCACCCATGGTAAGCCCAATGAAAAACAAAACAAAAACAACATGGGGCGTGAAAATACTTTCAAAAAAACAGTAATTCCAACCACAACAAAGGCAAATGGTAACATAAGGATTCCCAAAAACTATATATGATTATCAAAAGTGTTTTATTGCAGTACACCAGTATTCTCCCCTCTCATTTTCCCACAACGAGCAGAAAAAAAACCCCCCCGTCAATACACCAACGGGGGTAAACATAACTGTAAAAAAAAATAAATATCCCAAACAGTTTCCCGTTCTTACTCCCAAAACAATATAAAGTCCTTCCTTCTAACATTCTAACCCCTCCCCAAATATGGCGGGGCGACAAAATTAGCAAAAAAAGTTCCCCCCCATCCCCCCCCTCTACTCGGACCGAAATCGAAGAAAAATAGGCTGTCCCCTTTTTATCGTAAGACATGCCCATATAACCAACTCCCTTTTTACTCCACACAGGCCGAGTTTTTTCCATTAGTTTCCGCAAAGTTAAAATAAAAGCAAAAATAACCCGAATAACCCCATCTGTTCCATCCAACCTTTCCCCCAGAAGTTAATAATAAAAATTAGGCCATTAGGCCCCCCTCAAAAAATCAAAACAGTTAAACACCTTGTGGGAATCCCCTTCTGTAAAGACCCCCAATAAGTTTCCCCCCCCCCCCCACCCACCCTAAGATTTGCAAAATATACCGTGCTTAACAATTCATGCCGGTTTTTTAAAGAAAAGACTAAGCATAATACTTCCCCACCAAAGTATACCACCCCCCCCTCCCCATGTGGTGTTTTGATAAAATCTAATAAAAACAGTCCCCCCCACTAAGATTATGGCTCCCCAACCGAGCCCGTAACAAGAGGGAAAAATAATTTTATAACTCCCCCCCAGCCCTTCCAACCAACATTTATTGTGGAGCATCTTTTTGTCCCACCACCAGGTATTGACCTCAAAAATATGATCCTTATAAACAAAGGAAAAAGTGGTGAAAAGGTTATTTCCCCGCTTATTTTTTACCTATGAAAATGCAATTTTCCCTAAAACGACAACAACTTCCCGAAGCCTAACCTGTCCCCCCCCCCCACCGATCCCCACCCTTTTCTGAAAGGAAACAGAAATAACACAGGTGGGGAACTCCCTAAATAACAATGTGGGAAGAGTTTTTCCAAACCCCCAGAAGGCCAATGGGCCAAGAGAAGTTAAAATCATACATTCCCCACCCCGTTACTGATCAGACCCCCAGAACAAAACAACGGGTCCCCCCCCCCACCCCCCCTCTCCCTCACGCCGCCCGGAAACATCTTCCAATAAAAAAAATAACACTCTTTTAGTTTTTTAGGACATGGCGCGCCGCAGTATATTCGCAAAAATCCCTACCCCCCTCCCTTGACCCTATCCCCAGGACCAAGCTTGGATGGTCCCCCCCCCCCCACCTTTTTTATAAATAGGAAAGTTAAAACCTAACAAATAAAACTTTTTCCCCCTCCCCAAAAGAAAGCAAAAGATTGAGTTTAAATACCCGCCCCCCCATTAGAATTAAGTTTTACCCATGAACAAAAAAACATTATTAGACCCCCAAATAAATTCTTAATTTACAACATATCACAAGGCCAAATACAGTACAGGACTACAAAATCAAGTTGGTGATAATGAAAAAAAAAACCCTTTGCCCTCCCGGTGAAAATCACCCCCAGACGAGAAAATAAAATTATTAGCCCAATGAGCGTCCTCTACCCCCCAACAACCGTCAAAGAGGGGAAAAATTTGCTGAACCCCCCTTCAGATGTTAATAGCCTCAGGACAAACGGTTTGGTTTGGCTACAATGTTCCCCTACAGACACGATTTTTAGATAAAAACTGGAATGTCCCCCCCCCCCTCCCCTGGCAAAAACAAAGAAAATTGATTCTTAAAACGTGGAACCCCAATAAAAGGGGGTCCCCCCCCTATCAGTCCAAGTTTTCAGAAAAACGAGCCCCGAAAATAAGGAATAGTTTTCCCCACCCTTTGGCAGCCTTTGAATAAAAAAATAGGTTCACGCCAAATGGCGGGTTGGGACCCCTTTTTTCCCGATTTGTTGAAACCTCCCATTTGACAATATACTTTTTACAAGATCGACAATAAATAATCCGTTCAAAAAGTCCCCCTGTTTAATACCAAATTGGCCAAAAAATAAAAGCCGCAAAGAACTATTGGAACTTTTTTTTCGTAAACTGGAAAAACCCATAATTTCCAAGCCAACAATCCATGAAAAGGATCCCCCCCCGTTGAAAGCCCCGATGCCCCCTTTGCAAAAATTTTAACTCCTCCAAAATTTCTTGGGGTACCAAAACAAGAAACCCCATGAAGAATGAAAAATTGACCCTTTGACTTATTGGGAGACCCCCCCCCAACCATTGAAAACCATAAAACGTACAAGTTTACGTCCCCATACTATCATTGTCAAAATTCCAAAGGAATTTTTAAAACGAATTATAGGGTTAAAAAACTTTTATTCCGGATCCACCTAATATTGGTTTTTTGCAAAGAGTTGGAAAAAGAATTTCTTTAGTAAAGTCTGAAAAACCCTCTTCTTAATGCCCCTGTGTTATTTTAAAAACAATAAACGAAGTTCCCACCGATGAAAATTACCAAGGGATCATCTTGGAATGATGCCCCCAAACTTTTCCAAATATAAATACTTTCAGTAGAATTTGAAAGTTTTTTATTGAAGAGGCCATAAATATTAAAGAGAAAAGCCTGGAGCCCCCCCCCCCCTATGTGAAAACCTAACAACACGCAGAAATTATAGCCCAGTTTGCCCTGCATAATTTGTTATTTTGGCCCCCCTTTTTCCCAAAAAACGGAAAAATTGGGTATATTGGGATTGCTGAGTGGCAAAAATCCTTTAAACTCCGTGGGACTAACGAACCGATGATAAATAAAAAGAGTCAAGTGGATCTGGCCTATTTCCCCTGGCCCAACAGAAGACATGCGTTTGTACATCCCTCCTGTAAAGAAAGGGAGGTAGCAATTCCTAATGAAATAAAAGCAAAAGTAAAAGGGTTAAAAAATTTCTCTAAAGGTTAGGGCCCCGCCCAAAAAAATGGAATAAACAACCACCATTTATGACACTACTTTTTTCCCTGTGGCCACGAATAAAGAAAAAGGAATTCCCCTTTACGAGGGACCTGCCCCCCCCAAAAAAACACCAAATTATTGGTGTGAGGTATCCCCAGAAACAACAAAAAGGAAACTAGATACTGGATTGTCCATTTTTTTACCTAAAAAAACCCTTTTTGGGGTTGTGTAAAAAAACAAGAGAAAACCTCTCCCCCCTCCCATCAATGTGGCGAACTGGATTGCCAAGGAAAAGAAGCGGGGGGGAAAGAGGAATGGGCCCAAAACAACCTATTATAAAGAAGTTGATACACCGTGGTTTTTTATTGGCCCTCCAAAATAATTAGCTGTTTATTGCGCTTGGGTGGAAAAAACACAACTGGAGATGGCCTTTCCCTCCCCCCCCAAAAAAATCAAAAAAAGCGGTCAAACAATGCCAACATATTTTACTTAGCCCAAAAATCATTTTTATTATCCCATTACTCCCCCTCTGAAAGTCCCTGTTATTTTAAATGAGGCTTCAAGATGGAACACCAATTTTGCCTGTTCAGTAGGGATTTTTTATGGCCCTGAATTAAAATGGTTTGGGGATTTTAATGATTATTTTTTTATTGTACATATGTGTTGTGAATTCTACCTTTTCGAAAAAAATGAATTATTTGCCTCGTTTAATCATTTTATAAAATACATATTGGTAAACCCTCCTAATTTTGGGTAAAAAATTCCCTATTTTTGGGTTTTTTTGAGTTCACATAGTTTATTTCCCCCCAACCTTTGGGGTTTTTAAACCAGAATTATCATATATTTCCAAAATTTATTAAAATAATTGAAGTATCTTCTCTAATTAATTTAATGAATCCCCTTGATTGGTCCTCCCCCCATCCATGAAGCTGTGACTAACACCCTAGGGAATAGTTTGTAATTGTCTAATAATTTTAAACTATTCCCCTCCTAAACTGAAAACCCTTACCTTCAGCCGGTTTAAATTCTAAAAATTTTAATGGCCCCCAACCCCCCCCCTGAAAATCGTGTTCCGAGAAGTCCTTTCCAGGTCGTCCTCCCCCCAGGTTTTTTTTTCCCCCTATTGAGAGAAGAAACCCCTGACTGAATGAATTGGTTTTAAACCTTTTGTTGGGTATTTTTTACCCTTGGGATTTTTGAATAATAACCTTATTTAAGGGTTTTTAAACCCCCCTTTTTTTATCATAACCTTTTTTTTAGGGAGGTCCCCTGAAAAAATTTGTGGTTATTCACTATAAAGGGTTTTTTGGTATGTGTATTTGGCCAGAAAAAAAACATCTTGGCAATAGCTATATTTTCCCTTAACCTTAAGCTAACATTGCTAAAAAAACCCCCTAAACGTCCCCACAACCCCGTATTGGGGTTGCAATTGACCCCCGTAAAATTTAGTGGTTACAATAAAATTGACCTTTACAAATTTTTCCTTTTAGTGTCCCCCCACCCCCCACCCTTTTGGTTATTTCCCAGCCTCATTGTAGGAAATAATCAAGGGGAAAATGGGTTTCCTTTATACACTTGACCAATAAATCTTGTCCCCCCACTGAGGGACAAAAACAAAGTCCCCATTAAGGGGGCCCCCCTTCATAATTTTCTTTTTCCTGTTTTTTGGATCAGCTTTCATTCAAACGAATTAAAATGTAAGACGTGGTCCCCCCGCCCCCCCTTTGCAAATTGTAATTCCACTTGGAGGTAACAATTCTTTCCCTAACTGCCCCCTGAAAATAATTTTCAGTTTACCATTATTCCTTTAAACAAAAGAACGGTAAACCTTTCCTCCTTTTAAAAATTGGGATAGTTTTTTTTTTTAGATAAACAAGGCAGGCCTCTCCCCTTAAAAAACATCAATAATTTTAAACCCTGTTCTGGGCCCAAGCCCCTCTTCCTAACCAAGCTTTAAAAAACCTAGACTCCAGAAAGGGTGGACCCCCCCCCCCCCCCCACCTTTACCAGTTATCTTTATGATAACTGAAATTTTTAGCAAAAATTAAATTGGGGGTGGATCTAAATCCCACCAAATGGTGAAATATTTTTTTTATTGACCATGAACGTTTTCAAAAAATCCTATTCTAGCCCCCCCCAAAACTGGTTATTATAGAAACAAAAACAAAACTGGAAAGTAATCCCTCACAAAGAAATGTTTAAATGACAAAACACTGCGAAAAAAATATGTACACAAAAAACTACAAACTTGACCCGACACAACAGTTGGGTTAATAAAAAACCATAAATGTTGTTAATATGAGAAAACTGACATGACCCAGGAAAGAGTAAAAAAGAACCCCCCCTTTAACAACATACCAAACAAAATTATAGACAAATCCTAAAACTAATAAAAGAATAGACAGACAATGGTTACATACCGAATAAAAGTCTAGCGAAAAAAAAGATATAATTTCACCCGTTCAACACTATAATACACTAACGATATTAATTAATGTATTTTATAAACAACAATTATCCCGCTACGGCCAAAGATTCTGTATTCAATATAAGAAACAACACCGCATTTACTAAGAAAGACCCACTTATAAGCATAACAAGACCCCTCTCTAAACAACGTGGGATTTTCTCCTTATATATAAGACCCCCCCACCCGAACCATTTGTAAACCCCCAAACCCACCCTATCCACCACAAATACCCAAAATAATAAAACACAAACTCATTAATATTTACAACCAAACTACCCAACATACACATTTATTATTTTACATTCATTTAAATTAACATCCAATAAACCCACACCCCCCCCAAATAATGAAATGTTAATGCAACTACCCCCCCCCCCCTATCAATCATAACAGGCACCACCAATATGTAATTACCTACCACGCTTAACAGAATAGCAAAAGCTCTGCACCCCCACCTATATTATACCTCCACCCACACACCCCCCCCATTAACATGTCCTAAACACAAAACATTTACCCAACAACAGTTTATCAATACCCAGACCAAATGAAATACACCCCACCCCAACACATTCCCCTCCGACCACCAAACCCACCAAACCATACTTACTGGGTAAAAATCCCCCACAACAGGAACCAATTGTGCTGACCCCCACACATCGGATTTTCTGTTCTTCACAAAAACCACCCCAACAACCCACAACCCCTAAACCAACGACCCCCCCCAATGACACCCCACCCCACCCCCCTGGGCCGGAACACCACCCCACCACCCCCACCCTCCTCTTACCGTTTAGGACCCCCCCCCCCCCCAACCGCAACCCCCCACAACACCCCCCACCCCCCACCACCACCCCCACCTCCTCCCCCCCCAACACCATTATTAACCCCCCGAAAGTAACCACCTACAAATTTTAACACACCCCCCCCCCCCACACCCCCCCACACCCAAGATGAAGTACAGACCTACCACACCCCACCCCACACCACCTACACACATATGGGTTTTTTTTTTATTTTTTCCAATGAACACCCACACCCCCCCCCCCCCACCCACCCCCCCCCCCCCCACCACACCCCCCCCCAACCCCCCACCACCCCCCAACCACCCAAAAGGCATACACCCCCACCAGACACACCCCCCCCCCACCAGTATTTATATGGACAACACTTGCCACCGTAAACACCCCCCCCCTTTTGGGGTTTAACCACAACACCTTTTTTTTGGGTTTCTTTTTCCCATCCCAACAGGGGGTATACAGACCCAACCCACCCCCCCCTCCATTCAGGGGGGGGGTTTTATTTTTACTCAAATCCTATTTACAAATATAAAAAGTCTGACTACCACAATGAGTGACCCCCCCCCATTCACACCCCCCATCCCCTCCCCACCCACCCATACACCCCCCCACCCACACTGGCAAACAATACACCCCACCACAAACAACCCCCCCATACACCCACACACCACCCCCATTTTGGACCCCCCCACAACAAACACCCCCAAACCCCACCAATTACCCCCATCGACCCACCTCCGACAATTTGAGTGTCCCCCACCCTTTTGTACCAGTCCCAAAACCCACCCCAATTATTTTTGGGTTGTTACCCCCGGAAGTTTACCACCCCCCCCCAACCCCCCCCCAAAAGTATAAGCTCATCCCCCCCCCCACAGGATTTTGCCCTATGCCCCCCACACACCCCTCACACAACCACCCACAACGTCACACCACACCCCCCACCTCATGGGGACCAATACCACAAGAACCCACCCACCCCCCATTTGTCACACCCCACCCAACCCACAGTACCATTCACAAACAATTACCCCCCACACAACCAACCCCCCCCCCCCTGATAATTTCCCTCCCACAACCATTAAATTTTTACACGTACCCACCCACCAATCCCCACACTCACAAACACCCCACACACCGGTTGAAAACACCACTCCACACCCCACCCCCCACCCCCAACCTTACCGGTCACACCTCCAATACCCCCCCAAATACCCGTATTTAACCCTCAACCACACCCACATTTTGTATCTCACCAACAGTTTGGGGTAAACTACACCCCCCATGCCACACCCCTTGTTGACGTGCCACCCAATCCCAGCATACCACCCACCAGATGAACCCCACAAACCACCCACAACACCCCCCCCCAAACATCCCCCCCCACACCCAGTCTAAATTTACCCACCATTTAATTTTGGTTACCAAACCCAACCCCCCACTTGGGAACCAAGATGAACCCCCCCCCCCCGGTGGGTGGGGAAATGCCCCCCTACAACCACCCCCCCCCCACCACAAACACCCCCCCCCCACGACCCAATCCCCCCCCAAAGGACCCCCAAAGGCACCCCTACACATCACCACATTACCACCCCCACCAAGCCTCACACACTCACCCCCCCCCCCCCCCTGGCACACGGGCACCCCACTCACCCATTTAAACTTTACCCCCCCACTCACAACCCCCACCAACACCTTGAATATGTTATTTAACCATCACACAACCCCCCCCCCCCCCCCCCTTACCAACAACCCCCCCCTCAGGGGTCAACCCCCCTCCCCTGTCACCACCCATGTACCTTTTTTCCAGGACCCAAAGGGTGCACCATACGAGGAGTGGAAGACAAATCATACCCCACCCCCCACACCCCCCCCACACACCCACAAACCACCCCCCCAAAAATTTTGATACCCCAGAAGCCAAACTAAAGGAAAAGGGTAAACAAATGACCACACCCCACCCCCATTCCCGTCCCCCATACCCCACCCCCCAACCCCCCCCCCCCAAACCACAACAAACCGCTCCCCACCCACCCCCCCCCCTCCCCCCGCCACCCCCCACCTCACACCCCCCACACCGTTTTACCGCCACCCCCCCCCCCTCCAAACACCCCCCCCGCCCCCCTCCCACCTCCACACTCCCCCCCCACAAACCCCACTTCTCCCCACCCTACCACAACACCAACAATAACCAATCCAACAATTCACTCACAGGCACCACCCCAATAAACCCCCCAAAAACCAACCAAGGGGTTGGGACCAATTAAAACCCATCAAACTAACCAACGCAACCTCACCCCAATACAATACCCAACCATTAATGCACTCGGCCGGGTTTATTTACCAAACTTACAAAAAACAACACACCGGACCCACACAACCACCTCAAAAAGTCTCACACTACCAACATGACACCCCCACCAGAAAGACATGGTAAATGTTTTACAAAACCAATATTCAACACACACAAATACCCACAAACAAAAGAAAATATACACCACTCCAACCGCAATCACAAACCAAACACCTTCACATCCATGATCTCAAACAACTCTCAACCTATTCAAATAAATACCACAATACGAAAACAACCTACACACACACCAACCCTACTCAAAACAACTCTCACAACCACAAAAACCACCCACAACCACAAACCAACCCCAACACTCAAAACACCTAAATAACCAAATTAACCACCTAATCCCCTCATAACAAGCAAACACCCAATTGAGATTACACCCAAAAATTAATGGACAAAACAATCCCCCAAGCAAGTCCCATCCATTCAAACAACACGAACCTAAAAAAACTTGAACAATTTAACTGGGGTAAAGGCAAACTGTACTACTAATCCCCCAAAACAATCAAAGCTACAGAAAGACGCTGTAACCACTAAGATACCAAGACTAACGATAGATACTAGATAGAAAAAGAACTAAAGATTCTTAAGAATTACGAAAATAGAATATAATAAGCACCCTCCCTCTAGAACACACATCTCATATCTAGATAGATAGAATAGATATGGCATTAGACTCACCCTCCCCACGAAAGTAATAATAAACTCAAAAAATATATACCCACCTAAGGATAACTTCCCATATCTTTCCCTATCATCTAAAATCACAGCCCCCCCCTCCTATATACGAACCACACCTATTAACAATGGCTGGACATTGGTAACATTATTCACCCTCACAGGAAAACCTTCCATCTTAACCCGAACTCCTCAGGGACTCATTTTCCCCTCCATCCTCATACCACCAAACTGTGTACAGCTTTAGAACAAGACAGCTCCTTCCATACTTAAACTCGACTGACCACCGCTCAAATGAAGATACACAATCTCGCAATGAATAACACATTGTTCAATAGCTCCCTTAAGAAAAACATGAATACCATACGGAAATATCTTTAAAATCTCGTATATCCCCTATCAATAACTCCTCTTTTTATATAATCTAACTAACTATACAATAAACGCACTAATACCATATCTATAAAATTAATATAGTCCTTCATATCTCCCATAAATAGACGTTTATTAGGCCGACAAAAATATTAAAGGGATTCTGACCGACGCCAGTGTACTCTTGTCGTTTCAACAACAACCAGTCACTTAGCTAGGAAGCTATTTTGTTGTACTTTGGAGACAGTGCTCCGATAAGGTACGATTGTTCTATTCATCGGCGTATGCTAAATACCCGGGCCTGGGTTCTCCCGGTGAACACGGTCTTAGATTATCTCTTTAATTAATTGGAAAATTGCTGATAGTGTGCAACGGTGGCAGTATTAATATCCGTAAGGATTAGTAAAGTTTTGTATCCTTTGAATAAATTCCTGAGATTAATCGGCACAGCATCCCGCTTCATCCAGACAATAACCCGAGGTTTGATCAGCAAAAAAGGAGCCGAAGACTTGTCCTGACATAGTGTTTTATATCGCGGTCACTGAAAAGTTCCTTTTTTTTTGCATTTACGCTTCCAACTATTATATTGTCCCCATGTCTGCCAAGCTTTGTGCGGCACAACTTTTGGGCCGTTCTTGCGCAAAAACTGGTTAGGACAGACATTGCTACCGTCGTCTACCACCGCCACCATATTTTACTTTTTTCACTTTACGAATACTCCCTACTCATACCCATCCCCAACCACTCACGCCCATTAAAAAAACCTTACACTAATGACCATATGTCTTTCATATAAGTGAGTAGTCACATAAATAAAGTTATAATATGCAATATAACATGTAACATTATAAGATAACGTGGGCGCGATACGTATTTTGACTATTCTCAGACTAAGTAACATTCTAAGTTTTGATTTCATAGTTAGGTTTTCTTTTCACGTTTTAATCAAGGCTAATATAATAGGGGTAGGAATGGTCCCTCGTTCTAAAAGGGTTGACCCAGCTCACGATCTACATAGCCCCTCCGCCCTCCTGCTTGTTGCAAAAGCTAGCACTGGGTCGCATTCCCAAGACAGTGGCCCATAATTTGCAAGCTCGTTCGAACCCTACTCAATCCCGCTCTTTCGCTAGTTGTTTTTTGTCTCCGCATTGTGTCTTTGGCGCCGTAGATCTCATCTAGTATCCCGCCATCATAGATTAACTCTTGGTCACATCGATGCAATGTACACCTCATACTGCTAACTATGGGTTAAGTCTATAACACAATTCACTTATCCCAGGCAAGTGGATCACGTATAAGGATAGATCCTTCGAGACCCATAGTTGGGGTAAAGACTAGGGTTGTTTTTGGCATTGTGCTGGAATAACGGTTATCCTCTTATTGTGTCCCGCATCTGAGTTCACAATCGGCTATGCGTTGTTGAGTACTTCAGCCTGTGGTCCCATTTACGCTTATTTCCTATAGGGTTAATAAACTGGACTATGTGAAATGTTCACTCAAAATCTAACTTGAAAATGTGATCGCCTCCGTGGTCGCACGTGTTGGTAGTGTAGAGTATGTGCGGCTGATCTTTACGCTCAGCTGTGCGTGACTACCCTGTAATAGACAAAAATCCCAAAGTGAGTATTCAACATTTTTAAAAAGGTAAAGGCGAGAATTTCCGTAATACCAGTCAACTTATCCCTACCCTTGGAAAAATCGCCACGATTCCTCCTTCCCATAGACAGTTGTGTAAAACATAATCAAAATTTATTGGTCGTCGCTTCAAACATAGGTATGTTTTATTGAGATGCCGGAACCGATTGTCAACCTTATCAACTCTTCAAGGCCAGACTCTAAGTTTTATGTAATATCTGTTCCCATCCTCTCTATCAGGGTTTATCCTCATGGATACTTACCTTTCAAGTGTATTAATCGAGGTCACCCCATTCCAACTTTATCTCGGAGTTAAAATCAGCCGTTTTATTACCCTGGCTCACATCACCCTACACGATAACCTTCTCTGGTACTAATCTTATTATCAGCTACCGCCTAGAATAACTAATTTTTTAACTTCCTCTGGTCTCCAAATGGTCATGCAATCTGAGAAACTTATCGACAGGACTGTTAATCCTGGTGTGACGTAAACCGATGCCCTTACTCAATGCCACCCAAGATTGTAATTGCCGCAAGCCTCTAACCTCCAACTTCAGCTTGCACTATACACATCATATAACTGCCCATAGCCATGGGTACCTTGGTTCACTACGTATCTAAATCATATTACGTCTATAACATATATATACAAAAGCGTACCTACCCATATTCCCCCCACCCTTCCCTACCCCCCCAATACTTTTTGTAACTATTAGACCTTATCAAATAAAACCCCCTGTACTAATGTAAAAACCATCCCAATAAACTTATGGGTCTTATAGAAAACAAACCAGAAACGCAACCCGCTACTTATTCCCTTGAGCAGACTCATTCAAGTGTAGATATTCTAAAACTTAAGTAATCTCACATACCTATAATAACGACCAAATTTGCCGGCGTCACATCATTGTTTCATCAACTACACCCCCCCCCATAATTCCCCTAATCAACCATCCCCATTACTTGTCACCCCACAAGAAATTTTTACCCCTCTATATTAAGAACATTCAAAGAGCCTAATTATATCCCCATCCGGAGGAACTACCATCTAACTTTCATCTTACTTTATACCTCAATTGAATCTACAATTGGTATATTCAATATAATAAACCAGTATCAATATACAAAATTATGTAATCCACTTAAATTAAGGTAATAAATATTAACACATTATATTATGAAAAAAGTTCCCCACACATGGATACATACAATTTACAAATATTCAACCTATGGATTGGAAAATGGGTGGTTTATACCACCATAAAAAATTTATGGATAAATACATGGGTTTTATTTATTTTTCCATTTTAAATTTATTCAACACCTTAATATATTTTTAATCTAAAAAATACTTTACTTTACTTATGTACCCCCCACCCCCCGTTTCCCCTTCTTCACCCCGTTAATGTGGAAGAATGGTTTTTTGGAAGAGAGAGCGCTGCTGGCCCCCCAGAAAACTAATCCTTAATCCCACCTGTTCCCCCCCCCCCATTATTCCCCGTGCCTGGTCCCCTTTGGTATTTTTCCAATATTATCTAGTCCCTCCGAATTTCCCCTTCAAAGATTTGTATCACCATAAAATTAAATAGGGTGGTTCCCTCCCCCCCCCCCCCCCCACCCCCCCCCCCCCCACCCCTCCCCCTCCCCAGGGCGAAAACAATCCTCCCCCTGGGTTCCCGTCCCCCTCGTGGGTGTTCCCTTGGAATCCTTTGGCTCCTTCCGGTATTCCCCCATGCTTTGTTCACCCCCCCGTGGTGGGGTATATAAAAAAATAAAATCCCGAAAAAACTATCTCCCCCATTCTGGGCATAGAAAAACATTGTCCAAACCATACATAATTGGGACCCGTTTCTTACTTGTCTGGCCCAGGGGGGTTAAGTTTAAATTTTTTTAAAGGCCCCCTATGTGTAAACGTAATCGTCCACCCCTTGGGTTTTTTATGCCCGTACCAAGTCCCCTCTTCCCTATTGTTACCTTTCAACACATTCCTCAATAGCCCTCCATTTTCACCCTTGAGTGTTTATTTTGTGTAATTTCATGGGGCTATTTTTATGGGGTTTTTTGGTAAAGTTTGTTTAATTTTGCCCCCTAGAAAACAATCGCCCCCAAAAACATCCAATATGGGTTCCCCCCCCACCAAGAAAAACCTGGGGGTGACAAAGGTTGGGAGCCGGTTAAATACCAAACCCTAACAACCCGATTTTTTTCCCCTTAACCCCCAATCCCTCACTCTCCTTGCCCTGAGGGAAAATCCCTTCGGAATATTTTAATGGGACCCACTTAAAAAAAAAAAGTCCTTTTCAAAAATTAAAAAGTGAAATAAGGGGTTTTTTGTATAACATAGAAACATTTTACAACTGGGTTTTGAAACATGTAAAAACAAACCAAATTAATAAATTAGAAAAATGTACCATTCATATTTCTTTTTCATCTTTCCCCCTCCCCTTTCCCTGCCCCTACTACCATAATAATGGGGAACCTTGGGGTAAAAAACTACTATTTAGGCATAATAGGAATACCCACTTACAAGAAAAACCTAAAATGCGAATAAAGCCAAGTCACAAGTCCCGTCTATTTATGCAAGTTTTGGGTGGGGTGGGGGTCCAAATGGAAAAAATTCATCAATTATCTAAAACCCATATTAACTTTTAATCCCCCCTCCAGCCCCACGAAATGAAAACCCTGGGGGCAATTCCAACTAATGCGGGGATAATAATTCCACCACCACCATTATATATCTCAGATGAATTCAACATTGGTTAATTATAAACGATCCACACAATCCCAATTTAATCTCACTCATTTTTATATTAAATCAATATTCACCTATCCCTAATATCAATTTATTAATCATATTAAACTCTACACTATACTAGCCCTCCTAAACCCCCTGGGCTGGGTGGTTTCACCCCAGACAACCTATAGCCTTTTGGATGGAAAACCCCCACATGTTCATAAATCGCAAACCTCGACATATGCACTATAACTGCCATCCATACCACGTATTTCTTGGGGGGTCACCTCATAAACTTTCATTATTTTATTAACATCCTAATAAATTCTCAGCACTATAAGAACCAAGCACAAGTTGGGTATCTACCAAATCTGAGAGTTCCCCCTGAACAACAGTGCACTATTGAACCATTAATAATTAAAAGCAATTCAGATTTGTTTTTCCATCCTGGGCTATATTAAATTAGGCCAAGTCTTTCCCTCTATTTTGTCATGCTTTGACTTTCCTCGCACTTACCCTCACTAAATGTATACTAAACATTACATGAATGCTTAAACCCAACGTATAAAGAATATGAATCAAGATGTAATAATGCATAGCAATTCTGAGAAAATAATCTGGTCAAAGGAGTCCCCCTATGGATGTAACAGAACTGTTTTAAGCAATGGGCTACGCAGAGGACATAATCTATAGTGTCTCCAGGAACATTTGTGATCACTAAGACCATACCGTATCAGGTTAATGGATATGACCCTGTCCAACCAAACACGCATATCCACAGTGATAACTAAAAATATTACACTTATACTATGTTAATGCCAGCTGCATTTAATTGAACTCCCAAAATCAACTACATTCTCAAAATCCATCCCTACTATCTCCCCCAAGGTAGATCTTTCCTATAATTTAATCTACCCAATCTACCCCATTCCAACAAACCCACTCCTATCTATCTCGGCTTAATTGGGGAATGTATGAGGGGCAAAACCTCTATCTCACAATTGGTAAAACTCAAATGGTAAAAATTCCAAATCCCTTAATTTGCCCCAATTATGGCTTAAAATCTTCCTTCCCCCCCAACCCAATCAACTGTTCAACTCAAACCCTTGGTAATACTCCCAATATATATCTTCCTCCCCCCACCCACTAATCAACTTTGTCATTCCACATTATGACTCCCCAATACATATTACAATCACTAAAGGACCAACCATTATTCCATACACAAGTCTACTACTCTTCCGTACCATACAAAGTGCGGATTCTAAATGTCCATCTCTTTTGTGTCCCTGTAATACAAACCCTCTATTAAAATCTTCGTCATATTCATCAATAACACCACTCTTCAAGTACACCAAACCCTTAATCTACTGTCCTCAAATCCTCTTCTTTCATCACACCTATTACCTCCCCCACCTCTATTATCACAGTCCATAATTCCCTAAACAAAAAACACTGGGCGACCTATTTCTCTTAATGACTCTTGAAATCGTGTAGCGGGCCAAAGGGGTGGTCCTAACAATCATCCTTTCTCCCTCTCTAATTAATCCCCCTTCTTATTTCCAACAAAACACCCCCATACCCTCCCTCAATACCTCCTATCTCCATAAAACATCCCAAAAAAATCACCTGGTTCCTCTAATTACATCCTCCAGCAGGGAAGGTCCCACCCCCACCCATTTCCAACAACAACACCATACCAACCCCTCTCTCAATTATCCCTTCACTACCACCTGGAGTGACCCCCAGAAAAAATGCCCTATCCTAACCCATCTATTAATTACATAATCTTGCCCATTTCTCTCAATTACCTTCTATATTCTAATAAACACACCACCACCACAACAATAAAAACAAAAAAAAATAACAAAAAAATAAAAACACAACAAACACAACCCCACAAACTAAAAAAAGAGAAAAAACACAAAACAACAACCTCGAAAAACTACCCCTCCCTATCCATAGATTTAACATAAAAAGATATTACCATCCAAAAAAGCAAACACTACAAAAACACCGGCACAACACAATCAACAAGATACCCCCCTATAAAATAATTACAATTCATCAACCCCAACCCCATCGTGGTAACCCCAACCCGTCGTACCCAAACCAACTAACCACATAACCTAAAAATAACCTATTCCAACCATACACCCAAAAATGAAAAAACCCCCCGGAGTAAATAAATAGACTAAAAAAAAAAACCTAAAAACACCCACTCAAAGGTCGACACTAACAATAACCATAACCGAAACGCAATCACTAAGAACCCCCCCCATCAATTAACCTCTTACTTAACACACAACTAAACGAAAATCCCCAAAAAAAAAAAAAACTACAAAATAAACTATCTGGTTAACACTCAATACAACCTAATCGAAACCCACTAAAGAACCACACCCCAACCCGCAGCCCTCTAACAATAATAAAAAACCAAACCAAAAAGGTCCCCCCATCCAAAGAAGACCTAAGATTGAATACACCACAAAAACAGAAAAAAAAAAGAAAAAAAACATTGGAGCCATAAAAGATTAAACAAAACGGGGGCCCCATCGTATCATACACACAGAATAAACAACAAAAAATTACTCCTTAACTTAAAAAAACAAAACAATACAACTCAATGCAAAAAAAGAACAACGCCCAATCACCATTTAATTCGAACCTTACCGGTCTTGACAAAAAAAAAAGCTTGGATAAGAAGAAAACCACCAAAACATACCAACCATGGCCATCCCCAAACAAACCTAACCACAAAACATAAACCAAAAAATGTACCATACCCAAAACCCGCTCCCCCTACCCAACAACCCTCATTACATCACCTCCAATCAACCCCTGCTACCATTACTCCCAAAAATAAAAAAATATTCAACATATTCCCCAAACCATTATACCCAAACCTTTTATTACCATTTCATAATACACTTAAAACAAAAGTAATTTCCTAAAGAATATAAAGTTTTGTTTTACATTTGATCCAAATAATTAATTTTCTATTTATAAAACATTCTTACACCACACTCGCAATAAAAACAACCAAACAAAAACCAATTCACAAACCCCCCCCAATCCTATTCCCAAAAACCTCAATACAAACTAAATTCTCTCATCCAACCCCAAAATAGACAAATCTTCATAATACACGAAGATACAACCATTACTAAACAACACAAATCCAACCCCCCATCGATACAAAACAACCCACCATATCCCTACTCAACAAAATCACACCCAGGATACAAAATTTCAAAAGAACCCACAAACACACACAAGAAGAAGCCCTCATCATCCCACACCACACTCATGTACCTTACACGCTCAAAACCAAAAAACCCACAGTCCCATTACGAAAAACTGTAAATGGGGCAATACAAAACAAATAAAAAAAAGTAACAATCAATCAGAACCCCCTTTTGATTCCCCGGTACAAGCGTGGGACCCTACTATAACCGACTAGGTTGAAAGGGCCACCCACGTCGCCTACCAATAAAATTCGATCCCAACAATTTTTTTTTGTCTTTAAAATGTCATGTTTAAAAACTTTAAATAATCCTCACTAACACTATCAAAGAACTTCTCGTATGTCAAGTCACGCTTATCTCTGGGCACATCTTTTACAAACCAACACGGTAAATGGAGGACCAATAACTAAGTAAAAGTAAAAAACTTTGGGTGGGGGGGGCGGGCTGTCCACCAAATAGGTGGGGATATATCATGAAACAAAAGTCACAGCAATCCACTTGGGGGCTAAAACTACCATTTGACAAAGTGCGTTATGTTTTTACCCAGGCAATTAAACTTTAACTTTGCAAACGTATGTCACTCTCTTGTCACATTCAAATCTTGCAATCGATTTCCCAATCTCTTCCCAAAGATGAGCAATAGCTCTGAAACTTGGCACAGTTGTGTATTTCCCCATGGGACAAATACAATAATAAGTCGGGTAAAATATAATAAAAATTAAAAAATTTAAAATTAATATAAAATTTTTTTTTTGTATTGTATCATCAGTGAAATGGGCGATTCACTAAACAAATAATCTAGGTGTATTCTTTCCAACAAGATTGTCTCTCTTGAGAAAAATACTGAAACTTCTCACCCCCTTTCCACACACACCCTATCGCATATCGCACGCGCGTGCACAGACATACACACAACTGACAAGTACATTTAAAAAAAAATGTAATTTACAACTCTTATCAAAATTTAAAAAAAAAAAAAAAAAAAAAAAAAAAAAATTAACTTTCCGTGTAATTTACTGAATAATGAAATCCGCCTCTTGTGCTCTGGACTCGTTTATCACAAACTGATAATTCATAAGCGGATCGATTACATTTGACTTAAATTTAAAAATAACAAAAAATAGCATTAAAAAGAAGACAATAACGAATATTAACAAAAATATTTTAAACCCAAGCTTTTAATCCACTAAAAAGCCACAAATAATTTTTAATGAGTTTATAGTTTGCAGTCAAAAAATGTAACATCAAATTGACAAAGAGCCTGGGGCACTGATTCTACATGAAATTAACGTCTGCTTTATACTTCATTACACACTTATAGATAAAATATATGATAAGCGCTTAAGCACCCCAGGCTTTTTGTCAATTACTACTACTTCTACTACTACAAGAACTATAACAACAACAACAACTACTACTATTACTCTACAACAACAACAACAACTACTACTACTGTTACTACTACTACTACCACAAGAACTACAACAACAACAACTACTACTACTACTGCTACTACTACAAGAACAACAACAACTACTACTACTACTGCTACTACTACAAGAACTACAACAACAACTACTACTACTGCTACTACTACAAGAACAACAACAACAACAACAACAACTACTACTACTGCTACTACTACAAGAACTACAACAACAACAACTACTACTACTGCTACTGCTACTACTACAAGAACTACAACAATAACAACAACAACAACAACTACTACTACTACAAGAACTACAACAACAACAACACCTACTACTGCTGCTACTACTACAAGAACAACAACAACAACAACAACAACTACTACTACTACTACAAGAACAACAACAACAACAACAACTACTACTGCTACTACAAGAACTACAACAACAACAACTACTACTACTGCTACTGCTACTACTACAAGAACTACAACAACAACAACTACTACTACTACTGCAAGAACAACAACAACAACAACAGCGACTACTACTATTACTGCTACTACTACAAGAACTACAACAACAACAACTACTACTACTACTACTTCAAGCACAACAACAACAACTACTACTACTACTACTACTACTACTACAAGAACAAGAACAACAACAACAACTACTACTACTACTACAAGAACAAGAACAACAACAACAACAACTAATACTACTACAAGAACTACAACAACAACAACAACTACTACTACTGCTACTACTACAAGAACAAGAACAACAACAACTACTACTACAAGAACAACAACAACAACAACTACTACTACTGCTGCTGCTACTACTACAAAAACAACAACAACAACAACAACAACAACAACAACTACTACTACTACTACTACTACTGCTACTACTACAAGAACTACAACAACAACAACAACTACTACTACTGCAAGAACTACAACAACAACAACTACTACTACTACTACAAGAACTACAACAACAACTACTACTACTACTTCTACTACCACAAGAACAGCAATAACAATAACAACAACTACTACAAGAACTATAACAACAACAACAACAACAACTACTACTACTACTACTACTACTACTACTACTACTACTACTACTACTACAAGAACTACAACAACAACAACTCCTACTACTTCTACTACTATAATAACTACAGCAACAATTACTCCTACTTCTACGAATACAAAAACCACTACAACAACAACTACTACTTCTACTACTACAAGAACTACAACAACAACAACAACTACTACTACTACTACGAAAAAGACTTACTTGTTTAGACAAATCTGGAAATTCCTTATCAGCCTCCTAAACAATCAACTCTGCCTTAAACGCGACAAGGCAGTTCTTGTATTACCTGAAATTATGCGAAAATATTAGAACACAATATCGTATCTAAGAAATAAACATGTTTTTATTCTGTCCAGTGTGACATGCTATGAAGAACAGTAGGTGTAGACGTCATCGTTTTACGCTATCAACTGTGAGTATGTCAGCGCATTTGCTCAGAAATGTATGACGTCATCTACGTTTCAAGTACGAACATAATCATTAGCTGCCATCTCCACATCGAAGTTGGGTCGTAATGGATCTCCGACGTCTTCTGACTCTTGTCTTAATTGTGTTCTCCGATAGATTTTTTCCCGTCCAACTCTTGATGTTATCTTTCCACTTTTGAACAGTTTGGAGCAAAGTCTAGTACTAGAACTTTTAATTGTTTTGACCCTTTATTATTAGTCATTCCTCTAATTTCACGTGATGCGTTAAATGCACAGTACTTACTGTCTCAGACCTAAGAGTCTTTTATATTTGGACATGCGCCCTAATATAACCGACAAGGTTGAACGAAACGCGCCTCGCCAAAACGAGGCAAAACTTTATTTTAAAAAAAAAATAAAATAAAAACGTGATGCGTTTGTTTATTTTTATATTAATAAAGAAAAATATATGTTCAATCTCTGATGGGTTATATATATTTGGCTATATATTGTGTAAAAACCAGACAAGTGCCAGTGGAACACAAGACGAGAAGTAGACGCTGGAGATGGATGGGACACACATTAAGGATTGGTTTGGTTTGGTTTTAACGACTGTCTTCATTGCACACGGACAGCTCCATCAGTGCCCCGATCTCCTCCCTTAGATTACACAAGGAGGATCTCAGCATAGTGCACGAACTCCGTAGCACCGGCGAGAATCACAATGTGTGTATATAGGAATTACACATTCTATACATTATTTTGTGGTGGGTAGGTTTCTACTTTTTAAATTTTGCCAGGGCAGCGGCCTGATAATCCTACGCTTATATGGGATTGTTAACACGCGCAACTTGCACACGGGACCTCTTTTTTTTCGCCGTTATCCGAGAAGTCTAGGCATCCGATCTCACTACCCAGGAGACCAGGGGGGAGGAGTATGACATCATTAGGACCACTGGTTTTGGAAAAAAAATTTCCATAAGTGATGTTCCCCCACCTGGGAATCGAACCGGTACCTCTATAACTCGAGGCGGACGCCATACCTCTTAGCCACTCCGGCACATTAAGGAAACTTTTAATAGCATTACAAGGCAGTCCCTGCTCTGAAATCCCCACGGTAAAAGAGGCAGAAGTAGACCACAAATGTGCGGAGAAGAGAACTGGAGATATGAAGATGACATGGACAGAACTTGAGCTGATGGCACGTGACAGGAGGACTTGGAATGTGTTTGTTGACTGACTGATATTTATGTTTATAATAGACACATAAATGACAGTGTCGAGCGCGAAAAAATAAATCTTTTCATTTACGAAACAAACCAAAAAATAAAGGGGAAAAAAAGTCACGTCTGTCAATCAGACCTATAAATAGAAAAGGGTATTTAGAAAATTAAACAAGAAACAAAACAAAAGTTGAATCAATCTTATAGTGATAGATAAGTAAAGGTGTCGAGTCCTGAAAACCTAAAATTGGTTTTCGTTTTTTGTCGTTTAAAAAAAAAAAAAAAAAAGCCCAGAAACAAAGGGCTGATATACTAATTCCCATAACCCCCACTAATTCAACGATCTTCACACACCCCGTTTGTCACGCGTTGCCTCCCTTCTGCTGTGCAATGATGGTCGAACAATGGCCTAAACTTAGAGTATCTTAGTGGGTCTTCAAAAGTATCTACCTTCGCACAAGAGTACTCTTGGCAGAGATGCAGATAGAAGGATGATGATGCTTCCAGCTTGAGGGAGTGTTCACAAGATATTTCAGAAGTCACGAACAGTGCTGAATGTGTCTTAGCAATGTTAATTTTCATCTGCCCGACAACTTTTGTGAAGAGATATTATATAATTTAATTAAGCTCGTACAAGCCTCAACTGAATTAACAGTAAAATTATTATTATTATTTGGCTCTATAGATGTAAATATAGATTATTAAAGATGCTGATTCATCCGTGTGCACTTCTCTCTCTGTAATAATTAATCAACTATGAATTTGTAAATAAACAACATATAACAAATTTTGTGATCAATTACGTTGAACAAATGTAAATAAATATGAACTGGTGATTACTAAAAAGTAGGTTTCGTCTTTGAGGCTGATATCGGCTTTAGGAAGCTTACTTGTGGAACATAGATCAATAAGTTCTGTTGTGATGGCCTGCTAAAAATGCTATTTAGCTTCCAAACTGCTGAAGTGTTGATGCTGCTGTTTCCTTCAATTCGTCTCTGTGGAGAGGGCATTTCTCCTGGTCAAGGCAGGTATCTTCACAACATGTTGAATGTAGGTTTCAAGTGTCGATAGCAAGCGTTGAATCACATAACAGCAGTACAGCTGGTATCGTAGAATCGTACCTTAAATGGTCTCGTAAACTCGTACCACAAACTTTAGAGGGAATAAAAGAACAAATTACGTTGCTAAGTCTTTGTTTTCCTGATATTAATCAGGCGCCTTTCCCGCTGTCCGTCAACCGAATATTTTCTCTGAATTTTTACTTTCCCTGAGCGTATATCATAAAACTCAGGGAATTTGAGGAAAATCACCCTTCTTTTAGTTAATTTACTGGGAAAATTTCGACTGGACATCGGTAAATGGCTTGTGCCTGGTTGGACAATGTTTAAATATACGTACATTTATTACAAATGATAGTATATATATATATATATATATATATATATATATATATATACATATATATATATATATATATATATATATATATAATATATATATATATATATATATATATATATATATATATATATATATATATATGATGGCACCATCTTCCACTCCCTGCTGCACTTGGAGTCTGGGGTTACCTCTGCTTTTGAGAACCTGTAGAAAGTATGTACAAGTGCTTCATTGACTATAAGAAGGCTTTTGACAGAGCCCATCATGAGAAAATAATTGAATTTCTCGAAGACATAGGTATTGATGGAAAAGATATAAGAATACTCAGTAACCTTTACTGGGAGCAAACTGCCACAGTAAGACCTGGAAGGAATTATTCATCATACGTAGACATAAAAAGAGGTGTCAGACAAGGTTGTGTGCTGTCCCCCTGCCTATTTAATGTATACACCGAAAAAATTTTCAAACATATACAGGAAATACCAGGACTGAACATCAGTGGAAGGTCAATAAACAACCTTAGATATGCAGATGATACCGTGTTGTTAGCTGAAAGCGAACAGGAGTTACAAGAACTAGTGAAGCAAGTGAACAGTTTAAGTCATGAATATGGACTCGACATTAATATTGAGAAAACAAAAACTGTGATAATTAGCAAAACAGACGATAAACCCACATTAAAGATAAGCTTAAATGGGAAAATCCTGCAACAAGTCAAGAGCTACGTATATCTTAATCATATAATAACAGAAGATGACAGATGTGAAACAGAAATCAAGAAGAGAATAGGAATGGCCAAAGCTACATTCAACAACATGAAACATATCATCATCATCAGTTGCCATCTCCACAACAAAGGTTGGCTGTAATGGATCCCCAACGTCTTCTGTCTCTTGTCTTGGTGGTGCACTCTGATAGACTCTTTCCTGTCCATCTCTTGATGTTATCTTCCCACTTATAGCGCTGTCTTCCCCTTGCAAGTTTGCCTTCAACTCTTCCTTCTGTTATGGTCTTCTGCAAGGTGTTATGCCTTTTTATGTGGCCAAAGTATTTTAGCTGCCGAACTTTGACCTCCCTCATTAGTTCTCTTTTCATACCTAGATTTTCTAGGACCTCCTTATTTGTTTTCATCTCTTTCCATGAGATACGCCCCATTCTTCTATATATCCACATTTCAAGAGCCTCAATTCTTTCTTCCAAATGCTTATTCATCGTCCATGTTTCTGCACCATACAGAAATGCAGAATATATATAACACTTTATGATTCTCAGTTTTAATTTGTGAGATAACTATTTGGATGTCAGTATATGTTTCATGTTGTTGAATGTAGCTTTGGCCATTCCTATTCTCTTCTTGATTTCTGTTTCACATTTGCCATCTTCTGTTATTATATGACCAAGATATACGTAGCTCTTGACTTGTTCCAGGATTTTCCCATTTACGCTTATCTTTAATGTGGGTTTATTGTCTGTTTTGCTAATTATCATAGTTTTTGTTTTCTCAATATTAATGTCGAGTCCATATTCATGACTTATGCTGTTCACTTGCTTCACTAGTTCTTGTAACTCCTGTTCGCTTTCAGCTAACAACACGGTATCATCTGCATATCTAAGGTTGTTTATTGACCTTCCACTGATGTTCAGTCCTGGTATTTCCTGTATCTGTTTGAAAATGTTTTCGGTGTATAAATTAAATAGGTAGGGGGACAGCACACAACCTTGTCTGACACCTCTTTTTATGTCTATGTATGGTGAATAATTCCTTCCCGATCTTACTGTGGCAGTTTGCTCCCAATAAAGGTTACTATGAAACATATACTGACATCTAAACAGTTATCTCACAAATTAAAACTGAGAATCATTAAGTGTTATATATATTCTGCATTTCTGTATGGTGCAGAAACATTGACGATGAATAAGCATTTGGAAGAAATAAAGAATTGAGGCACTTGAAATGTGGATATATAGAAGAATGGGGCGTATCTCATGGAAAGAGAAGAAAACAAATAAGGAGGTCCTAGAAAATCTAGGTATGAAAAGAGAACTAATGAGGGAGATCAAAGTTCGGCAGCTAAAATACTTTGGCCAAATAAAAAAGCATAACACCTTGCAGAAGACCAAAATAGAAGGGAGAGGTGAAGGCATACGTGCAAGGAGAAGACAGCGCTATAAGTGGGAAGATAACATCAAGAGATGGACAGGAAAGAGTCTATCAGAGGGCACCACAAAGACAAGAGACAGAATATGTTGGAGATCCATTACAGCCAACCTCCGTTGTGGAGATGGCAGCTGATGATGATGAGAACCTGCATGAAGCAATCGCCAGCATTTTACTGTTGTGGTTCGTGAATATATCATATTCCCATGCTGAGGTTGACATCCTCGTAAGGACATGTATAACCATCAGAAAGTTCAAACACGTTATATTCAAAGTATAAAATATATGTTACAGCTTACCCCAAACTAGTTGGAAACTCTAGACTTTTTGTTCAGTAGAATAGTCTTGGCAACTTGATAAAGATGCATCGAACACGCGTCATGGGATATTATTTCTATTATAGAATCACTTTGTGACTTTGTGAGTAGGTCCTGTATGACTACGGTTTCCGTATTAAAAGGTGGAGTTTCCTTATTATATTAGTAAAAAGGTGCTCCAATACTTGTTTTCCGTTCCTATAAGTTCAGAGTCCTAACTTCTACTATTTCCATGCTTTAGTCCGAGCTGTCTGCTTTGACGATTCTGGAATGCAGTGTTGTATGTCTAAAATGGTCGACGTTATCCTGTCCCTGTGCTGTGGTGATGAGATTTCCTTGCTTGTCTCTTACTAATGTAATATTGTTTGCACACTGTTTTCCGCTAATAATTTTAGTTATTTTATATACTGTGCTTTGTTCATTTCTCAGTGCTGCCACTTCTGCCTGTCTTGCATGATCGTCCAGAAATTTCCTTTTGTTGGGTCGGTTTTGACGTTTTACTTTCTTGTCCAGCTGATTGTACTGTTCGCTATATATTTCCTTTAATCTAGAAGAGTTTGCTTCTATGTTCTTTCTTTCCATCTCTTTTCTCATCGCTATGGTGTTTAATGATTCTGGTGTTATCCAATCTTGTCTCTTTTTTTCCTTTTCCTATTTTTTTATGTCATACATCATTGCCAGAGAATTTAAAACAGAGAGATCAATAGTGAGGAATAAGATAAAAAGAAAGTCAGATATTGATATGAGATGTAAAATTTATGAAGCAATTTTCGTGTCTTCAGTCCAGCATAACACATTACGTGTTTGGCGTGTAACTGGAAAGATGCTAGCAAAGCTTACGGCTGACTAGCAGAATTCACAAGATAGAACATCATACACTTCATACGTTACAAGGAAGATCTCGCCCGTGTTTGTGAATGGTAGTGGCGCAGCATTTTATTCACCTGTTTATCAAGTGCTCACGAGTTTATTCTATATACGAGGGACGTTCAAGTCAAACCGGGACTTTTTGTTCTGGAAGTACAGGAAGGAATGCTAGCGTGGTGGTACTACTGACAGTAGTATGTAACAAGTGTGACCTACTCGTATTACCGTTACCGTTATTACCGTTAGGTGGCGTACTCGTCACGGGTCAGTCCCTGATAGATAATGAAAATGGCGGACAACAGAGTTAGTGCACGTTGGGTGCCAAGACACCTTTCCGCTTTTGACCGGCAGAGAAGAGTTCAAGTTTGCACTGAGTTGAAGGATCGTTTTGGCAGGGAAGGCCAGAATTTTCTGAATCGCTTCATTACGTGTGATGAAACCTGAGTGCATCATTTTACTCCGGAATCAAAACGAGCATCCATGCAGTGGAAGCATACGGACTCACCACCACCCAAATAATTTCGGAAAATTGCGTCTGCTGGAAAAGTGATGGCGAGTGTTTTCTGGGACAAATGTGGCATTATTCACGTGGATTTTCTACCCCGTGGTGCCACTATCAACAGTGAAGAGTACTGTCGCATTCTAAGTGATGTGCATAACCATCTGCGGAAAAAACGGCCTGGTTTGATCAGAAAAGGCGTCCTGTTTCTACAGGATAACGCACGACCACATACACCGCACCGTGTGAAAATTACAGCAACTCGGGTGGCAAGTATTGCCACATCCCCCTTACAGCCCAGACCTCGCTCCGAGCGACTTCCACCTGTTTGGACCCCTGAAAGAGTTCCTGGGAGGTGTGGTGAAGTGGGATGTTATAAATATTTATAGGGGACTTAGTGTACTGACTGAGATCAGCTGTGAAGGTATATATATCTAATAAGAGTAGTGTATTATATATAACCTTACTTGCTACCACATATCTATATATCTCAGTCAGAATTATTCTGGAATAGTGTGATGACTACGTTATGTGTCTAGGGTATGTGTATGATGAAGTGTAAGTCACAACAACAGACAGATAAACAATTTAATTTAATCCACTACTCTTAACAACACTGTGACACTCACATACATATAACACTCTATGAGAATATCTTAAAGAAGTCACTCGTAACTTTTCAAATAACAATATGTATTCAGTGCTGTCAATAATGTATTTGTGTCCTGATTCAAATACAAAGGAACCAGGAATCACAATCAATTTTAATTACAAGTATATGTACAGACTTTATCAATATGAATATTGTAGTGACATATATTATTAAAAATATCCTATGTGTGTCAGTTGTGTAGTGGTAATATGAGGTAATACTGGTTTTGTTTTGTTCAAGCTCTGTTGGTATTTGTCATCATGACTTCAATAGTTTGTCTTTTGGGACTATTATTGGAGATGTTCTCAGTTCCTGATATTAAGACAAGTAAATTCCCCTCTTAATGTTAATTTTATAAAGTCATTTCAAGATGAGGGGACATAATGTTGAGCTCAGCTGGCCAAGTAGCTTATCTGGCGTGATGGCGGCAGGAAAGAACTCCTCTGCTCGAATTCTCCTCTGGGCTCTGGAGACACCTCACTGATAGCTAAAAGGACCAAGGAGTATGCTGTCCGACACTGGATTCAGCAAAGCTCTGACCAGGTGCTGCTCAGTACCATCAAGACCACTGTCCCACAATTCCTAGAATTAAACACAGATACGTTGATTAGCAATGAATTCTGGCACAACACTGGCACAAATTCCCATCTGCTTATCTTCCAGGCTTTTATTTTAACAAAATATGAGCTGGCTTCAACGCACTGATGCTTTATCAAGCTTATTTAAACAAGTGGTCTCGAACTAACGCTCCTAAGTGAGTATATCAGCGAGTCTAGCCAATGAGGCCACGTTTCGACAAGTGTTTGAAAAAATGTTACCTTTCTACGTCTCCCTAACAACCAAGATAGTATTTATAGTCCGACCAATCGTGGTTCGTCTTTCATTTGTTGCGCTCCAATCAATTTGGAGTTTACATGGTAGGCTATTTCTGTAACGCAAGGTTTTTTCAAACATGTTATAAAAAAAAATTTTATGAGCAGAAATGATTTCATGCTGTCAGGCATCCCCAATATTTTATTTTGGTTATAACTTGTTAATTCCTAGACTATTTGCGTAACGTTTTACATATTCTTTGTCAGCAAACCCTAAGGAACCCAAATATCCAAATTTAAAAGCGCTACGTGGCTGCGTTCAAAATATGTATTTTCTACCTCCTGTTTCGAAGATGTGCTGTCTGGGTACTGTTATGTTTTCAACCGTAAACCCATCTATTGTTATCTTTCCTAATAAGCGTTTTTTATGATTTTAAAACCTAACTCTGGGAAGGGTAGTGAATTTATCACTGTCCGTCCGAAAAAGTTAGTGCTTGTAGTCTTACACGCGTGATGGCAGCATTTGTGTATCGCGCGACGCGGGTTGGGGGTGGCATTAATAGCGAGACGCGTGTTTAATTTTGCATGCGTTCGGCTTTATTCGCCCCTCTCTCTTCTCGCTATCCTTTAGTTCATCTGCCTTTTGTTTTTGGTAACATAGTGTAGAAAAAGACATGAATGGAATTTAAAATTTAGGTCAACTTGCATATCTCAAGGTTTTTCTTAGAAATACAGCACACGTTTCATTGAAGAAAGCGGGTATAATACAGTAAGCTTTTACTATCAACGTGAAAGCGTTACAATTTGCAGACGAAGCAGAAAACAAGGGGATTTCGAGTACTGTCATTGTGACAGCACTGTTCTTTACCATTCTTCTTCCTTTATTAATTATATGTATTTATTAGGCTTTATATTTACTTGATAATTTATATATGTGGATTAGAATATTCCACGACACCTCCCCTCTTAAAACAGACATTATATGTCAGTCCTTTATTCTATATTCACATAGAGAAATTTATTATTATTTCTGGGGTTTACGGTGATTCTCATCACACGGATGGCGGCTTAAAAAATCCGCTCCCAAATTGGTTTTTCCAGATATATACTCAATGCTAAAATTATATGGAGCCAGAAGTAAAGACCATCGGAGTAACCTAGAGTTCTCATGCTTAGCCTGTGCTAGAAACGATAAAGGTTTGTGATCTGTTTGCAACTTAAATGCCTTCCCATATAGATAAATATTGAATTTCTTTATCGCCCATATTACTGCAAGACATTCTTTTTCGCTAGTTGAGTAGTTGATTTCAGCTTTATTCAACTTTCTGCTAGCATATGCCACTGGGCTTAATTCCCCATCCAATGCATCTGATTTCTGTAGTAAAGTTGCACCTAACCCAATATTACTTGCATCCGTCCTTACTATGAATTCTTGACTTAAATCAGGTAATTTCAAAATGGGTTTACTTGTGAGCTTTTCCTTCAATTCTTGGTAAGTCATTTCACATTGTGGTGTCCATGTAATGCGATCTGGATGTCCTTTACGTGTCAATTCCGTTAAAGGTGCACATATGGAATTAAAGTTTTTGATATACTTCTGGTAGAAACCACATAATGAGACAAAGGATCTCACGTCCTTCTTGGTTTGTGGTCTCGGGGCTTTCTGTAGTTTTTCTAAATTCTTTGGGTCAGGGGTCATGTTTCCCTGATAAACTGTGTGTCCCAAAAATTCCAATTCTTTACATCCAACGCAACCTTTGGTTGGTCGGGCTGTTAAATTTGCCTCCCTAAGTCGATCAAACAGCATGTTCAGAGAGTCAATGTGTTCCTCAAATGTTTCTGTTGCTATAAGGATATCATCCATAAAATTTGTTATACAGGGATTATTCAGAGGATCCAATAATTTTCTCATCATTCTAGAGAAGACACTAGGCGCATTCTTCAATCCAAATGGCAATCTATTAAACTCATAGTGTCCTTCTGAGGTACTAAAAGCTAGTATGGTCTAACCTCAGGCTTTACTGGAATCTGATAGTATCCTTTACTCAGATCCACTTTTGAGAAATATTTAGCTTTATTTAGTCTGGCAAACAGCTGATTTGTATCCGGCAATGGATCCACCTGTCCTTCTGTAATAGCATTCAGTCTCCTGTAATCTATACAGAGTCTATGTTCTCCAGAGGGCTTCCTTAAGAGTACAACACCGGAACTATACGAAGACTCACTGTGCGAAATAATTCCTTCCTTCAACAGATAGTCTATCTCTTCCTTCAAAGCTTTCTCCTTAGCAAACGGAATCGAATATGGTTTCATACAGACAGGTGTGGAGTCTATTAGTTTCATATCATATTCCAATAGGTTTGTATGCCCTGGTCGGTCTGTTAACACCTCTGCATGATTATTTAGAACCTGTTGCACTCTCTCTTTCTGAGTTTTCGTTAAATGTGTACTGATTTTCACCTGTGCTGCTGTCTCACAGGGGTGTAATGGATATTCAAATAATAAAAGTGGTTCCTTTTTCATCTCCATGGCGATGGACAAGGTCAACAAGTGTGTCTCTTCCTGATGTTCTCTTTCCAAATATTTCTTCAGGAGATTCACATGATAGATTTTTTTCTTTCCCCTTCTTATCTATCTTATAATTTGTTCTAGATACCTTCTCTAAACTGTATATGGACCCTGCCATCCAATTTGTAACTTATTCTGACTCCCGGGCAAAAGAAGCAGTACCTTCTCTCCCACAGCCAAATCTCTGTCCTTCGCCTTCCTGTTATAATAGGCAGCATGTTTCTTCCTGGCTTGTTTCAAATTTTCATTGGCAAGTTTCCAGCCAGTTTTTAACCGAGTGGTCAGCTCATTCACATATTGGTATGAAGATGTAATGTTTTCCTCTGCCTTTTCATCAGTCCACGTTCTTAACATAGCTACATATGGACCTTTAATTGTGTGGACCTATTTGTCCATGCACCGGTATGGTCTCTTCCACTCGAAGCTTTATAGTGATGATTTTTTCCTCCCAGAATTATCATTCACAAAACGACCGCTACCAATTTTTCTTTTGGGGCTTTCTCCCCACTTAAAATTCTTGATGAGAGATTTCCTCTCTACATCCTCTTCCTCCAGTTTGTTTAAGTCCGATTGAGGGATTGTCGGCTTATCCTGGGGTAAGACATCTTTTTGCACTCTCCGCATAGTGGCCATTGTAAAACAGTTAAGTGAAGCTTGTCCGTGAAAAGGGGCTTCCCATTCCATTTGGTCCACTTTTCCAAATTTATATCTCTTTTATTATCAGGCCTAATTTTGCCCCGTGGCGTGTCCAGGTCCTGATCCATGTTCCCACTTGTGGGTGTTCCCTCATGTGCTATGCTACACCTTTCTACAAAATTCTCAATGTCCCATCTTGCTTTGGGCCAATAATAATTGTGAGCCACCTTTTGAATGATGGTACCTATCTTCTCATGGTCCCCATCTGGTTTCACATGTAGGCTCCTTATTAATTCTGTCCTGTATCTTTTTGGAAGAACCAGCTGTCCGTGACCATGGGATCTAGTTCCAGTCTTCCTATACATCAACTTGTTTTTTCATGTAAAAATCTCCCTTGCCTGGAGTTGTATGACAAGTTGACAATTTTCTGAAACAAGGCTTGAGTGTTTTATCCCCAGCCTGTGCCTTCCTCATCTCTTCTGGAGTGGTATCTAACATAATATCCTCCTCCTGTCTTGAGGTCGACCTGACCTGAAGGGTTGCCATATACACAGGTTTCCTTCTGCAACGGTCAGTGTCATGATTGTCCATCTGACAATTTTTACACCACCTTTTTCCTTGGTTGAAAGATTTTCTTTCATTATATTTCCTTTCATCGAATTGTGGGAATTTATTTTTATTTTCATACCGTGGCCTATCAAATTGGTGCTTACCTTTATTTTGATCCCTAGGATCAAATTTATTAAAGTTCTGTGGTGCCCTAAAGTTATCCACTTGTTTCTTTTTATTACCTGTTACCTCTGCTTGAGCTGCTTGATACCTTTCAGCAACATTTAGCAACTCATCCAGCCTCTCTGCACCTTGTTCCATGAGAAACTTTCTCAGGTCTGGAGCCATGGACTCTCTTAATTGCTCTATAAGGACCATTTCCTTAAGATCTTGGGTTTTCCCCAGAGAAGTCCATTTCTCCAAGTATGTCTCTATTCGTGCAGAGAACTGGTGATAGGTTTCACCTGACAGTAGTTTAGCATTCCTAAATTTTTTCCTATAAATTCTGCATTCTTTTCATACCTTAACAAAAGAGCCTGCTTTAGCATGTCATAATTTTCCTGATCACCTCTGCTCATTTTTGCAAAAACTTCATAAGCTGCCCCACGAAGTCCCTGAGATAACTTTAAGCTCCACCTTTCTCTCTCTAACCCATACGTGGTAGCTAATAGTTCATATCTATTTATATAGCTCTCAATATCATCGTCTTTCTCAACAAAATGATCTAAATGAAAATTCATAGCTGAGGTTGAGGCTCCCTGAGTAACCGTAGCATCAGAGGCAAAGGGACTGGCACCATTTTCAGGAGCATGGCCTTGAAACTCAAACTCCCTTAGTCGTAACTCATGTTCCCTTTGTAATCTTTTATCTTCTGCTTCCCTTTCTGCAGCTAATTTCCTCTCTTCCCTTTCTGCAGCCTGTCTTCTTTCCTCGGCTTCCAATGCTTTAGCCTCTTTGTCAGCCTCAATCTGCAACCTCTTAGTCTCAGCCTCAGCTTGCAACCTCTTAGTCTCAGCCTCAGCTTGCAACCTCTTAGTCTCAGCCTCTAACTTTCTTTCGGCCTCTTTTTCTAATCTTCTTTCTTCGCGTTCAATAAATTTGTCACATTCCGTCGTGACATAGGCAACCATAACTTGCCCATCTAATCCTAACTCTTTTGCAGTCTGAACCGCAGCAGATCGAAATTTGGCCAGGTCCGCCATTGTCTATCATGTAAATTTATACAATGTCTAACCAACAATTCAATCTCTAACTATATATCTAATGGACAACACACGCACCGTGAGCTCAACCTTATTTAATTCCACCCAAGGATACCTTTTAATTCTTATATTCCCTGAAGTGAATTACCCCCAATATTTTTAATAGGGAAAGATTCAAAATCCCAAGAGCGAGACCCCAATATATGTGGTGAAGTGGGATGTTATAAATATTTATAGGGGACTTAGTGTACTGACTGAGATCAGCTGTGAAGGTATCTATATCTATTAAGAGTAGTGTATTATAGATAACCTTACTTGCTACCACATATCTATATATCTCAGTCAGAATTATTCTGGAATAGTGTGATGACTACGTTATGTGTCTAGTGTATGTGTATGATGAAGTGTAAGTCACAACAACAGACAGATAAACAATTTAATTTAATCCACTACTCTTGACAACACTGTGACACTCACATACATATAACACTCTATGAGAATATCTTAAAGAAGTCACTCGTAACTTTTCAAATAACAATATGTATTCAGTGCTGTCAATAATGTATTTGTGTCCTGATTCAAATACAAAGGAACCAGGAATCACAATCAATTTTAATTACAAGTATATGTACAGACTTTATCAATATGAATATTGTAGTGACATATATTATTAAAAATATCCTATGTGTGTCAGTTGTGTAGTGGTAATATGAGGTAATACTGGTTTTGTTTTGTTCAAGCTCTGTTGGTATTTGTCATCATGACTTCAATAGTTTGTCTTTTGGGACTATTATTGGAGATGTTCTCAGTTCCTGATATTAAGACAATTAAATTCCCCTCTTAATGTTAATTTTATAAAGTCATTTCAAGATGAGGGGACATAATGTTGAGCTCAGCTGGCCAAGTTAGCTTATCTGGCGTGATGGCGGCAGGAAAGGACTCCTCTGCTCGAATTCTCCTGTGGGCTCTGGAGACACCTCACTGATAGCTAAAAGGACCAAGGAGTATGCTGTCCGACACTGGATTCAGCAAAGCTCTGACCAGGTGCTGCTCAGTACCATCAAGACCACTGTCCCACAATTCCTAGAATTAAACACAGATACGTTGATTAGCAATGAATTCTGGCACAACACTGGCACAAATTCCCATCTGCTTATCTTCCAGGCTTTTATTTTAACAAAATATGAGCTGGCTTCAACGCACTGATGCTTTATCAAGCTTATTTAAACAAGTGGTCTCGAACTAACGCTCCTAAGTGAGTATATCAGCGAGTCTAGCCAATGAGGCCACGTTTCGACAAGTGTTTGAAAAAATGTTACCTTTCTACGTCTCCCTAACAACCAAGATAGTATTTATAGTCCGACCAATCGTGGTTCGTCTTTCATTTGTTGCGCTCCAATCAATTTGGAGTTTACATGGTAGGCTATTTCTGTAACGCAAGGTTTTTTTCAAACATGTTATAAAAAAAATTTTATGAGCAGAAATGATTTCATGCTGTCAGGCATCCCCAATATTTTATTTTGGTTATAACTTGTTAATTCCTAGACTATTTGCGTAACGTTTTACATATTCTTTGTCAGCAAACCCTAAGGAACCCAAATATCCAAATTTAAAAGCGCTACGTGGCTGCGTTCAAAATATGTATTTTCTACCTCCTGTTTCGAAGATGTGCTGTCTGGGTACTGTTATGTTTTCAACCGTAAACCCATCTATTGTTATCTTTCCTAATAAGCGTTTTTTTATGATTTTAAAACCTAACTCTGGGAAGGGTAGTGAATTTATCACTGTCCGTCCGAAAAAGTTAGTGCTTGTAGTCTTACACGCGTGATGGCAGCATTTGTGTATCGCGCGACGCGGGTTGGGGGTGGCATTAATAGCGAGACGCGTGTTTAATTTTACATGCGTTCGGCTTTATTCGCCCCTCTCTCTTCTCGCTATCCTTTAGTCCATCTGCCTTTTGTTTTTGGTAACATAGTGTAGAAAAAGACATGAATGGAATTTAAAAATTTAGGTCAACTTGCATATCTCAAGGTTTTTCTTAGAAATACAGCACACGTTTCATTGAAGAAAGCGGGTATAATACAGTAAGCTTTTACTATCAACGTGAAAGCGTTACAATTTGCAGACGAAGCAGAAAACAAGGGGATTTCGAGTACTGTCATTGTGACAGCACTGTTCTTTACCATTCTTCTTCCTTTATTAATTATATGTATTTATTAGGCTTTATATTTACTTGATAATTTATATATGTGGATTAGAATATTCCACGACAGGAGGTCAGCATTTTAGCACTGATGACGAAGTGAAGCAGGCTATCCTACGATGGTTCAGGAGTACTGACATATCTTTCTACGCTAAAGCTTTTCAAGCATTAAATAAACGTTGGGATAAGTGTATAAATGTTGCAGGGGATTGTATCGAAAAACAAATGGCAATTTCACTCCTACAAATTTGTTCTTTTAGTTTGGAGATCAATTGTATAAAGAATAAACTCGTGAGCACTTGATAAACTGGTGAATAAAATGCATATATCAAGTTCAACTCATTCAACAGATTACCGCCTGAGTCAAGTTAAGGCACGCCCAAGTTGATTCTCATATATATGTATATGAATATATATATATATATATATATATATATATATATATATATATATATATATATATATATATATAAAGTTCAACTCAAAAGCGTATTCACTGAATCAAGAGTACATACTCATACGTTGATCAGTCTACCTACCAAGATCACTTAGTCACACGTTGATTCGCCAAGATATCAAGCTCAAATCACCAAGTTCAGTTACTCACTACGTCAATGCACAATGCATGAAGGGAATTTATCTGTTTTCATCGTTTATTGCACGACATAAATTCATTCAGACCAGCTTCATTGCACAAAACTCACTTGTTACCTGAGGATCATTTCGTGAAGAACTCCAGTCTAGTCAGTGCCTTTCTGAGGTCACACATTTTCCTGAGAAAACTGTCAACTGGTTGTCAACGCTAGAGAGATTTCCAAACGTGGAAGGACATTGTATCTTCCAAGTTCTCATAACTACAAAGGTTTTCATCGTTACGCCATCGTCATGGAGACAACCCACACGACATACCATACACCTAAATTGGACAGTATATGCATACCTGTGTATAATCATACAGTGGAGAGAAGTTGAGAGATACATAGACAGTGTAGATTGGACATCAGTGTAGTAACACTTAAAATATCACACCATCTTTTCACTGTTCCCAAAGGTTCACTCTCATATTTAACTAACTACATTATTTACATATAATCTGTGTGTGTGAATTGTCTGTCACCATCATCCCTTTTTATTTTATACTAACCGTATATGTGTATATATTTAACTAATAAACTATATAGCCACATTGATCATTACCTAGTTCGTTAATGTATTACTCGTGCTGTCTGTGTAAAGTAAATATCTATAGGTAAAATCCTTCATTTAGATGAGGTTGGGGGTGTACGCGTTATTTTTGTGGCTCTCTCACACCTTCAGCCCTACTGCAGTATAATTTCTTTTTCTTCATTTTTCTCCCCAATCGCTTTTATTTGGCATAAATCATGCCTTTTTATTCATTATCTTGCTCTATGCTGGATCTAGTAGTGTGAAGTCTCTAACACTCTACTCCCTACAGGCGTATCTGCTTTACGCGCAGAATTGTTTAAGTTCCGCAACGTAAATGCGATAATACTAGTTAATAATACCGGTCATACGCTTATCTTTTCTCTCAGTCTGACCATCTTTTGAAACGCAAAGGTCCAACATTTGACCCCAGGTGAAAAGCTGGTGGCAACACGGTCTCGTCCGATCGACATGAAAAGAACCCAAGATTGTCTGTCTGGGTTGCCGACGTCGGTGTCTGTTTGTCTGGCAGATTACACAGAGGGTAGATGCGTTCATCACTTTTTGTGGGACAATCCCTGGTGATTTGCTACAGATAATCTGTCTGGGTAGACACCTTGGCGGAAGACGTGTGGCTAGGCAAACATGGTTACATGTTGTGAGCCGGCGGAACTATTACCGCCTGATTTGAAAGAGGTCACGCGTTGGAATATTAAATGTAATATTTTAAAACACGTGGGGGATATTTTGAAATTAAACACCCCAACCCAGTGCTAAAGAGCTTACGATTTGATTAAAGTAAGAAGCCGGAATAAGCTATGAATCCTATTGGAACATCCGACGGAAGCACCATCTGTGATGTGAACTGAGAACTGCACATAAAATTTAGTGAAATCAGAGACACAGAACAGAGAGACTGCAGCGCTCGTCATATAAGCGACTCCCAGAAACCAGAGAGACATCGGACTTGGAATTCCTATAGTATAAGTGACAGATCGAAGTATTTGGGAAACTTAAAACCTTAAACAGTAAGCCCGCCTTTATAAATACAGAGACTGAAAAACTTAAGGGACCAATAAAAATACGAAGACTGAAACCTAGGAATTTGATGACCCACCATAAGAGAAACTTTCCCAGACCAAGTGTTTCGCAGATTCACTCGTCATAAAAGGGATTCAAAATTTCCAGACCAAGTGATTTGAGAGCATATAACCTACATTGCTCGTGTCCATTCTAACCTGTGCGAGGAGATTGTGTATTCCCAAAACGTTGGGGTAAGTGTAACAATTAGTTTACACATGTGAATTTGACATGTTTTCTTGCTTAGTGGTAATATATATATATAATATATATATATATATATATATATATATATATATATATATATATATATATATATACACACACCTGGTCATATATTTACCTCTAAACAGAGATATACAATTATAAGAGGAAATTCGCTGAATTAACTCAGCTGGGGGCTTGAACGGACTAAAAACTATTGCTTAAATCCTTCACAAAAGGCGACGAACAGATATAAGTTAACCATTGCACAGTTCTACGACGCATGGTTCTTGACTTCTGAATTATCTTGTGAAACTACCTTGAGATAGAAGCATCGTTATCCTTCTATCTACAACTCTGCTAAAAGTAATCTTGTGCGAAGGTAGACACCTGTGAAGATCCATATTGGATACTCTTGAAAGTTGGCCACTGGTGGACCACTACTGCAGAGCAAAGTTGAGGCAAATCCGTGACAACCGGCTTCTTTAGAATCGAGGAACCCATAACAGTGTTATGAAGCTAATACCACTAAATACCTCTTGCTAGAATGCAAGAGATAGGATCAACACAGACAAAAGATAAAGGATTGCTGTACAAAGTGCAAAAAAGAACTAAATGTAGAGAATTTAATTTAAGTCCCTACAAGAAGTACAAAAACTAGTTAAACAATATATCATACAAACAAAAGAATAATCTAAAAGATAACATAATATATACATACTCTGAGAGCAAAGTCATAGTTGTCTCATAATGCTAAAAGTATTAACAAAGCAATGTCACCAGAAAGGAATAACACAGCCCAGTGTCTCATAATGGATTTGGGCGACCCTTCTTCTTCCTAATTTCTGTTTCACTACGGCAGTAATCCGTACATTTTGTTTTGATTTTATTGCGATTTTTCCGAGTCGCACCTTTTTCTTTCTCTGTCCACTGGAGCGAATATTTTGTATCTACATTCTTTCGCTACTTTCAGTATATTGTGTCTTGTCTGTTTATCTGACACTCCTTGTGGATGATAATACTAAACATTTGCAGGAGCAGCTGAGAGAACATTATCGACAACCAAGTTGGTTAATCGCAGGCGCGGCCGATATCAGTACACAGATTAACACGTACATCGCCCAGCGCAATCTGCTTAATCACTGATAAGGCACAGGTGCCTCTCCGCCAAGGTTGTAAAGAGACGGATTTTGTGTGTGCTCAAGCAACAGATAAGACATTACTTTAGCAAAAGTAATAATTTTTACATCTGACACACTTTGTCGTGTGAGGTTACCGACCTGTTTGTGAGTTGGTACACAGGGAAATCGGATGTTTACAGCTTATTTTCAGAAAAGTAATGTTTGAAATTTTGCACTAGATGAGTCGTGCAAAATATTCAAATCAGATTGACTGATCGTTTCAGCCCAATAACAAACACAGTGGGGTAAGACAGTGAATATAACCTGATGCTTCAGTCAGTCAAAACTACTGTGAAGATCGCTTTCCAAGACACCAGACCTTGCCAGAGTGAAGCCTAGAATTCAGAATTCCATTTTATCAGACCGGACACCTTTTATTTGCGTATTTATCAGGACTTACAAAAACAGCCCAGGAAATCTATCATTTTAATAAGGAAAGCCTATGTCTGAGGAAACTGAAGGAAACACACCAAGTCAGAGAGGGAACTTATTAAATTAACGACCCCGAGTACACGTGTAATAAAGCAACTGCCAGTGCCTTTTATTCATCTGAGCAAAAAGTCTGAAAGCCAGGATTGGCTTATTGATGGTACCAGCAGAAAGTACTATCTCTGGAACCAGAAGGGAACAGTGTGTCGTAAAATACAATCTGTATGTACAACACGCTCACATATACCTCGCCAAATTTTCCCCAATATCTGAGATTTCACCAATCGAAATATATATATATATATATATATATATATATATATATATATAATATATATATATATATATATATATAATATATATATATATATATATACGAGGGGCGTTCAGAAAGTAATGCACCACATCGTTTTTTCTCAGCTAATAATGAAGATAGAAGCATGAAATTTTGCACACCTCAAATATGGCATGTGCCAATTGTGTGCACCAAATTGCACAGCAACCGGCCAAATAATACGGCTGCCCTAAACCCTTGAAATAGAGCGTGTTAGCAACTTGCGTTATAAACAGCGAATTGTGATAGAATTTCTCGTTGCAGAGAAGGAAACTGTTGTGAATATCCACAAGCGTCTATGTGATGTGTATGGAAGTTTTGCAGTCGACCGGAGTACAGTCAGTCGCTGGGTTCAGAGAATCAAAGAATCAGGAAGTAGAGATACGGAGCTGCTTGATCGGCCGCGCTGTGGACGTCCTGCCACAGCCACCAACGCAGAAATGTTGAAATGCGCTGAGGGCATTATTCTTACTGATAGGCGAATCACTACTCAACAATTGGCCTTACAGCTGTCAGTCAGCATTGGTAGTGCAAATGCAGTTATAAAAACTCTCGGATTTTCTAAGGTTTGCGTTAGATGGGTTCCTCGAAGTCTCACAAATGACCACGGAGTGCAAAGGAAAGCAATTTCTTCTGAATTGTTGGAGCGTTTCAATGCTGATGGAGAGAACTTTTTGGCAAAGATCGTTACAGGTGATGAAACCTGGGCACATCATTTTGAACCTGAGACAAAAAGACAGTCAATGGAGTGGCATCATCCGCAATCACCACGAAGAAAGAAATTCAAGACAATTCCTTCAGCTGGAAAGGTCATGATCACTGTCTTTGGGACATTGAAGGTGTGATTCTTGTGGACGTTATGCCAAGAGGAGAGACAATCAATTCGCAAGCTTACATTAAGACATTGAAAAAACTCAATCAACGTTTTCGCAGAGTTCGGTCGCACAAGAATCCAGCAGACCTGCTCCTCCTTTACGACAATGCGCGCCCTCACACAAGTCTGGCAACACGGGAAGCAATCACCAAATTGGGTTGGACTGTACTACCCCATCCACCCTATAGTCTTGATCTGGCACCCTCTGATTTTCATCTATTTGGTCCACTTAAAGATGCACTCCGTGGGACAAGGTTTGAAGATGATGAAGGAGTGATTCATGCAGCGAAGAAATGGCTACATAATCAAGACAAAATCTGGTACGGGCTAGGAATACATGCACTTGTTTCGCGCTGGCATAAAGCCGTACAAGTTGATGGGGATTATGTTGAATAATACTGCTGTTTACATGACATATCCATGTATGTTGTGTATAAATTTCATGCTTTTTGAATAAACAGCTCCTAAGAAAAACGATGTGGTGCATTACTTTCTGAACGCCCTGTAGTGAATTTCTAAATACAATATCTAAATTAATATATATAAATATAGGGCATAAAGGCAAAATAAGAAAGTATAAAAGAATTTCCTACTAGAACTGTTGGTATCGCCTACGCCTTCAGATTATTATTTGCTAACGAATAGCCGAACAAAATGGTACCCAACTTTTTCAAATTCGTCATTGACATAATCACTTTTCCTAGTTCTAAGAAAATATGTGCCTAAAAATGCATTGTGGAACGAGGAGGGGAAAGGGTAGATGAAATGCTAATTCGTTTCCCATTGATTTTAAACTAAAAGCCAATACTAGCACAGGGGCAAGCCTTGCCTTCGGGGTTTCCCCAAAACACGAGGAAAAAGTTAGAACATGTAGACAACTCGTGTCACAAAAACAACCTTAGCTCTTATTTCAAAGGACGTAATTATCACGTAAATAGAGAAGACAGCACATGGAAAAGAATTGAACGTGTAGTAGACTAAAAATAGAAAACACTAACTTACAAAAAAAAACTGTGTACTTCTGAACCAAGCTAACTAGTCCCATATAAATTGTATATTCGTGTACCTTAGGACTTGTTGACAAAGAATATGGTAATAGTTACGCAAATAGTCCATTAATTAACTAATTATAGCCATAATACTATAGTGGATCCGACCAGACTGTCAAGTAAAGATCATGCCTGCTTATAATTTTTTATGGCATGTTTTGAAAAAACGACTTTGGGTAAATGAGGTTAAAAGGTACGGGATATTTGATTGGGTGGATTTTAAAGGAAGGTGAAGTATGATTGGTTGACCTAAAACTAAAAATATATTTGCCTTGGAAACATATTGGGAGTTGTTATTTGAAACGATAGATTCAAAAATAAATGTAAACATGGTCCCATTGGACAAAGCAGTAGATACTGGTACGAAAACGGGGGGACTGTTCACTGGCATTTCAAGTAAATTTTGTGCAAAGCAAGATCGAGATGAGAGCAGGCGGAGAATTTTCTAACATAGGAAAAGCCTGGACATAGGGCAGATCGAAAATGTGCATATTCTATTGCCTAGTCATCGTTTTAACTTGTGTTATTTCCTTGCATCTGTGGTAAGATTGATTTTCTTAACATTTTATTTAAAATAAAATTTGAATGTGAAATACTAACATACGACTGTAAGTAAGTGAGTCTATGGCAGACTCAAAACAGAGTCTAGAGATTGATCCAGCATATGAAAAAGACTATCAGAGAGGTGTAGACCAACTAAATTATATAGGATTATCATCAGGAGCATAATTACCTATCTATTGTATGGACAACAGATTATTGCTGGAATTGCAGAGGCGTTGTAACTATTAGGGGAGAGGAATACTGGTATACCTGGTCACATCAAAAGAAACTGGTGAAAGGGATTGTCGTAAAGAGCTGATCTTGCATGTTTGTTTGTAATGTGCCTGTACTGGTTGTTGAATAGTATTGTAGGCTGTTGATTACGAAGGAGGCATATCCTTCTGATTTCAGAGGGTTTTGGTTGCTGTCAATAACTGGTGCCAGACTACAGTGGGCCGATATATTCATGCCACAGTCTTGCCTTTTTCGGAGACAACTTTAAACCACCATCATTCTTGAAGAAGTGGGAGCTGAAGGTTGTCGTTCAGCGAAGTGCAGGAAGATTCCTACATCATATTACAAAGATAGGTGCATGTTTCGGCACCTGATCGCTCAACTAACATTATATTAGAAAAAGAGACTGGAAATAGTGATATAAACATTCCATCAGTGTCCATAAAAACTTACAAACAACATGCAGAGATGATGATAGTAAACAATCAACCAGTGTATACTAGAAGTCACCTTAGTTAGACAATACAACTACACCCTTATATAATAATATGTGTATTATGGTCAGAAGACCCATTGTGTAAATTGATTGATGTAATTAATTTCTATGATTTCACTTTGATTGTCAGTCCTGATTCCAAATAAATCAGATTCAGGACAATAAATTGAATATATTAACTTTACCAAACTTTCAACCACTGACTTACTAAAGATAGTCTTTTAAAGTGTAGTTTGTATGTGATTGTCGTGGTAATGTTGTGTTGTATTAGATAATAAAATAATTTGTGTAATTGTTTATATGTTTAGTTGGTTAATGCAACCTTACACTAACATTTCATAACCCTAGACACCAAACGAAGTCATCTTACTTTCTATCTAGAATAAGTCTGAATGAGATCATAGTGGTGGTAGTAGAAAGGTACCCTGGAAATTTACTCTAATATTTATTATATTCAGGGACCTTCACAGCTGACCTCATTCAGTACACTAAGATTTCTTTACAACAAACTGTATTAACATTGAACCCACCACACACCCCTCGTATATATATATATATATATATATATATATATATATATATATATATATATATATATATATATATATATATATATATATATATATATATATATTATATATATATATATATATAATATATTATATATATATTATTATATATATATATATATATATTGTTACGCACAGATTTTTCTGAGGCAATATATGTATTTACCTGTTTTGATTGTACACTTTAATTTTGTAATCCAAGGTGCATAACTCTTGATTAGCGGAGGTTTCATTTTACAATTGTTGTTACCTTCTCTTGTGTCTTAACCTGACCGTCGGTTTATTATTAGACCCATGTCTGGTTGTTTCCTTATATGGCTAGAATATGTCATCTTATCTTAGAATGTTTGTAACATGAGTTGAGGTTTATTCTCTGACCATATAAGGCTCGTTTTGGTTAAGTATCTTTGCTTGGTATGTGTCCAACATCGGCCCATTTGAGTTTTCAGGGCTGTTGTTTTGCTCTGTGTTTTAACTCAGGGGTCAAGCGCTTCTGCGCATGTGTCGAATTTAAGGTTGCTTGGGAAAGACTTCCGTTCCAGGAGTCAAAGAAGAGTGCTGATCAGAGTGAGACGCGTTTTCAGCGTCCGTGATCATTTGTCGGGGAATATG